>JAJQKJ010000984.1:0-198765 GCA_029574335.1 Rana kukunoris | reverse complement strand
AAAACCAAAACAAACAGGCATAGCCCTTCTTAAATTTATTCCTTCACTCACATTTCTCTACAGCTCCCTAGGTAGAGGGTGCTTACAAAGGCATTAACGGCAGGCAGAGCATGGTCAAGATGCAGGCAGAGGTTGACAACAGGAAAAACAGGAAGATAAGAAGATTTAAACAAAGTCTTAAGGCAAGCCGAGGTCAGGACAGGTAGAATGCAGGCATGGTCAGGATAAGCCGGGTCAAACACAGGAATTAACATACAGGGCACAAGAACAGGGGTAAGGCTGCCTAATCAGACAGTATGCACTAGTCCAGCTGCTGCTCTTATATTAGGGTGATCAGACATCCCCGCTTTCCAGGGACAGTCCCCGGATTGAGGACACTGTCCCCAGACCAAGTCTGTACCGGATTAGATTTGAACGGGGGCTGGGGCAATTTCAAAGACAGTCAGTGCAGAATTAATTTTAAAAAATCAGAATTGCACTCCCCGCTCTGCTGCTCCTACTAGCTTAGGGGGTCTATTTATTTCCATTTTCTGTGCCCTTTCTGATGATCAGTGCTGGTCGGAGCGGAGGGAATATTTCTTCAGTTTTGGGGGCCCATTCAGCTCCGCTTGAATGTTCTGCCTTGGCTCAAGTCCCGGCCAGCTGCCTGACTGCTTACAGTAGGTGACCGCGATATTGTGTCAATCTTGCTCTCTTTCTCGGCGAGATTGACCACATACAAGCCCCGTCGCAGGAGCCAGCACCGAGCCGGCTCGCCGCAATGGTAAAAAGCCGTCATAGAAGCGACGGGGATCCGGCAATTCTAGCTGCGGCGTTTTGTATGAATCATGAGGGGGAACTCCACGACCAAATTTTTAATTTAAAACCACCATGGGTTCCTCCCCCAGGGGCATACCAGGCCCTTAGGTCTGGTATGGATTGTAAGAGAACCCCTACGCCGAAAAAAACGCCGCCCAGCCGGTAAGGAGAGGAGTCGTACCAGGCTGCATGCCCTCAACATGGAGGGATGGGTGCTCTGGGGCAGAGGGGCGCCCTGCAGGCCCCCCACCCTGAAGTACCCTGTCCCCATGTTGATAAGGACAGGGCCTCCACGGTTCTTCTCCCGCTCTCCGGTGCCTTTTTCGGGGTGGCCGCCGCTATCTTCTTTGAATCTCTCTTACTAGCGGCCAGCCCGGTCTTCTTTGCTGCCTTTTGCCTTCTTTTTTTCTTCCAATGTTGACTCGACGCTCCCTCCCGCTGTAATCCCAGGTGTGCAGTGCGCAATGATTTATATAGGCCTCTTATGACGTCACAGCCCCAGCATGGTCCGGGACGGCCGGGCGGCGTGCTTTAATACGGGTCTGGTATGGCTTGTGTGTGAACCCCCCACGCCGTTTTTTCGGCATAGGGGTTCTCCTTACAATCCATACCGGACCTAAGGGCCTGGCATGCCCCTGGGGGGGGAACCCATGCCGTTTTTTTATTTAAAATTTGGCGTGGAGTTTCCCCTCATGATTCATACCAAACGCCGTGGCTAGAATTGGCAGGCACTCCAAGTCGGATCCCTGTCGCTTCTATGTCGCGGTAATGTGCTTTTCCTATTTAAGCGAGTGCAAAATGTCAGCACCCTGTCGCAGAGAATCAGCGCGATGCCGTTGTGCTGGAAACACATTCTCGGCGACAGGTACTGTATCTCTGTGCCCTTCCCTGGCCGAGTGATCTTCCTCCGCCCCCCACCCAGTAGTAGCCGAGGCCCGAGAGTGAGATTTGACAGGCTGTGAGGTGGGCAGCGACGGGAAGAGAGTTTAAGCCCCGTACACACGGCCGAGGTTCTCGGCAGAAACCAGCGAGAACCTCGCTGACATCCTGATTCTGCCGAGAACCTCGGCTGTGTGTACTGTCGGGAATGCCGTCGAGCCAAAATAGAGAGCAGGTTCTCTATTTGCTCGACGCCCGTCAGGGTGAATGGCTGGTCGCCTTTCCCGACGGGCTGGTCGCCGAATCTGACGGCCGCGCGAGAACCTCGACGGGCGGAACGATGTGTTCTGCCCGTCGAGGTTCTCTGCCGTGTGTACGGGGCTTTACTGATTGCCGCCATCACTAGTAAAAAAAAATATGTCCCCAGATTTCATTTTAAAAACCTGGCCACCTTACCTTATATAGCCCATTTGGCACCAGTGTTAATGGCCAACACGGGCGTGCATGTGCATAGGCGTTCACATCTGCATGCAAATATTTGTACAGTTGGTTGAATTGGGTGTGGGGGCGCACTGGATGCCCTCAGCAACCATTGTGCTCTTGCTGGTCATCAAGTGCGTCCCTGTGCGTTTAAAGTGGATCTCCCGCAGCCATTCGTTTTTTTTTGGGGAGGGGCATTAAATTATTTATGGCTCACGCTTCTGCTGTTTAAAGTCGTCCGCTATCCGATTTTGTCTGGAATTAGAAGTTATATTATTATTGCAGCGCCGTTTCCATTTCGTTTGTGGGCAATGTGAAGCCCACAAGCACGTCGACTTCCGGTTTTTCCATCTAAACAGGCGTCACATTCAGCTGTAATATCACAGATTGCTCTGGAAGTGACGTCCCGTCGTCGCCATCTTGCTCCACCGCTTGACCCTTCTCACTCTATCTTTACTGTGCATGTGTGTGGGGAGTAGCAAGATGGCGGCGACGGAACGTCACTTCCGGATCAATCTGTGATGGGGAGCCTGATGTGAGGAGCCAGCGTCGCGCTTTAGGAAATCCCGCGATAACTCAGAGGAAACCTCTGCAGGATATGATGAACTGCCCGCAGAATACCCTCAAAGGAGAGACAGGAAGCCGAGTGACAGCTGCTGCTAACAAAGGTACTGTCACAGAAAACAAAAAAAGTTCCGTTCCTTAATGCATTCTTGTCTGCTTTATGAATAAGCCAATGTATTTAAATAGGGCGGAGCTCTGCTTTAAGGTTGGGTGGGCTCCCTCATTCCTGCCCTTAGTCTATCCACTGCTATATGTGCCACGACTTGGGAGAGTCTGGAAATTATAGAGTTAGGACCGCAGTACACAGAGGAGCCATGGAGAGGCACTGCGACTTCCACATATGTGTGCAACTAAACCCTCCGCTTTTATTGTGAATTGTGAGACGGACAATCTGGTTGTTTTACAGGCTGGCTGATCAGTGTGCTGGGAAATCTTCTGTTTGTTTGTGATGTGTAGGAGGAAGTGACCCCTCCCCATCCGCATTCCTCTCCGGTGTCAAGACTTTCAGTTTATTTCTCCCTTCTGCTGTCGGCGATGGCGTCTGGTGATCTGAGAGCTGAGCTGGAATGTTCGGTCCTGTCTGACCATTTATACCGATCCTGTAATGCTGAGATGTGGTCACAACTTCTGCCGGGTCTGTATTGAACTGATTATTGTGTGTGCTGGATACACAGGAGGAGTCTGGAGGATATTCCTGTCCTGAATGCAGAGCAAAGTTCCCGGATCGTCCTGCACTGCAGAGGAACATGAAACTACGTAACATAGCAGAGACTTTCCTGTCTGCTCAGCCAGATCCGGAGGATTCCGGGGTCTTCTGTACACACTGTGTGGACTCTCCTGTACCTGCTGTTAGATCCTGTCTACACTGTGAGGTTTCTCTGTGTGATAAACACCTGAGAGTTCACAAAAAGTCCCCAGAACACGTCTTATGTGACCCCACCTTGTCCATGGAGAGCAGGAAATGCTCCGTACATAAGGAAGTTTTAAAGTATTTCTGCACTGAGGATAAGATTTGTATCTGTGTGTCCTGCAGTTTGGCTGGAGACCATCGGGGACACCAGGTGGAGATGTTTGATAAGGCTTCTGAGAAGAAGAAGGAGACACTGAGGAATGTTCTGCAGGAACTTCTGACAAAGAGAGAGGAGACGGAGGAAAGAGTCCAGAGTCTGCAGGAACACAGGAGGAAAGTAGAAGAAGAAGCAGCTGGTGACACCGAGAGAGTCACTGTCCTGTTTAGAGATCTCAGGAGACGTCTGGAAGATCTGGAGAAGAGAGTCCTGAGGGAAATCTCCGGGAGGGCAGAGCGGATCTCCATCTCCATCCGCCGGGATCTGGAAATAAAGAAGGAGGAGCTGTCCAGGAAGTTGCGTCACATTGAGGAGCTGTGTAACATGACGGATCCACTGACTGTCTTACAGGAATCAGACACAGGTGACTTGTGTGATACTGAGGATGGAGATAATGAGGACAGAGAGAGACATGAGAAAGCTCCTCCATGATGGAGGGGGTCTGGGTGTGGCGGGGGGTCTTACACACAGGTTTATCTGATATAATAACAGAGGTAAATGTATAACTTCTATATACAGGGAGCTGCAGACATATTACTGGATGGAAACACAGTTAATAAATATCTACAGATATCAGATGACAGGAAAATTGTATCCAGGTCACATATGGACCAGAATTACCCCAAAACACCAGAGAGATTCCAGTGTTCTCAGGTGTTGAGCAGTCAGAGTTTCTCCTCAGGGAGACATTACTGGAAGTGGATGTCGGGGGGTCAGAGAGCTGGATGGTCGGGATGTGTTACCCCAGTATAAACAGGAGAGGATTCCAGTCAGAGATTGGATGGAATAAGAAGTCATGGGGATTGTATTGGGATGGTAATCAGTACGAGGTGATACATGGCAGTAAAAAGATCCCCTTACCTTCAAATCCCTCCAGTAACAGAGTCAGGATAGATCTAGATTATGAGGCCGGATTCACTCCTTTTATGATCTGTGTGACCCTCCGACCACCTCCCCACCCCACCACCCCCCACCCCCACTTCACTGAGCCCCTCCTGCTGGTTCTTTATAGTTATTAAATGGTTGTATAAACAGATTATGTAGGGGGAGTGTAAGACCCACCCCCACCCAGAGTCTGGCGACATCACAGTGATGGTTGGGGCAATTTCCCCATCCCCTGATCCCATCAATCTCCCTATTATGTGGACCTTGGTGACCACCACCTCCCCATTATGAAATCTATCTACCTAAGTCCTAGCTGTGCGTATAATGTAAGAACTTATAGAGTCCCTCTATAATCCCCAGAACAAGAAAAGTGTCAGACCTTCATCTCTATACATTGTTCCCCCGGTCAGAGGCTCAGACAGTATTGACTAGCAAGCACCCCAGCCTTGGAGAACTAGCATTCTCACAAGAAGAGTAATTTATAGCATAAGGAGACCCCAAATATCTCTCTCAGGGACAGTCCCCTTAAAATATAATTAAAGGTTTGTACCCCCTTCAGGTTTAAATTATTTCATTTGTCCCAGGATTTAATTTTTTCCTGGAAATATGAGTCAGTTTTTCAACATTTATGTAATTTTCTCACATTATGATCACCGTTCATCCCTTCCACCAAATAATCGGTAAAACCCTAAAATTCCCATTTCCCCCTTTATAAATGTCGCAGTTTTCAAGCCCTGGAAAACAACTTTACTAAACTTTCTTTCAATATAAAATCAAACATACCAACCAAATCCAACCATATCCACAGTCATCCTTGATTTTTTTTTTTTTGGGTATCAATTTACCAGACATAGACTGGGGACGGGGGAACCGCTCAATCATCTAATTCTCATCATACCACCTCAATGTCTTGCAGGACAATTCCATTTCATTGGTGATTGCCCCACAGGAGATAATCCATTACCTAGAGGATTTGATCACGCATGTGGAAATACGGGACAACTTAGGAAACCACGATCAGATCAAGTAATTACATTTAGTATAAATAGCAGGAAAAGGAAACACAAGAATTAGGCCTCATACACACGACCGAAAAAGTCGTCGTAAAAGCAACATCATTTTCCTCGACCGAGGCTTGTCGAGAATCTTGTCAAGCTTTCTTTGCATACACACTGTCAAGAAAAAATCTCATTGTTATCCATCGCGTTGACGTACAACACGTACAACGGCACTAGAAAGGGGAAGTTCCATTCACTGGCACCACCCTTGAGGCTGCTTTTGCTAATCTCATGTTACTGCGTTGTTAGTAAAAGTTTCGCGCTTTTCAGTCTGTTACAGCGTGACGAATGTGCGATCTCCATTTAAAAAACCCTACTTTTACCGAAGGTGCTCCCACCCTCAATCCATTTATTCTGAGCATGCACGGGTTTCTATAGCATACTTACGAACGTGTTTCTTGTCCGTGTAAACCACCTAACCGAGGACAAACACACAAAAATTGAGACTCCCGATGAGAAAAAAGAGAACTCTTTCTCTTTTTTTTACGGCCGAGGATCCCTCGATGAGGTCCCGAACGGACCGTTTTCATGACAGGTCCATTCATTCTCGGACCGTTCTTTTATCTTGGTCTGATGTGTACTACACACCATCGGACCAAAATCCCCGCGGACAGAGAACGCGGTGATTGTATAAGACACCGACGTCCTCAAACAAGGAAGTACAATGCTTCCACGCATGCGTCGAATCAATTTGACGCATGCGCGGGATTTCGGTCCGATGGTTAGGCGTACTAACCATCGGACATTGTCCGACGGACAGGTTTCCAGCGGACAAGTTTCTAAGCATGCTTAGAAACTTTTGTCCGCTGGAAATCTGTCCGCTAGCCGTACACACCAGTTTCAGCGGACATCCTAGTTGGGACATGTCTCGTGTGTACGCGGCCTCAGAGTTTCCTCAACGAATAACATACACACGACCGTTTTCCTCAGCAAAAAAGCTCCGCCAGAAATTTTCTTGATGGATTTTGTCTAGGAAAGCGGCCGTGTGTATGACCGAATTTCAAAAGAGTCAACTACCCTAAAGTGAGCTGTTTACTAGACAATATTATATTGGATACAATTCTAGAAACAAAAGAGGGAAAAATGGGAGTGCTTTAAGAGCATATTTAATAAACGTATTGGCCAGTGTATTACAGGGGGAAAAATATAAAAAAAAGGGCCAAGATTAAACCTGGGGGAGCTAAACTCTAATGTAAAAATTCATATAAAAGAGAAAAAACATGTCCTTCAAAAAAATATAAGGATGAGGGGGTCATTATCAGCATTCCAACATGACAAGGAATGCAATAAGAAGTATAGGAGGAGCGCAGTCATGGCAGCTAAAATAGACCACAGAAGGCACATAGCGGAGGAGAAATCTCAAGAAATGTTTTAAATATATTAACAGTAAGAAAGTGAGGCCAGAGCATATTGGCCTCATAAAGGATGATGAAGATGTGGTTTCTTAAAGAGAAGGCAAAGGTTTTAAATCAACTATTCTCCTCAGTTTTCACAAAGGAAACGGGAGGGGGGAATATAGTAACCAAGACTGTAATGTTAATGACACAGTATAGAATGTATCCCCATGGCTAACAGAAGCCAGTGTCAGAAATAGACTTAAAACACTTAACCCAAACAAGTCCCCGGGACCGGATGGATCTTTAAATTGGATGTAAACCCAAATGTTTTTATTTTTGATGTCACAATGTAGTGTAAAAGATTTCCTATCATCTGTGCCCAGTCTTGCCACACAGAGTTAATCCAGTGCTGAGCAATTCTCTTTTTATTGTTTAGTGAAATAAAACAGACTTACAGAGGAAAACCCTTAGTCCGTTCCGCCCCTTGCTGTGAGTGACAGGTCATTTACATATCTCATGCACTAGCCTGGAGGCAGGCATTATTTTTGAATTCCTACCCCCACTCCTTTTCTGAAGTCATGTGGCTACTTGTCTGAATTTTGACTGGATGTTAGTGATCATAGCAGAAGTTAGTGTAATGCCCCGTACACACGGCCGAGTACCTCGACGGGCGGAACACATCGTTCCGCCCGTCGAGGTTCTCGGCCGGCCCGTCGGGAAAGGCGACCAGCCATTCATCCCGACGGGCTGTCGAGCAAATAGAGAACCTGCTCTCTATTTGCTCGACGGGTTTTCCGACGGGCGGGGCATGGCGAATCCGTACACACGGCCGAGGTTCTCGGCAGAATGAGGATCCCAGCGAGGTTCTCGCTGGTTTCTGCTGAGAACCTCGGCCGTGTGTACGGGGCTTAAGGGTAGTGTAAAGGTGGGCGGGGGGGGCTACTGACATCATAAATCTACCCACCTAACTCCAGACAACAGACCCACCACAGAATGTGCAGTTTTTCAGTTCTTATAACAGACAGAGGGGAAACATTCGACAGGTAAGGATACATACAGGAGGCATGTATATCCATATAAATCAGCACTATGGCAGTAGTTTAGAAAGGATGAGAGTGGGTTTACATCCACTTTAAAGAACACAGTCAGATCATAGCTAAACCATTGTTCCTGATTTTTATGGACCATTTACTGACTGCAATATTACCAACTAATCGGAGAAAAGCCAACATGGTACCAATATTTAAAAAAAGGGCACAAGAGATAAATCCCTGGAAAACAGTCAGTCTAACATCGATAGTATGTAAACTATTGGAGGCATGATAAGGGATTATATGCAAGATTTTGCTTATGAAGACGGTATCATTAGCAGTAATCAGCATGGATTTATGGAGGATTGTTCTTGCCAGACCAATCTGTTAACATTCTATGAGGAGATAAGTTGCCATCTAGATAAAGGAAGGCCTGTGGATGTGATATACCTGGATTTTGAAAAGTCATTTTTCACAGTCCCCCATAAAAACTTTTACAAACCAAGGTTTGTCAGCATGGACCGTAGGGTATGTTCCTGGATAGAAAACTGGCTACAGGAGTGTGTCCAAAGGTGGTGATAAATAGTGAGCACTCAGAATGGTCTGGTATGGTAAGTGGGGTCCTCCAAGGATCTTTCCTGGAATCAATTCTGTTTAAATCTATTCCTAAATAATAAAGCAGTTGGTATAAATAATTCAATCTAAGCGTTGGAAGAAAAAATGGGGAATCTCGCGCCAGAAATGATTGGGGAGGGGTATTGCAAAATGTGCAAGTGTTTAAAGCTGCTCCCTAGATAATACAGAGTGCTGGATTATAACTTGTGGATAGGTGAGATAGGGGCGCTAAATAGTGTATATTGCATATAATACATAAGCAACAATCACGTATATTAATAGTGACACAACAAATAACAGCAAAATATTAAATACAACTGGTGTGCAATATGCGGTAGATCAATAATATATCCTATACAATCTATTGTATATGCAATAGTATTATATTAGCATATGTGATCATATATAAAGTGCTCCGTGCTCAGTCTTCAAAATAATAAGTTCCACCTTCTCCAAAGGACCACCTCAAGTGGGGATAGATGGCTCCTTACCCGATGGTGTTGACCTATTAGTTAAAATAAGGTCAATTGAGCTCAAGAATCAAGTGCTTCCATGGAGAACCCGATGTCAATACAGGTAGGTTTGCAGGTATCATAGAAAAAGAAAAACAGCTTCCATAGTGTAAAACGTTTTAATGTGTTTGCAAATGGTAAAATCACAGTGCCGAGTGGCCTCTTACTTGTAGTAGTGCCCGTATCCCGGCACTGAGGCTGTAGACTTGTAGGGATATGGAGAGAGGTATAGTGGTATGCTGGTGAAGCCGGCGTGCGTTCCACCGCCGACGGCTAGGAAACCAGGAAACCGGAAGTTGGTTAGTAGTGCGTGCCCAGGTACCGCCTCGAAGCGCTTCCTGATGACGACATTAACGAAACGTACGTCGAGGCGGTACCTGGGCACGCACTACTAACCCAACTCCCGGTTTATATCACAGGATCCCAGAAACCTCTCATGGGGCCCACTACTGACCCAGTGGCCCTTGGGCAGTGCATTATCAAAATACCCTACAAAGAATGCACTGTCCTCCCCAACAATACACAATATAGCTCAATGGAACACCAGCTACAGGGTCATAAGGACAAGGAATTATGTAGTTCCAGGTGAGCGAAGCAGCAGATAACAGACTACTGGAAGGGGAAGACTAGGGGATCCATTAACTAGAATACATGGACACAGGGGAACATGTGAAGATTACCTGCACCGTGTTGCCGCAGTCCTGGAGGTTGATCTGGAAGGTAACAGTGGTGTCTGTACTCTGGGAGTCGGGTTTGCAGCCACGGGGCCCCAGGCTCAGATCAGAAAGTTGGACCAGCTTCCCAATCCCATAGAAATCCCTCTGGACGGTGACCACCATGTTGTCCTCTCCACACTGGATGCGGATAGGGGAGCTCCCAGGCTGCGGTAAATCTCGTGGAACCCCAACAACACGTCCAGCAAGTGAACCCCAAGGAGCCCCAACCCCCACAACAGGACGATTAGCATTCCAGTCTCTGGAGTCCCATCTAGAAGAGCCTTGACCAGGTAGACCCCGCTGCTTGCCCCTCCACCACTCTGACTCACTCTGGATGTGGATAGGGGAGCTCCCAGGCTGTGGCAGATCTCGGGAAACCCCACCAGCACGTCTACCAAGTGAACCCCTAGGGATCCCACCGCTAGGTTCCCCAATCCCCACAATAGGGCGATAAGCATTCCAGTCTCTGGGGCCCAATCTGGAAAAGTCCTGGCTAGGAAGAGCCCGCTGGTTGCTCCACCACCACTCTGACTGGCGGCCATGTCTCACAAAGACTCCATCACAGCCAAACCCTGACCAATAGGCCACAGCCAGGAGCAGCACCCAACCACCTTTCACCAGAAAACCCATCCTCCCCATAAGAGACACAACAATGAATGAGGGGGAGAGAGCTGTCCTTTATACCCCTCCCACCAACCACTGATACCCCCAGCTGGGGCCAATCATCACCACACCCAATGGCTGGGACTTTACATGATGGATGATGGATGGGAGATGAACCAATAATGGAGGTCACCTCATCCCCCTGGAGATCCAGCGGAGAAGATGACTAGATTCATCCTCATACTGGAATCATATGGGAGAGACGGGTCCACATGGAGTGTGCTACACAAGCTGCATGGAGGAGAGGAACCTCACAAGGATGTACAATGATTGGATCACTCACACCAACAGGAGAGACTTATTGTAGGGCTCAGTAGCACAGGGATGGTGGGAACCCCTCATAATGGGCACAGCGGGTGTACAGACCCGGGAACTCAGCACAGGGATGGTGGGAACCCCTCATAATGGGCACAGCGGGTGTACAGACCCGGGAACTCAGCACAGGGATGGTGGGAACCCTTCATAATGGGCACAGCGGGTGTACAGACCCGGGAACTCAGCACAGGGATGGTGGGAACCCCTCATAATGGGCACAAAATGTGTACAGACCCAAAAACTTAGCACAGGGATGGTGGGAACCCCTCATAATGGGCACAGCGGGTGTACAGACCCGGGAACTCAGGACAGAGATGGTGGGAACCCCTCATAATGGGCACAGCAGGTTTACAGATGTGCAAAATCCATACAGGGGTTCCCACCATCCCTGTGCCGAGTACCCGGGTCTGTACATCATGTTGCCACCATGGTTCCCTCTCCTTTTCTGGGTCAGAGTTTTCTCTATCTAGTGGTAACCAAACCAGAGGTTCTCATCTCTCTCTGTAAAACCCCCGGAGGTACATAGAGAGGAAGGGGCTCATTACAAAAATGTGTGAAATCAGGGAGAGGAGAAGAGGGATCAGGAATGGAGGGGCATGTCTATGACACACTTCCTGTCCTAGGGTGACAACACTCACTCGCCATTCTATTTATACAGCAGCAGCGTTGTCACCCGCGGACAGAACTAGAGAGCACCTCATCCTTTATTCATCCCCATACATGGATATAACTGAGGAGAAGGATGGTGCTGAGAAGGTTGGGTTCTCTGCAGGGGAAGGGACTGAGAACAATGGATACACTGAAGGAGAGGTACCCAAGTAAGATTGGTGCATGAAAGGAGCCTAAGAAGGATAGGTGCACTCACTGCATGGGAGGACACTGAATAGGATGGGAGCACAGCAGAGGAAGGGAGTGAGAAGGATAAGCACACTGGCGCTCTGTAGGGGGTGATTCTGAAAAGGACAAGTGTACTGCAGGGGAGGGTTCTGTGCAGAATAGATGCACTGCAGGGGAGGGTTCTGAAAAGCACAAGTGTACTTCATGGGACGGTTCTGAGGATAGGTGCACTGCAAGGGAGGGTTCTGAGAAGGATTGGTGAACTGCAGAGAAGTGTTCTGAGAAGGATAGGTGCACTGCAGGGGAGTGTTCTGGGAAGTATAGGTGCACTGCAGGGGAGGGTTCTCAGAAGGATAGGTGTTCTGCAGGGGAGGGTTCTGGGAAGTATAGGTGCACTGCAGAGGAGGAGACTGATAAGGATAGTGCAGAGGAGACTAAGAAGGATAGGTGCACTGCAGGGGAGGGTTCTGAGAAGGATAGGTGTTCTCCAGGGGAGGGTTCTGGGAAGCATAAGTGCACTACATTGGAGGGTTCTGGGAAGGATAGGTGAACTGCAGAGGAGTGTTCTGAGAAAGATAGGTGAACTGCAGAGGAGGGTTCTGAGAATGATAGGTGAACTGCAGGGGAGTGTTCTGAAAAGGATATCTGCACTGTAGGGAAGGGTTCTGAGAAGGATCGGTGCACTGCAGGGAAGTGTTCTGAGAAGGTGTGGTGCACTGCAGGGGAGGGTTCTAAAAAGGATTGGTGCACTGCAGGGGAGGGTTCTGGGAAGGATAAGTGCACTGCAGGGGAGGGTTCTGGGAAGGATAAGTGCACTGCAGGGGAGGGTTTTGGGAGGAATAGGTGCACTGAAGGGGAAGGTTCTGGGAAGGATAGGTGCACTACAGGGGAGGGTTTTGGGAAGGATAAGTGCACTGCAGGGGAGGGTTTTGGGAAGGATAGGTGCACTGAAGGGGAGGGTTCTGGGAAGGATAGAGGCACTACAGGGGAGGTGTCTGGGACGGATAAGTGCACTGCAGGGGAGGGTGGGAAGGATAGGTACACTGCATGGGAGGGTCTAAGAAGGAAAGGTGCAATGCATGGGAGGGGAGTGAGAAGTAAAGATGCACTGTAGGGGAGGGGACTGTGGAAGATGGGTGATCAGAAGGGGAGGGGGCTTGGAAAGATGAACCTGTCACAAAGCCAGGAAGTCCTATCTGAGTATACAATGAAATGACCAGAGACCTCCTTTGGTGGATGTGTTCTGTAGATCCAGATGGACAGAAAGCTGAAGCCACATCCAGGCCATACCTATATCCAACTTTTACAACGTCCCAGTCCTCCCTATTGGTTCTTTAATATGATGGGTGGCTTCCCTGACCAATAGGGAGGCTGCACCAATCTCTATATGTTGCTCCTGGGTGGACCCAGACAAATAAGACCCCCCCCTTTCCACCCCCTGCTGGGATTGGGTCCCCGACATGCCTGGACACTGCAGAAGAAAGTACAACACTTTTTTCTTTCCATCAGGCGAAGCAGCAATTTCAAATTGTATTTATTGATTCATTGATTATGATCAGAAATAAAATAATCTACATTTGTATCCATATCGACATATTCATATATCTCCTTCATCAATCAAATCAATATGACACACCGTAGATTAACATATTTTTTATTTACAGCCAGTAGGTGGCGCGCCAGTCTTCTTTTCACTTGTAGGTGTTCCATCCTTCTCAGCTGTGCTGAAGAAAGCTCCTGTTATTTTCACAATTTCCACCATAGCAGTGACTCCTCCCTTATCATAGCACTGACTCCGCCCTTATCACATGGCCGGGTAGGAAGTTTGCAGTTGTACTGAAGAGATAAAGGACACGTGTAGCAAACCCAGGGACTTGAAAAGTGCAGTTGTACTGTGCAGTCTATTAAGCTAAGACACAGAGCTCTGAGGGTCCTTTATCATATGATGTCATATATAATAAAATTGGCCCTGCCTCTTTTTTCCCTTTGTATGTTTTTATTATTAAAATTCTTAAAACCAGAAGATAGTCATACATCCCATTCATTCGATGTATGACATGTACAGAACACGTATGATCCTTTATAAGAGACCAGTCCACAGATTGGCTGGGATATCCTCCAATCAGTGTTAACTGTTCGATTGGGACTGTTGTTGGCGCCTGCGCTCTTCAATCAGAAGGTCCTGGAAAAAAAAACAGAGGAGTTCTGGTCACCCCGAATAAATGTCCCATGACTTACAATGACGATCCTAAAGGGTATCTAAAGAAAAAACTGTGTTTTTTTAGGTTTTGGTAGAACAGGGAAGGGTTGGACCCTCTGTCAGGATTTAATTGCTGACTGTGTCTCCTCTGGGGAGAGTCACCCTCTACAGAGGACAGATAGCACAGTAAATATATACAGAGGACATGGGAAATAACACAGGAAGTATACAGGGGACACAGAACAGATAATACAGGAAGCGTACAGTGGACAAATAACACAGGACGTATACAGAGGACATGGGGCAGATAACACAGGAAGTGTACAGAGGACAGATAACATAAGAAGTGTGCAGAGGACCCAGGACAGATAACACAAGGAGTGTACAGAGGACATGGGACAGATAACACAGGGAGTGTACAGAGGACATGGGACAGATAACACAGGGAGTGTACAGAGGACACAGGACAGATAACACAAGAAGTGTACAGAGGACATGGGACAGATAACACAGGGAGTGTACAGAGGACACAGGACAGATAACACATTCAGTGTACAGAGGACATGGGACAGATAATACAGGAAGTGTACAGAGGACAGATAACACAGGAAGTGTGCAGAGGACACAGGACAGGTAACTTAGGAAGTGTACAGAGGACAAAGGACAGATAACACAGGAAATGTACATAGGACACAGGACAGATAACACTGTATATTTACTGAGGACCCAGGACAGATAACACATGAAGTGTACAGAGGACACAGGATGGATAACACAGGAAGTGTATTGAAGACAAAGGACGGATAACACAGGAAGTGTACAGAGGACACAGGACGGATAACACAGGAAGTGTATTGAAGACAAAGGACGGATAACACAGGAAGTGTACAGAGGACATGGGACAGATAATACAGGAAGTATACAGAGGACACAGGACAGATAACATAGGAAGTATACGGAGGACAGATAACACAGGAAGTGTACAGAGGACATGGGACAAATAACACAGGAAGTGTACAGAGAACACAGAACAGATAACACAGGAAGTGTACAGAGGTCACGGGACAGATAACAAAGAAGTGTACAGAGGACATGGGACAGATAACACAGGAAGTGTACAGAGGACATGGGACAGATAACACAGGAAGTGTAGAGAGGACAGGGGACAAATAACACAGGGAACAGAGGACAGGAAGTGTATACAGAGGACAGGACAGATAACACAGTAAGTGTACAGAAGACATGGGACAAATAACACAGGAAGTGTACAGAGGACACGGGACAGATAACACAGGAAGTGTACAGAGGACACAGACAGATAATACAGGAAGTATAAAGAGGGCAGATAACACAGGAAGTGTACAGAGGTCACAAGACAGATAATACAGGAAGCGTACAGAGGACAGATAACACAGGAATTGTACAGAGGACACAGGACAGATAACACAGGAAGTGTATATTTAGAGGACACAGACAGATAACACAGGAAGTGTACAGAGGACACAGGACAGATAACACAGTAGGTTTACAGAGGACATGGGACATATAACACAGGAAGTGTACAGAGGACACAGGACAGATAACACAGGAAACAGAGGTCACAAGACAGATAATACAGGAATCGTACACAGGACAGATAACACAGGAAGCGTACAGAATAATAAGAGGACAGAGGACAAGACAGATAATACAGGAAGCGTACAGAGGACAGATAACACTGGAATTGTACAGAGGACACAGGACAGATAACACAGGAAGTGTACAGAGGACACAGGACAGATAACACAGGAAGTTTACAGAGGACATGGGACATATAACACAGAAGTGTACAGAGGACACAGGACAGATAACACAGGAAGTGTACAGACGACATGGGACAGATAACACAGGAACTGTACAGAGGACACAGGACAGATAACACAGGAAGTGTACAGAGGACACAGACAGATAACACAGGAAGTGTACAGAGAACACAGGACAGATAACACAGGAAGCGTACAGAGGACACAAGACAGATAATACATGTGTGTGTGTGGAAGCGTACAGACGGGACAGATAACACAGGAAGTGTACAGAGGACACAGGAAGTATAAAGACAGATAACACAGGAAGTACAGAGGTACAGAGGACACAGGACAGATTACACAGGAATTGTACAGAGGACACAGGACAGATAACACAGGAAGTGTACAGAGGACACAGAACAGATAACACAGGAAGTGTACAGAGGACACAGGACAGATAACACAGAGAGCGTACAGAGGACACAAGACAGATAATACAGGAAGCGTACAGAGGACAGATAACACTGGAATTGTACAGAGGACACAGGACAGATAACACAGGAAGTGTACAGCGGACACGGGACAGATAACACAGGAAGTGTACAGAGCACACAGAACAGATAACACAGGAAGTGTACAGAGAACACAGGACAGATAACACAGGAAGTGTACAGAGGACACAGAACAGATAACACAGGAAGTGTACAGAGAACACAGGACAGATAACACAGGAAGTGTACAGAGGACATGGGACAGATAACACAGGAAGTGTACAGAGGACACAGGACAGATAACACAGGAAGTGTATAGAGGACATAAAGATGAGATGTGTATTCAGTACAGATTATTCCCCAAATTGCAGTATTCTCTCCATCCTCACACACATTGCAGTGTTCTTAGACTCACAATGAACAAGGCACAGGCCATCAGCATGGCTTTCATGGAGACATGGAGGTCTATCGGGAAATTTATAGAATAGTTGTCTTTATAGCTGAATATCTCCTTGCTTAAACCCCGCCACACACGTGTGATGACCCCGATTTGTGTTGTTTTGTCAGCAGATAGAACCTGGATGGAGAAGAGAGGGGATCAAGATGACCACCAGAGTGTCTACATGGAAAACATCAATCATAAAAGGAGCGGACATTACACTTTTCCTATATAAAGGTATAAATATTAGTTCCTCTTCTACGTAAACTCTCCAAATATTACTGAATCTGCTTATACTGGACCAAGTGTTAAACTTCCCCAAAAAGATTCCCGTAACTCATATTTTCCCCATTATGGGAAGACATGTTTGGTTTTATAGAGCCCCTCACCAAATTTGGCATTAATCTCTCTTCTCTCAAATATCTCTTAGAGCAATTTTCATGAGTCAGACTGCTTCCACCTTCATAAAACTCCATACTTCCTTCTACTCCCTTTCACACAAGAAAGGACATTGTAGGTTTGGAGACAAAGATTTAAGTTGGTGGGTTAAAGTACATCTAAAGTCAGAACATCTCCTTTTGGAAGATTTCCCCTCTATTCCTGTTCTGGGGACATCTGAAATTGTTTTTATTCGTAACATTTTCATGACTTTGCCATTTATGAGATGTAAAGGGAGGGCCCGTCGAATCCAGAAGCTCTTAGAAAGCATGAGCCAGAAAATAATGGACATTCCGGGCCAGATTCTCATATATTTTCGGCGGCGTAGCGTAAGCCATTTACACTACGCCGCTGCTGCGTACTAGAGCAAGTGCTTTATTCTCAAAGCACTTGCTCCGTAGTTTTCGCCGGCGTCTCGTAAATCTCCAAGCGTAAACCCGCGCAATTCAAATGGGGCGGCTTGTATTTAAATTAAGCGCGCCCCCGCGTCGAACGAACTGCGCATGCGCCGGCCGGGGAAAAAGCCCAGTGCGCATGCTCCAAAGGACGTCACATTTTCTCAATGTAAACGACGTAATCGCAGCGTACGCCAGCCCCATTGAGAATCGACGTACGCAAACGACGTAAACGACGCACAACACGACGCGGTCCCAAGGCCATACTTAACATGGCATCCGACGGCACCCGACGGCATTCGACGGTACTTCGTAAGGTTAATGGCTCCAAAACTGAGTGCATGGTCTTATGCAATCAGTCATGGGCGGGCGGTTTCCCTACTTTCCCTACTTGGCCAGACTCGTTTTCATCGGTCCCAGTACCAGTCACCCAGGTCAGGGATTTGGGTATCATCTTGGACGATAGACTAACGCTGCGACCACAGGTAAACCAGGTGGTGAGTTCTTGTCATTTCCACCTGAAACTCCTGAGGTCGACTTTTCGCTTCATTGAAGAATCGCACAAGATCTCTATGGTTAATGCCATTATTGGAAGTCGATTAGATTATTGTAACGCTTTGTACCTGGGTCTACCTAATAACATCATGCACAAATTGCAGCTTATCCAGAACGCCGCTGCAAGGCTACTCACGGGTGTTGGTCGTCGTGACCACATCACGCCATCGCTGAGAGCCCTGCATTGGCTACCCGTGAAGGAACGGGTTCTGTTTAAGACTGGTTGCATGGTGCACAGGGCTACCCATGGCAAGGGGCCAGTGTACCTGCAGGAAAAATTCACCAAATATGTGCCTAACCGTACTTTAAGGTCGGCTAAATCAGAAACTTTGATGATCCCTAAATTTCGAAAGAAAAAATGCGGAGGGAGGACGAGTGCGGTTCAGGGAGCACTGTTTTGGAACTCCCTGCCTCTAAAATTAAGGCTTGAGAATGATCTTTTTAAGTTCAGGAAGCTTCTAAAAACTGAGCTTTTTAGTCGAGCCTATGGAATCACATAGGTTTATAGTTTTTTTCTTTTGATCTGCTAACCATTTTAAAAATTGATTTGTTCCACTGCCTGTGTGTCTTTTTGGTTGTTGCTGTATTGTTGTTCTTGGCGCATCGAGGCCTACGGGTAACTGACTGCGTTTGTACTATTTTGTACTTTTAAGAATTTTAATAAATAAATAAATAAATACTCCACATCGAAGCTGGGGTAACCTTACGCGGACGAAAACGACGTACGCGACGACGGGGCGGCGTAAAAGCGTTCGGGAATCGCCGTACTAGCCTCATTTGCATATGCAAATGAAAAAACTACGTGAAGGCCACCTAGTGGCCGGAGTTGTCATTACACCTACGATCCGAAAGTGTAATGCTTTTACACTTGTCGGATGTAGAAGCGTATCTATGCAAAAGTGATGCTAAGCATCACTCGCATAGATACGAGGACAAAAAAAAGGCGATACGACGGGGTATCTGAGATACTCCGTCGTAACACCTCTGAGAATCTGGCCCTCCGTATATATCTTGGACTATCTGAGATGGGACTGTATTCCAGGATATCTGTGGAGAACTGGTTGCTGTTTGTTGATTCTGAACTCAACAGGTTAATTGAAAGAGTGACTCATTCATAATGTGGGGACACATACTGTTAGGTGTTAATGTCATCAACTCCAGCCCACCAGTCTGTCTGGTGTGATGTAAAGAAATCCAGACTAACTTCTAAGGATCTTTCATTGTGGCTTGTGCTAATTGACCCTGTATTGTGTAAAGGTCTATTGATGATAATGTGTATTGTAAGTTAGCAGACAGCCTAAAGGTCGGGTGGCTGAGTCATCAGCTGTAGTTAATTAGCTCATGCAAATTAGGTCAGGCCCTGGAGACAGGATGTCTGTTAAAAGATGTATTGAGGGGGCTCATTAGGTAAAGATTGTGTGATGTTGTGGGTGGAGTTGGGTCATCGTTCATTTGGTTACTGTAGTATTTTTTTGTGTATATAAGAGCCTGCTTCCTCAATAAAGATTGTCAGACCTGCTTGAACTTCATAGAGCTGTGTTGCGTATTATTCTATGGGTCCCGTTTGCCTGACTGTGGAGTGTCGGTAGCTGCCTTGTGTTCGGGAATGGAATATCCTAAACGGCTTTAACCCCTGTCCCATTTGGGGTTCTGTTACACATGTATCCTGTATAGAGGAATGTCCTTGGCGGTGGAAGTGACTCTGCAATTACTGTATGTACTGATTAGCTTCAGTGGATATCATTACAGAAAATACCAAATGTTGTAATCCTGCAAATTTATCGGTGACCAGAATGGTGAAGCATACAGAGTTCATCCCCATGTTGAGGGCATGTGGCCTGGTATGGTTCAGGAGTAATGCGATTTGGGGGGACCCCTATGCATTTTTTGGGGGGTTCAGGGTTCCCCTTAATATTCATACCAGACCCAAAAGGCCTGGTAATGGACTGGGGGGGGGGCATGTTCTTTATAAAAATGGGGGATTTGTGTGGAAAATCAATGGTGAAGATGTTTCTCCTCCTTTCCATGGACAACAAACCAAGAGAAGGCCAGCAGGAAGCATGACAGATCATCACACCTCAGCCACATGGCATAGGCATCCCAATTACATTTTTTTTTACAATTATTATTTCTAAAGAATAAAGTATTTCAAACTTGATGATAGACTGACCTGATAATGGAGGTCAGACATGAAGCCTTCCCCCCATCCTGGACCTTTCACTTTAAGACAAACAAGTCCCGATGGATCCAAGATGTCAAAGCTTAAGCTGAAACTTGTCCACTCTTTGACTATGTAGCCGAGGAGCTCCCCGGATGAACTGGAGACCTGCAACTATAATAATACATTGTCACAAGAGGTTGTCTAATGAGTATGGTCACCATATCCAGAACTGTACTTGGACTTTCCTGAAGGTTTATTTGGACCAGTTACTTGTCATTAATTACCAGTCCTAAAGAAAAGCAACCTATATAACCAGCTTTAGTGGACCCCACCTTGTAACCAGCTCCACCTAGATCAGGGTTTCTCAACTCCAGTCCTCAAGCCCCCCCAAAAGGTCATGTTTTCAGGATTTCCCTCAGATGAAAAGGCTGTGGGAATTACTAAGGCAGTGAAACTGATCAAATCACCTGTGCAAAATAATGGAAATCCTGAAAACCTGACCTGTTGGGGGGCCTTGAGGACTGGAGTTGAGAAACACTGACCTAGATGAACATTGTTTATATGCCATCATTCTCTATAGTCCACAAAGCTGTGCATTTGTTCTCACCAGTCTTAGAGAACCATATGTTGTATCACAACAGTCCGTGACGCCTGTGTCCTGTACTTCTTACCGGTCCTAGATGTCCATGGCTTTCATATAACCAGCTCTATAAGTTTGTGCTTTATATCTAACCAGTCCTAAAAGACCAAGACTTGTATCATCAAAGCTTTAGTGCCTCAGGTTTTATCTCACCAGTTGTTGAAGATCATCTACCTAGCTAACCATAAATCATATCTAACTAGTCCTAGAGGACCATTCCTATATAACACCAGTTGGAGGATCATGTCTTGAATCTTACCTAAAAGTACAGTAAATGTCTTGTATTTCCCAAAACCCTGGATATCAGCTGTCATGTCTTAAATGGCATCAGTCTTAGTTGTCCATGTCTTAAATGGCATCAGTCTTAGTTGTCCATGTCTTAAATGGCATCAGTCTTAGTTGTCCATGTCTTGTATCTCAACCGTCCTAGGGTCCATGTCTTGTATCTCACCAGTCCTAGAGGGCCATGTCTTGTGTAACAGTCACCACCGTTTATGATCTTCCATCAACCCAAGACAAGACAGCTTATACGACAGTCCGACAATCCATGTAGACATGACCCGATCCATCCCATTTCCCAGAATAACCGAGACACAGCTCTGGTACTGGTTTCAAAATGTATGAATGCTTTAATGGTACACTCTCAGGTTTTTATACAGTTCAAGCATGAAAGGAACAAAGAAACTCTCCACCCCCCTCATCGCACACTGGGGCTTCAATACACCTTCAGATGGGCTAATTACTAATCAGTATCCAGACATTTCGGCACCGGGCTGACATTTTTAACATGACCTAATTACTACACCTGAGAAGTCACATTCCACATTTTAGACAGATGTTCTGTCTCTGCATACAGCTTGACAAGTTCCATTCCACATCTTAACAGTGTCATTAGCATGACACAAAGGAAAGGTCTTAGGAGCAGACCTGAATTAACACCTCTACAGCCTTACACAATGGACAATGGAATATCTTAGGAGTCTATTGACCTGGTGTGGGTCAACATTAACCAACAACTTGTAATATCTCAAGATATCCTGCAATACATGCATTATTATTTATCAGCCACCATATGCCCAAAAGGGGCCCAGGGTGACCTTAGACCCAAGTGTCCTTAGTGTCGCTGGCACAGGAGTATCCCCCATCCCTCAAAAGTCTCTGGGCATCACGGGTCATCCTGTTACATCTTGTACCTTCCCAATCATAGAGGGCCATGTCTTGTATCGCACTAGTCCTAGAGGGCCATGTCTTGTATCTCATTAGTCCTAAAGGGCCATGTCTTGGATAAAGCCAGTCCTAGAGGACCATGTGTTCTATCTGGCCAGTCCTAGAGGCCCATTTCTTGTATCTCACCAGTTGTAGAGGGCCATGTCTTGTATCGCACCAGTCGTAGAGGTCTATGTCTTGTATCTCACCTGTCCTAGAGGTCCATATCTTGTATCTCACCTGTCCTAGAGGTTCATGTCTTGTATCTCACCTGTCCTAGAGGTCCATGTCTTGTATCTCACAAATTCTAGAGGACCAAGTCTTGTATCTTACCAATCCTAGATGTCCATGTCTTGTATCTCGCCAGTCCTAGAGGTCCATGTCTTGTATCTCACCTGTCCTAGAGGTCCATGTATTGTATCTCAGCAGTCATAGAGAACCATGTCTTGAAACTCACCTGTCCTAGAGGTCCATGTCTTGAATCTCACCAGTCCTAGAGGGCCATGTCTTGTATCTCACCAATCCCAGAGGGCCATATCTTGTATCTCACCAGTCCTACAAGACCATGCCTTATATTTCACAAATCCTAGAAGGCCATGTCTTGTATCCCACCAGTCCTAGTAGTCCATGCCTTGAATCAAAATCCATACCTTTATCAAGGCATACAGCCCAGGTGACCTGGAAAGTGGGGGGGGGGGGCAAGCACGTAGCGCCCCTTGTGAAACATACCAGGCAACATGCCCTGCTGACTAAAAAAATGGCGTGGGTCCTCAAAACCTATACCAGGCTCCTATTCTAAATAGGGTATGGATTTTTAATGGGTAGCCCACACACACATACAAAAAACAAAACTTGTGGAATCCCTTAAAGATACATAGGAGTCCCTTATCTAGGCAAGCCAAACGTCCTACTGGCCAGGAGAAGTAGACAGTGATCGTGCACCCCCTTCTGGTACCATACTAGGTAACATGCCCTTAACATT
The DNA here is from genome assembly GCA_029574335.1 of Rana kukunoris. Lineage (NCBI taxonomy): Eukaryota > Metazoa > Chordata > Amphibia > Anura > Ranidae > Rana > Rana kukunoris. Next base: position 175,717 of record JAJQKJ010000984.1, on the reverse strand, counting down.
AGTAGGTTACCTTGCCAGGAAAGAGGCCTGTAACAAGGCATCTTGCTCCCTTATCTGAAACTAATCCTAGAGGTCCATCCCTTGTATGTTACTGTAGGGTTGTAGCGTATAAGAAATGGACATAGACATTAGACATGGGACATTGTATGCTACTATAAGGGTTTTCACTTATCTCACATGTCCACAGCTACAGCAGCCAGGAAAGGTGGACAGTGAAGGTCTGTGGCAAGGCATCCCCATGCTGTTTGGGACAAAGGCCTTATCACCACATTTATAGACCAGTGGGTCTTCCACTAGTCCTAGAGTTTCATGTCTTTTATGTTATTAGAGGGTTGTAGAGTATAGGAAATGGGCCTAGACATGGATCTTACAATCAATGCTTTTTAAAGGGTTGTCACTCATTGCACAGGTCCTCACTGTAAGGCAAGTCAGTTTTTCATACCGTGGTGTCACAGCTACAGCACTCTGAAGGCACCAGAAGGTTCAGGACATTATATCCCTGGGTGTTGGTTACCCTGCAATCAATCCGAGGACCACAACACTCCCGCTGCTCGGCAGCTTGGTACACAAGTTGGCCATCGGTGCCAAAAAAATCATAGGTATTGTAACTCTGGAATATACCGCTCCCTGAAATGACAGAATTATAAGAAGAATTTCTAGAATTAAGGTAAAATGTTTCTGAGATTCTGCAAAAATAAACTAAAATAGACAAAATCTACTGTTTCTATAATCCAAATATCTGAAGAAACACAAACTATGGCAAATGTTATGTCCTTCTTTGTGTAATACATCTGACTGGTAGGAGGAGCTAAGTAAGAAATGAACAATACGGCTCCACCTACTGGCAGGGTCTTTAAATATTCAACATATAGTGGAATGTGAAATATTTAATAAGAGAAAAATGATATTTAAAACAAAATTGTTAATGGGAGATATCTGGAGATCTGATCAGCTCTGTACATAAGAAGGAAAAACTGGCTACACCTGTAGAGGATCCTGGTATCTGGTGGAAGACTAATTGAGACCGGGAGCAAAGGAAGGAATGGTGGACGATGGAAATATTCAAGTTTTACAAATAAAAAAATAACAGAACTTACTTGTCTCTTTCATGAAGAGTCCATTGACCTGTTAAATAGAACAAAGACCAGTCAACAACATATTCTTAGTTACCATAACCAACACCAACACTCCCATATTTATCAATACCTCCATGTCTAATAGGTGTGTGGGCATACCTGGGGGTAAGGGTCACAGGGAGGAGTAGACAGGTGCCTGGGGTGATGGAAGAGTATTGGTATTGAGTAGATGGGTGCCTAGGGTGATGGTATGGAAATCTGGGGTGATAGATGGACATCAGAGGTAACTAAATGGGTGCCTAGGGTGATAGGATAGGAGTCTGGGGTGATGGATGGGTGTCAGGGTTAAGTAGATAAGTGTCTAGGGCAATAATGGTGAACCTTGGCACCCCAGATGATTTGGAACTACAATCCCCATGAAGCTCAACTACACTGCAGAGTGCATAAGCATCATGTGAAATGTAGTTCCAAAACATCTGGGGTGCCAAGGTTCACCATTACTGGCCTAGGGTGATGGGAGTCATGGTTAAGTAGATAAGTGCCTAGGGTTATGGTATGAGAGTTTGGGATGATGGATGGGCATAAGATTTAAGTAGATTGGTGCGTAGGGTGATGGGATGGGAGTCTGGGGTGATGGATTGGTGTCAGGGTTATGTAGATAAGTGTTTAGGGTGATGGGATGAGAGCCTGGGGTGATGAGTGGGCATCAGATTTAAGTAGATGGGTGCCTAGGGTGATGGAATAGGAGTCTGAGATGGTGGATGGGCTTCAGGGTTAAGTAGATGGTTGCCTAGGGTGATGAAAATCTGCTGTTGCCTTAAATTCAATGCTTGGGGGGTGTAAGCTGCCCTCCAGACAGGTTCTCTTTACATATCTCACCTGAAGAAGATATTCCAGTCCAGGTGGAGCAACAGGAATTCCGGCCATGATACCCTACAATATATAATAAAGATCAATAGTTTTATAGGAAACACTGGCAGGAAGTTATGATTACAGCAATGCTCTGGTGGTCACCGAGACAGGAAGTACGGGATAACAAATACAGTCACTGAGGAAGGGGTGGGGAGGCGGGGTCATGAAGTTCCCCTTTAACTCTAAATTGGTGAGGTGTAAAGATTTTGAAAGCGCCACCTATGAGGATTTTACAGTCTGTCACCATATCACCGTTGCACACAATTTTTAGGCTTGACATGTTTGGTATCTACTTACTCAACAAAACTCCCATCTCAACTCCCGCCCTCCCCTTCCCCCTGTCCCTGTCCCCGGAATCCCCTGATGACTATTTTTGTCCATGGCCCACCCTCCCCTTCTGCCTGTCCCTGTCCCTGGGATCGCCTGATGACTATGTTTGTCCATGGACCCGCCCTCACCTTCCTCCTGTCCCTGGGATCGCCTGATGACCATGTTTGTCCATGGACCCGCCCTCACCTTCTGCCTGTCCCTGTGATCTCCTGATGACTATGTTTTTCCATGGCCCCACCCTCACCTTCCTCCTGTCCCTGGGATCGCCTGATGACCATGTTTGTCCATGGACCCGCCCTCACCTTCTGCTTGTCCCTGGGATCTCCTGATGACTAGGTTTGTCCATGGCCCCACCCTCACCCTCCTCCTGTCCCTGGGATCACCTGATGACTATGTTTGTCCATGGCCCCGCCCTCCCCTTCCTCCTGTCCCTGTCCCTGGGATCCCCTGATGACTATGTTTGTCCATGGCCCGCCCTCACCCTCCCTCCTGGGATCACCTGTCTATGTTTGTCCTGGGACCTTCCTCCATCCCTGTCCCTGATCACCAAATGACTATGTTTGTCCATGGCCCGCCCTCACCCTCCTCCTTCCTGGGATCACCTGATGACTATGTTTGTCCATGGCCCGCCCTCCCCTTCCTCCTGTCCCTGTCCCTGGGCCCTTACCTTCCTTCTGTCACCTGATGACTATGTTTGTTTGCCCCACCCTCCCCTTCCTCCACTGTCCCTGGATCACCTGATGACTATGTTTGTCCATGGCCCCGCCCTCCCCTTCCTCCTGTCCCTGCCCCTGGGACCTTGACTATGTTTGTCCTGGCCCCACCCTCCTCTTCCTCCTGTCCCTCCCTGTCCCTGGGATCACCCTCCCCTTCCTCCTGTCCCTGCCCCTGGGATCCCTTGATGACTATGTTTGTCCATGGCCCCGCCCTCCCATTCCTCCTGCCCGATCACCTGATGACTATGTTTGTCAGCCCCGCCTTCCCCTTCCTCCTCCTGTCCCTGGGATCACCTGATGACTATGTTTGTCCATGGCCCCGCCCTCCCCTTCCTCCTGTCCCTGGGATCTCCTGATGACTATGTTTGTCAATGGCCCTGCCCTTACCATCCTCCTGTCCCCGGGATCTCCTGATGACTATGTTTGTCTATGGCCCCACCCTCCCCTTCCTCCTTTCACTGTCCCTGGGATCACCTGATGACTATGTTTGTCCATGGCCCCGCCCTCCCCTTCCTCCTGTCCCTGGGATCTCCTGATGACTATGTTTGTCCATGGCCCCACCCTCACCTTCCTCCTGTCCCTGTCCCTGGGATCTCCTGATGACTATGTTTGTCCATGGCCCCACCCTCCCCTTCCTCTGATGACTATGTTTGTCCATGGACCTGCCCTCACCTTCCTCCTGTCCCTGGGATCCCCTGATGACTATGTTTGTCCATGGTCCCACCCTCCCCTTCCTCCTGTCCCTGCCCCTGGGATCCCTTGATGACTATGTTTGTCCATGACCCCGCCCTCACCTTCCTCCTGTCCCTGGAATCCCCTGATGACTATGTTTGTCATGGCCCGCCCTCACCTTCCCTTGTCCTGTCCCCTGGGATCTCCTGATGACTATGTTTGTCCATGGGCCCCACCCTCCCCTTCCTCCTGTCACTGTCCCTGGGATCACCTGATGACTATGTTTGTCCATGGCCCCGCCCTCTGTCCCTTCCTGACTTGTCCCTGCCCTCACCTTCCTCCTGTCCCTGGGATCGCCTGATGACTATGTTTGTCCATGGCCCCACCCTCCTCCTGTCCTCCTGTCCCTGCCCTCACCTTCCTCCTGTCCCTGGGATCCCCTGATGACTATGTTTGTCCATGGCCCCACCCTCCCCTTCCTCCTGTCCCTGCCCCTGGGATCCCCTTGATGACTATGTCCCTTCCCTGTCCATGGCCCGCCCTCACCTTCCTCTTGTCCCTGTCCCTGGGATCCCTGATGCTATGTTTGTCCTGGCCCCACCCTCCCATTCCTCCTGTCCCTGGAATCTCCTGATGACTATGTTTGTCCATGGGCCCTCACCTTCCTCCTGTCCCTGTCCCTGGGATCACCTGATGACTATGTTTGTCCTGGACCCGACCTTCTGCTTGTCCCTGACTGATATGTTTGTCCATGGCCCCACCCCACCCTCCTCCTGTCCCTGTGATCTCCTGATGACTATGTTTTTCCATGGCCCCACCCTCACCTTCCCTGTCCCTGGGATTGCCTGATGACCATGTTTGTCCTGGACCCGCCCTCACCTTCTGATGACTATGTTTGTCCCTGGGATCTCCTGATGACTAGGTTTGTCCATGGCCCCACCCTCACCCTCCTCCTGTCCCTGGGATCACCTGATGACTATGTTTGTCCATGGCCCCGCCCTCACCTCCTCCTCCTGTCCCTGTCCCTGGGATCCCTGATGACTATGTTTGTCCATGGCCCGCCCTCACCCTCCTCCTGTCCCTGGGATGGGATCGCCTGATGACTATGTTTGTCCATGCCCTCACCTTCCTCCTGCCCGCCCTCACCTTCCTCCTCCCTGTCCCTGGGATCACCAAATCCCTGATGGTTTGAGCCCCGCCCTCCCCTTCCTCCTGTCCCTGGGATCACCTGATGACTATGTTTGTCCATGGCTGATGACTATGTTTGTCCAGCCCCGCCCTCCCATCCTCCTGTCCTGTCCCTGGGATCCCTGGATATGGCCCCGCCCTCCCCTTCCTCCTGTCCCTGGGATCGCCTGATGACTATGTTTGTCCATGGCCCCGCCCTCACCTTCCTCCTGATCCCTGATGACTATGTTTGTCCATGCCCTCCCATTCCTCCTGCCCTCACCTTCCTCCTGTCCCTTCCTATGTTTGTCCTGTCCCTGATCCCTGGGACCTTCCTCCTGTCCCTGGGATCGCCTGATGACTATGTTTGTCCATGGACCCGCCCTCACCTTCCTCCTGTCCCTGTCCCTGGGATCTATGTTTGTCCATGGACCTCCCAGCCCCGCCCTCCCCTTCCTCCTTCCTCCTGTCCCTGGGATCGCCTGATGACTATGTTTGTCCATGGCCCCGCCCTCCCCTTCCTCCTGTCCCTGGGATCGCCTGATGACTATGTTTGTCCATGGACCTGCCCTCACCTTCCTCCTGTCCCTGGGATCGCCTGATGACTATGTTTGTCCATGGTCCCACCCTCCCCTTCCTCCTGTCCCTGCCCCTGGGATCCCCTGATGACTATGTTTGTCCATGACCCCGCCCTCACCTTCCTCCTGTCCCTGTCCCTGGAATCCCCTGATGACTATATTTGTTCATGGCCCGCCCTCCCATTCCTCCTGTCCCTGGGATCACCTGATGACTATGTTTGTCCATAGCCCGCCCTTCCCTTCCTCCTGTCCCTGTCCCTGGGATCACCTGATGACTATGTTTGTCCATGGCCCCGCCCTCCCCTTCCTCCTGTCTCTGTCCCTGGGATCTCCTAATGACTATGTTTGTCCATGGCCCCGCCCTCACCTTCCTCTTGTCCCTGGGATCACCTGATGACTATGTTTTTCCATAGCCCCGCCCTCACCTTCCTCCTGTCCCTGTCCCTGGGATCTCCTGATGACCATGGCCCCGTTCTCTTTTTTTTGCCGGTGGTTTTCGGCAGTTTTCCCGTCGGAAAAAACTGCAAAGGGAGCATACACACGGCCAGGATTCCCCGCCAAAAGCTCTCATCGCAGTTTTCCCGTCAGAAATCCCAGCCGTGTGTACGAGGCATAAGACTTCAATACTGGATTAATTATCTTCAATAAGACCAATACCTTCATTTATCTGATTTACAAATTTGTTTTATGTGGTAATTATTATTTCCTGTCCTCAAAGTAACATTGTTTATAAACATTGATCAGACAGGAGATAGAGAGATACACAGTAACATTGTTTATAAACATTGATCAGACAGGAGATAGAGAGGTACAAAGTAACATTGTTTATAAACATTGATCAGACGGGAGATAGAGAGATACAAAGTAACATTGTTTATAAACATTGATCAGACAGGAGATAGAGAGATACAAAGTAACATTGTTTATAAACATTGATCAGACGGGAGATAGAGAGATACAAAGTAACATTGTTTATAAACATTGATCAGAGAGGAGATAGAGAGATACAAAGTAACATTGTTTATAAACATTGATCAGAGAGGAGATAGAGAGATACAAAGTAACATTGTTTATAAACATTGATCAGACAGGAGATAGAGAGATACAAAGTAACATTGTTTATAAACATTGATCAGACGGGAGATAGAGAGATACAAAGTAACATTGTTTATAAACATTGATCAGACGAGAGATAGAGAGATACAAAGTAACATTGTTTATAAACATTGATCAGACAGGAGATAGAGAGATACAAAGTAACATTGTTTATAAACATTGATCAGACAGGAGATAGAGAGATACAAAATAACATTGTTTATAAACATTGATCAGACAGGAGATAGAGAGATACAAAGTAACATTGTTTATAAACATTGATCAGACGGGAGATAGAGAGATACAAAGTAACATTGTTTATAAACATTGATCAGACGGGAGATAGAGAGATACAAAGTAACATTGTTTATAAACATTGATCAGACAGGAGATGGAGAGATACAAAGTAACACTGTTTATAAACATTGGTCAGACAGGAGATAGAGAGATACAAAGTAACATTGTTTATAAACATTGATCAGACAGGAGATAGAGAGATACAAAGTAACATTGTTTATAAACATTGATCAGACAGGAGATGGAGAGATACAAAGTAACATTGTTTATAAACATTGATCAGAGAGGAGATAGAGAGATACAAAGTAACATTGTTTATAAACATTGATCAGACAGGAGATAGAGAGATACAAAGTAACATTGTTTATAATCATTGATCAGACGGGAGATAGAGATACAAAGTAACATTGTTTATAAACATTGATCAGATAGAAGATAGAGAGATACAAAGTAACATTGTTTATAAACATTGATCAGACGGGAGATAGAGAGATACACAGTAACATTGTTTATAAACATTGGTCAGATAGAAGATAGAGAGATACAAAGTAACATTGTTTATAAACATTGATCAGACGAGAGATAGAGAGATACAAAGTAACATTGTTTATAAACATTGATCAGACGAGAGATAGAGAGATACAAAGTAACATTGTTTATAAACATTGATCAGACGGGAGAGAGAGAGATACAAAGTAACATCGTTTATAAACATTGATCAGACAGGAGATGGAGAGATACAAAGTAACATTGTTTATAAACATTGATCAGAGAGGAGATAGAGAGATACAAAGTAACATTGGCCCAGATTCAGAGAGCGATTACTGGTGTTAGACAGGAGTAATTTCAAATTTCGCGCGCCGTATCACTAGTTTGAATCCTCAAACCATGATACGGCGGCTTCGGGCTTCGATCCGAGAGGCTTACGTCTTCGTAAGCCTTCGGATCTACGCTGCGATATTTTTGCGGCCGCTGGGAGGAGTCCGCGTCGTTTTGATGCGTCGGGATATGCAAATGAGTTTTTACGGCGATCCACGAAGATACGAGCGGTCTTCGCAAACGCTTACGTCATTTTTTTTTTACGTACTGTTAGACCAGCTTTTTGCTGGTCTAACGGTGCGTAGCCCATGTTAAGTATGGCCGTCGTTCCCGCGTCGAATTTAATTATTATTTTTTTTTTACGCAAGTCGTTCGGGAATAGAAATGTCCGTAAACGACGATACTCAAACAACGAATGACGTAACGACGTGATTTCGCGCAATGCACGGCGGGAAATTTGCGAACGGAGCATGCGCAGTTCGATCGCCGCGGGAATGCGCCTATTTTAAATGCTTCACGCCCCCTACTCGTGTAGATGGATTGCGACGGGAGAAATACACTACGCCGCCGTCGTTTACTGGACAAAATCTACCTGGATTCCACGTAGAGCCAGGTAAAAAACGGCGGCGTAGAGTATTTCTGATACGCTACGATAATCTAATTCTCTCTGAATCTGGGCCATTGTTTATAAACATTGATCAGATGGGAGATAGAGAGATACAAAGTAACATTGTTTATAAACATTGATCAGACGGGAGATAGAGAGATACAAAGTAACATTGTTTATAAACATTGATCAGACGGGAGATAGAGAGATACAAAGTAACATTGTTTATAAACAATAACAATAAGTTAGGAGTTGGAAGATTACAATTCCATGGCTGCTCCTTACAGGTAACCTGGTGACACTTTGGATGGACGGGACACACCCAAAGAGCTGAACTAGTTCTCTATGAGTGTCCTTATTATTTCTCTATATGATAATACCAGGTTTTTATTTTATTTTATTCATTTCTTTTCAATTTTAATGTCTAACGCCTCGTACACACCATCGGAATTTCTGTCAGGATAAACTCCAAAGGATTTTTCCGACGGAATTCATTTCAAGCTCGTCCTGCGTACACACCAAACGCTGGGAACGTACAACGCTACGGCGAGCCGAGATCAATGAAGTTCAATGCTTCCGAGCATGCGTCGACTTGATTCTGAGCATGCGTGGTTTTTTTTTTCTCCGTCAGAGTTCCACACAGGCGAACGGAATTTCCGATGGAAAAAAGTCTGATGGGGGCCCCCACACACGGTCTGTATATCCAAAGAAAAAATTCCGTCTGACTTTTTGCCATCGGAATTTCCGATCGCGTGTACGAGGCATCAGAGCCGGTTCACACAGGGAGGGCGGCACGACTCTGGGGGCGACTCAGCAAGGCGATCTCAAGACGACTTCAGAGGCGACTTGCAAAATGACTTCTGTATAAAAGGAAATGCAGGTCGCCCCGAGTCGCCCCCAAAGTCGTACAGGAACCTTTTTCTAAGTCGGAGCGACGTGCGTCAATCCTGTTCTAGCGGTTCCATTGCACAGAGCGGAGCGCGACTTGTCAGGCGGCTGAGACCCCCCTGTGTGATCCGACTCTGACAGTAGTAGATATTAGTGTTGCTCACGAATAGTCGTATTGCGAATATTCGGCTCGAATATGGCATATTCGAGTATTCGCGATATATTCCGAATTTCGCGGTGAACATTCGCTATTTCGAATATTGGTATTTTTTCAATTTTTTTTTTAGAACAGATCACATCCTAGAGATCCCCATCGACGTCTAAAAGCATTGCTGGTATGATTAGAGACCTTGGGCCGAGTAGCTGCAGCGCTCATTTTATATTGCCGAAAAATCGCAATGCGATTATTCGGCAATAGCGATATCGCGCGATTATTTTCGCAATATTGTTTTTAGCTAAAATAACACATATATTCGATTTCAGAGTGTTACTGTCGAAATTCCGCAATCAATTTCTCATTCGCATTTTTGCGAAATTACGATAAAATATCACGAATATTCTGAGCCAATCAGAGTGCTCCTTCCGCTTTTGCCGAATATTTGCAATTATTTTGTATTGTAATATATCACGAATATTCTGAGCCAATCAGAGTGCTCCATTCCGCATTTGCCGAATATTCGCAATTATTTTGTATTATAAAATATCACGAATATTCTGAGCCAATCAGAGTGCTCCTTCCGCATTTGCCGAATATTCGCAATTATTTTGTATTGTAATATATCACGAATATTCTGAGCCAATCAGAGTGCTCCATTCCGCATTTGCCGAATATTCGCAATTATTTTGTATTGTAATATATCACGAATATTCTGAGCCAATCAGAGTGCTCCATTCCGCATTTGCCGAATATTCGCAATTATTTTGTATTATAAAATATCACGAATATTCTGAGCCAATCAGAGTGCTCCTTCCGCATTTGCCGAATATTCAATTATTTTGTATTGTAATATATCACAATGAGCCAATAGTGCTCCTTCCGCATTTGACGAATATTCGCAATTATTTTGTATTGTAATATATCACGAATATTCTGAGCCAATCAGAGTGCTCCATTCCGCATTTGCCGAATATTCGCAATTATTTTGTATTGTAATATATCACGAATATTCTCAGCAAATAAGAGTGCTCCTTCCGCCGAATATTCGAATATTCGCAATTATTTGTAATATATCACAATCGAGTGCTCCAGTGCTCCTTCCGCATTTGCCGAATATTCGCAATTATTTTGTATTGTAATATATCACGAATATTCTGAGCCAATCAGAGTGCTCCTTCCGCATTTGCCGAATATTCGCAATTATTTTGTATTATAAAATATCACGAATATTCTGAGCCAATCAGAGTGCTCCTTCCGCATTTCTCGAAATTTCGCATTCGCATTCGCAATCATTTCATTTCCAAAAAATATCACGAATATTCGTATTTAGCGAATATATCTCGAATATTCGACTATATATTCGAGATATATCGCGAAATCGAATATGGCGTATTCTGCTCAACACTAGTAGATATCAATTTAGTTATTGATAATATCAGGTTTATGTGCTGCAATCACTTGACAATAATGTGTTATCAGTAGAAGATCGGGTCTCCTGACTGTGGAACGTCTTGGTGTACATCACATGATCATTGGCTGTCAGCTGATCACGTGGTAAGGGGTCGGAATCAACCCCTTACTCCGATCTGTGATCAGCTGAGTCCCATAGATTCGCTGATCACAGAGCTCACACCACGCCCCCTGCAGGGAGCGCGCAGGCCGCCAGAGAACGGGAGGACGTCCATGAATGAAATTAGGTCCGCGCTGTTGCCCTCTTTCGGCTAGAGGCGCGCATGTGAAGTAGTAAGAGTGAGTTAAAACACACAAACGCTTTTTGACAAGTCCTTCATTTAAAGTTAACCCTCCCACCCCCCCCCCAAAAAAAGTTCCTGCAGCGTCATCAGCAACCATGACGTCACCTGACCCCATTACTATCTGGCCAGGAGCCCCCCCCCCCCCCAGTCTTGTAAACAAAGGGGCAGTTGTAGCGTGACATCACTGACCACACTAGGCCAATGACATTGAATTATTTGCTTTATGACCATGGCCATAGTTGGTCAATGACCTCACTGGGTATAAACCCCACCCATTTGTTTACATTCAGCCGTGGGGCCCTAGGACATGACATTCATGGCGAGTGTAGTCAGGCCTGTACCTCGGCGGCGGGTGTCATTCATAGTAATTGATGGGGATCTCCATCTCTCAGACAAGATGTCTGACATTGGATTACAGAGGGGGCACATTTTTTGGGGTTCTTTTACTTTTCCACCACTCGCCGTCCAGCGCACGACGATATACGTTGGCACAATGGCACGGCTGCACAAATGGGCGTACAGGTACATCCCCTTTAAATCGCAGCTCCCGCCGTGTACTACGTGACCATGCCGATCACTGGCAGCTGTCAGAGGGACATCGATCCCGATCAAGGAGAGCAGCCGTCTGCTCATCTGTGCCACCTGTGCCACCTGCCAGTGCCCACCAGTGCCACCAATCAGTGCCCACAGTGCCACCCATCAGTATCACCAATCATGGTCACCTACTAGTGCCGCCCATCAGTGTCAACTACCGGTGCCCATCAGTGTCACCTACCAATGCCCAGTGCCACCCATCAGTGCCCCCCATCAGTGCCCTCATAAGGGCCCCCCATCAGTGCCACCAATCATGGTCACCTACTAGTGCTGCCCATCAGTGTCAACTACCAGTGCCCATCAGTGTCACCTACCAGTGCCCATCAGTGTTACCTACCAATGCCCAATGTCCCCATAAGGGCCCCCCATCAGTGCCCACAGTGCCACCCATCAGTGTCACCAATCATGGTCACCTACTAGTGCTGCCCATCAGTGTCACCTACCAGTGACCATCAGTGTCACCTACCAGTGCTCATCAGTGTCACCTACCAGTGCTCATCAGTGTCACCTACTAGTGCTCAGCAGTGTCACCTACCAGTGCTCAGCAGTGTCACCTACCAGTGCCCGCCATCAGTGTTACCTACCAATGCCCAGTGTCACCCATCAGTACCGCCTTATCTGTCCCCATCAGTGCCGCCTTATCTGTCCCCATCAGTGCCACCTTATCTGTGCCTATCAGTGCCAACCAGTGCCTCCTATCAGTGCCAACCAGTACCGCCTCATCGGCGCATATCAATGAGAGACAAATTCATAGGTCTACTACATCCTACCTCTCTGATGTACTGGGGTGACCTTCTCCGCTCTCTGCTGTCTCTCCTCTGTGGTCTGATGTCTCCAGGTGGAGTCTCCTCCGCTCTCTGCTGTCTCTCCTCTGTGGTCTGATGTCTCCTGGTGGAGTCTCCTCCGCTCTCTGCTGTCTCTCCGCTGTGGTCTGATGTCTCCTGGTGGAGTCTCCTCCGCTCTCTGCTGTCTCTCCTCTGTGGTCTAATGTCTCCTGGTGGAGTCTCCTCCGCTCTCTGCTGTCTCTCCTCTGTGGTCTGATGTCTCCTGGTGGAGTCTCCTCCGCTCTCTGCTGTCTCTCCTCTGTGGTCTGATGTCTCCTGGTGCAGTCTCCTCCGCTCTCTGCTGTCTCTCCTCTGTGGTCTGATGTCTCCTGGTGGAGTCTCCTCCGCTCTCTGCTGTCTCTCCTCTGTGGTCTGATGTCTCCTGGTGGAGTCTCCTCTGCTCTCTGCTGTCTCTCCTCTATGGTCAGATATCACCTGGTGGAGTCTCCTCCGCTCTCTGCTGTCCCTCCTCTGTGGTCTGATGTCTCCTGGTGGAGTCTCCTCCGCTCTCTGCTGTCTCTCCTCTGCAGTCTGGTGTCTCCTGGTGGAGTCTCCTCCGCTCTCTGCTGTCTCTCCTCTGTGGTCTGATGTCTCCTGGTGGAGTCTCCTCCGCTCTCTGCTGTCTCTCCTCTGTGGTCTGATGTCTCCTGGTGGAGTCTCCTCCGCTCTCTGCTGTCTCTCCTCTGTGGTCTGATGTCTCCTGGTGGAGTCTCCTCCGCTCTCTGCTGTCCCTCCTCTGTGGTCTGATGTCTCCTGGTGGAGTCTCCTCCGCTCTCTGCTGTCTCTCCTCTGTGGTCTGATGTCTCCTGGTGGAGTCTCCTCCGCTCTCTGCTGTCCCTCCTCTGTGGTCTGATGTCTCCTGGTGGAGTCTCCTCCGCTCTCTGCTGTCTCTCCTCTGTGGTCTGATGTCTCCTGGTGGAGTCTCCCCTGCTCTCTGCTGTCTCTCCTCTGTGGTCTGATGTCTCCTGGTGGAGTCTCCTCCGCTCTCTGCTGTCTCTCCTCTGTGGTCTGATGTCTCCTGGTGGAGTCTCCTCCGCTCTCTGCTGTCTCTCCTCTGTGGTCTGATGTCTCCTGGTGGAGTCTCCTCCGCTCTCTGCTGTCTCTCCTCTGTGGTCTGATGTCTCCTGGTTGAGTCTCCTCCACTCTCTGCTGTCTCTCCTCTGTGGTCTGATGTCTCCTGGTGGAGTCTCCTCCGCTCTCTGCTGTCTCTCCTCTGTGGTCTGATGTCTCCTGGTGGAGTCTCCTCCGCTCTCTGCTGTCTCTCCTCTGTGGTCTGATGTCTCCTGGTGGAGTCTCCTCCGCTCTCTGCTGTCTCTCCTCTGTGGTCTGATGTCTCCTGGTGGAGTCTCCTCCGCTCTCTGCTGTCTCTCCTCTGTGGTCTGATGTCTCCTGGTGGAGTCTCCTCCGCTCTCTGCTGTCTCTCCTCTGTGGTCTGATGTCTCCTGGTGGAGTCTCCTCCGCTCTCTGCTGTCTCTCCTCTGTGGTCCTGATGTCTCCTGGTTGAGTCTCCTCCACTCTCTGCTGTCTCTCCTCTGTGGTCTGATGTCTCCTGGTGGAGTCTCCTCCGCTCTCTGCTGTCTCTCCTCTGTGGTCTGATGTCTCCTGGTGGAGTCTCCTCCGCTCTCTGCTGTCTCTCCTCTGGGGTCTGATGTCTCCTGGTGGAGTCTCCTCCGCTCTCTGCTGTCTCTCCTCTGTGGTCTGATGTCTCCTGGTGGAGTCTCCTCCGCTCTCTGCTGTCTCTCCTCTGTGGTCTGATGTCTCCTGGTGGAGTCTCCTCCGCTCTCTGCTGTCTCTCCTCTGTGGTCTGATGTCTCCTGGTGGAGTCTCCTCCGCTCTCTGCTGTCTCTCCTCTGTGGTCTGATGTCTCCTGGTGGAGTCTCCTCCGCTCTCTGCTGTCTCTCCTCTGTGGTCTGATGTCTCCTGGTGGAGTCTCCTCTGTAAAGTACTATATTATTGGAGTTTCTCATCCTCTTCCCCCCGAGGTGAAGCCAAGTTTATGAAATAGAAGGAGGAATGAGAGTGACGTAACATAAAACTATTCTCCTCCTTATTGTTGCAAAAGTAACATTTTAACCAATTTTATTACTGCAACTTCCTGTTGGAAAACTTCAGTTACACCGAGAACACGGGGCGAGGAAAGTGGTACTGTGCAGAGTCCATACATACAGGATACACACAGGAACAGACACTGAGACATTGAAAATTGTTCAAACAGGGGATAGAGAGATACAAAGTAACATTGTTTATAAACATCGTTCAGGTGGGAGATAGAGAGATACAAAGTAACATTGTTTATAAACATTGATCAGATGGGAGATGGAGAGATACAAAGTAACATTGTTTATAAACATTGATCAGATGGGAGGTAGCTGGTGAGGCTGCATTGACAGGCGCTGGTGAGGCTGCATTGATAGGCGCTGGTGAGGCTGCATTGCTGGGTGCTCCTTGGCTGAGTTTGATGGATATAGCCCCTCCCCCTCTTCTTTTCTGGAATGCATTCACACTGCAGGACAGAGGACCACAATCCAGACTGTCCCCTCCCCCTCGGGATTGCACCCTCCACGTTTTTTGTTTCCATTATGTGGCAATTGTTCATTTTATTTATTCTGATCAGAAGTAAAAGAAGATATATATACACATTTGTATCCGTTTATATAATTTACATAATTATCCTTCACCAGTGAGATCAATATGACACGTTCTAGGGGAATATATTGGTTTTATTTTTATCCAGCAGGTGGCGCTCTGCTCTCCTTTGCACCGGTAAACCTTCCATTCTTCTCAGCTGTGCTAAAGAAACTCCTCTTATTTACACAAACTTGTTATCACAGCTACCCTCCTACCACAGCAGCAACGCCGCCCTTATCACAGCAGCGACCCCGCCCTTACCACAGCAGTGACTCCACCCTTTTCACAGCAGTGACCCCAACCTTATCACAGCAGTGACTCCACCCTTATCACAGCAGTGACTCCACCCTTATCACAGCAGTGACTCCACCCTTATCACAGCAGTGACTCCACCCTTATCACAGCAGTGACTCCACCCTTATCACAGCAGTTCCACCCTTATCACATCAGTGACTCCACCCTTATCACAGCAGTGACTCCACCCTTATCACAGCAGTGACCCCACCCTTTATCAAAGCTGAGACTCTACCTTATCACAGCAGTGACCCCGCCCTTATCACAGCAGTGACCCCCGCCCTTATCACAGCAGTGACTCCACCCTTATCACAGCAGTGACTCCACCCTTATCACAGCAGTGACTCCACCCTTATCACAGCAGTGACCCCGCCCTTATCACAGCAGTGCTTATCACAGCAGTGACTCCACCCTTATCACAGCAGTGACCCCGCCCTTATCAAGCGGTGACCCCGCCCTTATCACAGCAGTGACACCCTTATCACATTTATCACAATCACTGCAGTGACCCCACCCTTATCACAGCAATGACCCCGCCCTTATCAGCTGACCCCGCCCTTACCACAGCAGTGACTCCACCCTTTTCACAGCAGTTTATCACAGCAGTGACTCCACCCTTATCACAGCAGTGACTCCACCCTTATCACAGCAGTGACTCCACCCTTATCACAGCAGTGACCCCACCCTTTATCAAAGCTGAGACTCTACCCTTATCACAGCAGTGACCCCGTCCTTATCACAGCACTGACTCCACCCTTATCACACCAGTGACTCCACCCTTATCACAGCAGTGACTCCACCCTTATCAAAGCTGACTCTACCCTTATCACAGCAGTGACCCCGCCCTTATCACAGCTGTGCCCCCGCCCTTATCACAGCAGTGACCCCACCCTTATCACAGCAATGACCCCGCCCTTATCAAAGCTGACTCTACCCTTACAGCAGTGACTCCACCCTTATCAGCAGCAGCTGACCCTTATCCAGCAGTGACTCCACCCTTATCACAGCAGTGACCCCACCCTTTATCAAAGCTGAGACCACCCTTATCACAGCAGTGACTCCACCCTTATCACAGCAGTGACTCCACCCTTATCACAGCAGTGACCCCACCCTTATCACAGCAGTGACTCCCCTTATCACAGCAGTGACTCCACCCTTATCACAGCAGTGACACCACCCTTATCACAGCAGTGACCCCGCCCTTATCACAGCAGCCCTTATCACAGTCCACCCTTATCACAGCAATGATCCCGCCCTTATCACAGCAGTTACTCCACCCTTATCACAGCAGTGACCCCGCCCTTATCACAGCAGTGACTCCACCCTTATCACAGCAGTGACTCCACCCTTATCACAGCAGTGACTCCACCCTTATCACAGCAGTGACCCCACCCTTTATCAAAGCTGAGACTCTACCCTTATCACAGCAGTGACCCCGCCCTTATCACAGCAGTGACCCCGCCCTTATCACAGCAGTGACTCCACCCTTATCACAGCAGTGACCCCACCCTTTATCAAAGCTGAGCAGTGACCCTTATCACATCTTATCAGCAGTGACCCCGCCCTTATCACAGCAGTGACCCCGCCCTTATCACAGCAGTGACTCCACCCTTATCACAGCAGTGACCCCACCCTTTATCAAAGCTGAGACTCTACCCTTATCACAGCAGTGACTCCACCCTTATCACAGCAGTGACCCCACCCTTTATCAAAGCTGAGACTCTACCCTTATCACAGCAGTGACCCCGCCCTTATCACAGCAGTGACCCCGCCCTTATCACAGCAGTGACCCCGCCCCTAATCACAGCAGTGACTCCTCTCTTATCACAGACTCCACCCTTATCACAGTGACTCCACCCTTATCACAGCAGTGACCCCACCCCCGACTCCCCTTATCACAGCAGTGTGACCCAGCAGTGACCCACTCTTATCACAGCAGTGACTGACACCGCCCTTATCACAGCAGTGACTCCGCCCTTATCACAGCTGTCCGCCCCCGCCCTTATCACTTATCACAGCAGTGACCCCACCCTTATCACAGTTACTCCACCCTTATCACAGCAGCGACCCCGCCCTTCCCCGCCCTTATCACAGCAGACCCCACCCTTATCACAGCAGACCCCACCCATATCACAGCAGTGACTCCACCCTCATCACAGCAGTGACCCCACCCTTATCACAGCAGTGACTCCACCCTTATCACAGCAGCGACCCCGCCCTTATCACAGCAGTTACTCCACCCTTATCACAGCAGCGACCCCGCCCTTATCACAGCAGTTACTCCACCCTTATCACAGCAATGATCCCGCCCTTATCACAGCAGTTACTCCACCCTTATCACAGCAGTGACCCCACCCTTCTCACAGCAGTGACTCCACTCTTATCACAGCAGTGACTCCACCCTCATCACAGCAGTGACCCCACCCTTATCACAGCAGTGACCGCACCCTTATCACAGCAGTGACTCCACTCTTATCACAGCAGTGACTCCGCCCTTATCACAGCAGTGACTCCGCCCTTATCACAGCAGTGACCCCACCCTTATCACAGCAGTGACCGCACCCTTATCACAGCAGTTACTCCACCCTTATGACTCCACTCTTATCACAGCAGTGACTCCGCCCTTATCACAGCAGTGACTCCACCCTTATCACAGACTCCACTCTTATCACAGCAGTGACCCCGACCCCACCCATATCACCCTTCTCACAGCAGTGACCCCACCCTTATCACACTCCACCCTTATCACAGCAGTGACTCCACCCTTATCACAGCAGCCCTTATCACAGCAGTGACCCCGCCCTTCTCACAGCAGTGACTCCACTCTTATCACAGCAGTGACTCCACCCTTATCACAGCAGTGACTCCACTCTTATCACAGCAGTGACTCCGCCCTTATCACAGCAGTGACCCCACCCATATCACAGCAGTGACTCCACCCTCATCACAGCAGTGACCCCACCCTTATCACAGCAGTGACCGCACCCTTATCACAGCAGTGACTCCACTCTTATCACAGCAGTGACTCCGCCCTTATCACAGCAGTGACTCCGCCCTTATCACAGCAGTGACCCCACCCTTATCACAGCAGTGACTCCGCCCTTATCACAGCAGTGACCCTATCCTTATCATACACCCCAATAAGAGGTTTCAGTCCCACAGACCGAGTTTTAAAGCAGTGTGGTCTCTTTAGCTAAGACACAGAGCTCTGGGTGTCCCTTGTCATATGATATACAGTACATATGTAGCACCGTGGAATAGCCAGGAGTAGCTACCTCGGTTACTTGTTAGGGATCACTTAATCTCTCTTCTAAGTCTGGCAAGGTTGCACTTTTCCCTTCTGCCCCTGGGGGCCGGGTACCTGGTGGCATTAGACATGAGAAGGGCGGTGCAAGGTCAGATTATGAGTATATGGGGGATCTCAGCCAATAGGCAGGTTTTTTTTTTTTAATTCCTTGGCCTGGTGGGGGAGCCTATATATTTGGGGAGAGTAAGGTGATCGCGGGCCTGGTATGGATTTTGGGGGGGACCCCCACTTATTTTTGTTTTATTGGTGCAGGGTTCCCCTTATTATCTATACCGGACCCAAAGGAGCCTGGTAATGGACTGTGGGGGGGGGGGGGTGCCATTTTTTTCAATGATTTTTATCTATATTGACGGAAATCGACAATTCATTATAGCCGCGAGTAGTTTTAAATTACATTTTTTCCTTTAGAATTTTGCTGCGGGACAGTTCTAAACATGGGAAAGATGCGCTACTTTACAGGCATACTATAGACACCCCCCAGGCATGATATTTAAAGGAAAATTTCACTTTTATTGTTTCACCTTCAGTTTTTAAAACTTTTTTTTTGCATTAATACATGATCATCTGGTCACCAGTCTTCTCTATGCTTCCCATCCGACACCCGACGATTCTTTCTCTGGTTCCCCGTTGGCACAGGAGAGCCCGGAGAAGCACCGGATGGCGGCGGGAGGGGTGGGATTTTGCAGTGATGCAGGGTGTCATTCTGACAAACAGCTACACTGATCTTGGTAAAGAGCCTCCGGCGCAGGCTCTTTACCACGTGATCAGCCGTGTCCAATCACGGCTGATCACAATATAAACAGGAAAAGCCGCTGATCGGCCTTTCCTCACTCGCGTCTGACATCGGCTGCTCTCCTGCACGAGTAGAGCCCCCCCTCGGAGAGACGATGCCACCCAGGACCACCAGGGATGGGCATCCACACTGCTCTCCTGACCGGTGCCAGGGGGCCAATCAATGGGGTGCCAACCAATGCTCATTTAAAATCCCTGCTGCCACCAGGGATAGTTTACCAGCACAGCCCCCCCTCGCCTATCAATGCCACCCATAAATCACTGCACAGGCCCTATCACCACCAGCACCTATCATGCCACCCAGTAACCACCATTGACCACCAGGGATGGCCAATCAATGCATCCACACTGGACCACCAGGTTCCATATCACTGCCACCCAACATGCACCTAGACCACCAGGGCCCCTCACTAAAAAAATGCCAACCGGTGCCAAGGCAGGTGACCTTCTAACCCCCAATCAATGCCTGTTCCCCTCTGCACACACCCCCTCCCCCAGTCCCCCACACACATCTGCTACCCCTCACCCCCTTGCTGCCAACCATCTGTTCCCCCTTTGTATGCTCATTCCCCCCCTAAAATCTGTTCCCTGCCAGTGCCTCCTACCACCAGTTCCCCCCTGGACCCCCCCCCCCACACACACACACACAAATATACCCATCAGTGCCCCCCAAACACTGACCCCCCTGCATCCCCCCCACACACACATCAGTACCCCCCTGCCGCCCCCCACACATATCATTAGTGCCCATCAGTACCCCCCTGCACATCCCCCCCCCACACCATGTATCGTCCCCCCCACACATACATGCCCATCAGTGCTGCCTATGCCCCCCCCACACACAGCAATGCCACCCATGCCCCCCCCCCCACACACACACAAATATGTCTGCCCCCCCCCCACCATTGCAGCCCCCCCCCCACACACCTTTCAGTGCCACCCCCCACACACACACACCCTATCAGTGCCAATCAGTGCCCCCCACACACACACACACCCAGCAGTGCCCCCCCCACACACAGCAGGCATGTCTGCCCCCCCCTATCAATGCCACCCCCCACACACACACACACACCACCCATAAGTGCCCCCCCCACACACAACCACCATTGCAGCCCCCCCCACACACACACACACCTTTCAGTGCCCCCCCCCACACACAGCAGTACCCCCCACACCCATCAGTGCCCCCCCACATATCGCCTATCAGTGCCAATCAGTGTTTGTTTTTTGTGTGATGCCCACCAGTGCCACCCATGAGTGCCCATTAGTGCCACCTATCCCCGAGCGCGCAGGAGGAGGGGGGGGGAGCAATAACGGCAAGCCCGCCCATCAGTGCTCCCATCTCATCCTCTTCCATACTTCCGGTCGGCTGCTTCTCATCCCGGCTCTCTTCCCTGCCACTGCCGCCGCGCCCAACAGTATCGGTCCGTCCGCCTACCAGATTTTAATAATCTGCCCATGAATCTGGCGCTCTGCCGCATAGCGCCGGCCCTGCCTCAGTGCCCATCGTCAGTGCCCATCATCAGTGCCACCTTATCAGTGCCACCTTATCAGTGCCGCCTTATCAGTGCCGGTCAGTGAAGGAGAAAACGTACTTGTTTACAACATTTTATAACAGTTAAAAAAAGAAAAACTATTTATTTTTCAAAATTTTCGGTCTTTTTTTATTTGTATAGCAAAAAATAACCCCGCCCCCCCCCCAGAGGCGATCAAATACCACCAAAAGAAATCTTTATTTGTGGGAACAAAGTGATAAAAATCCTGTTTGGGGACAGTGTAGCACGACCGCGCAACTGTCATTCAAACAGCGACTGAAAGCTGAAAATCGGCCTGGGCAGGAAGGGGGGGGGGGGTAAGTACCCCCCCGGTATGGAAGTGGTGAATCTTGTCCCCCTGGCCCTAACCCCCTCTCCCTATGTTCTGTTAAGAGAAACAAAATCTATTTTGCATTAAAGAAGTGTCTGGCGCCCAGTGAATATACCTTGCATTGCACCCACCATGCCTCACAACCCTCTATATACAGAAGGATGTCAGCTGTCTCTGGTCCTGGAGGCTGAAAGAGGCCTAGTACCTCGCTTCTATATATATATATATATATATAAATCTTATATGACCCTGCACCCTTTCCCCCCCCTAATATATAATTTTTTTATTTGTAATAAAATGAAAATCAGACAATCTTCATGCATCCCGTTCATTCTATGTTTGATCCTTCATTCTCAGAGACAAGTCAGTGGATTGGCTGGGATGTCCTCCAATCAGCGTTAAAATCCATACATGATCTCTTGGCGCCTTCCATCAGCAGGTCCTGAAAGAAACAAAGGAGTTTCCGGTCACCCCAAATACATGTTCCATGACCCCCCAAAAGGGCATCTGAAGGAAAATATATATATATTTCTGTGGTGGAACAAGGAAATGTTCTGGTGATATCTGTCTGAATGTAGAATTATTCTTGGAGTGATTTCATCTCATTTCCTATTGTGTCTACAGGACAGGAAATAAAGGAAATTCTCCCAGGAAGTGTACAGAGGACACAGGACAGATAACACAGGAAGTGTACAGAGGACACGGGACAGATAACACAGGAAGTGTACAGAGGACACAGGACAGATAACACAGGAAGTGTACAGAGGACACAGGACAGATAACACAGGAAGTGTACAGAGGACACAGGACAGATAACACAGTAAGTGTACAGAGGACACAGGACAGATAACACAGTAAGTGTACAGAGGACACAGGACAGATAACACAGGAAGTGTACAGAGGACACAGGACAGATAACACAGGAAGTGTACAGAGGACACAGGACAGATAACACAGGAAGTGTACAGAGGACACGGGACAGATAACACAGGAAGTGTACAGAGGATACAGGACAGATAACACAGGAAGTGTACAGAGGACACAGGACAGATAACACAGGAAGTGTACAGAGGACACAGGACAGATAACACAGGAAGTGTACAGAGAACACAGGACAGATAACACAGTAAGTGTACAGAGGACACAGGACAGATAACACAGGAAGTGTACAGAGGACACAGGACAGATAACACAGGAAGTGTACAGAGGACACAGGACAGATAACACAGGAAGTGTACAGAGGACACGGGACAGATAACACAGGAAGTGTACAGAGGATACAGGACAGATAACACAGGAAGTGTACAGAGGACACAGGACAGATAACACAGGAACTGTACAGAGAACACAGGACAGATAACACAGTAAGTGTACAGAGGACACAGGACAGATAACACAGAAAGGGTACGGAGGACACAGGACAGATAACACAGAAAGGGTACGGAGGATAGGGGACAGATAACACAGGAAGTGTACAGAGGACACAGGACAGATAATGCAGGAAGTGTACAGAGGACACGGGACATAACACAGGAAGTGTACAGAGGACACGGGACAGATAACACAGGACAGAAAACACATGAAGTGTACAGAGGACACGGGACAGATAACACAAAGTGTACAGAGGAAACAGGAAGTGTACAAAGGACACAGGACAGATAACACAGAAAGGGTACAGAGGACATGGGACAGATAACACAGGAAGTGTACAGAGGATACAGGACAGATAACACAAGAAGTGTACAGAGGACACGGGACAGATAACACAGGAAGTTTAATGAGGGCATGGGACAGATAACACAGAAAGTGTACAGAGGACACAGGAAGTTTACAGAGGGCATGGGATAGATGACACAGGAAGTGTACAGAGGACACGGGACAGATAACACAGGAAGTGTACAGAGGCCAAGGGACAGATAACACAGGAAGTGTACAGAGGATACAGGACAGATAACACAAGACGTGTACAGAGGACACGGACAACAACTTCGATCTGCTGCCTCCCCCCGCTCAGCAAAAATGTCCCGCAAGGAAATTTTAAAATGTTGGGAGGTATGGTACAGAGGACAGGGGACAGATAAGACAGTAAGTGTACAGAGGACACGGGACAGATAACACAGGAAGTGTACAGAGGATACAGGACAGATAACACAGGAAGTGTACAGAGGATACAGGACAGATAACACAGGAAGTGTACAGAGAACACGGGACAGATAACACAGGAAGTGTACAGGGGACACAGGACAGATAACACATAACACAGGTAACACAGGAAGTGTACAGTGACATGAGACAGATAACACAGGAAGTGTACAGTGACATGAGACAGATAACACAGGAAGTGTACAGTGACATGAGACAGATAACACAGGAAGTGTACAGTGACATGAGACAGATAACACAGGAAGTGTACAGAGGACACTGGTCAGATAACACAGGAAGTGTACAGAGGATACGGGGCAAATAACAAAACAGATGTGTCCTCTCCATCCTCACACACGTTTTAGTGTTTTGAGGCTCAGACTCACAATGTACAAGGTGCAGGCTATTATCATGGCTTTCATGGAGACATCGAGGTCCATTGGGAAATTGATAGTATAGTTGTCATCACCGCTGAACATCTCATTGCAAAACCCCCGGTACACACGTGTGATGTCAACGATTTGTGTTGTTCTGTCAGCAGATAGAACCTGGAGGGAGAAGAGAGAGAATCATGATGACCAGGCTGTTCACGTGAGGTCATAAGGACGTGACGTGCGTGAGGAGGAGGGAGGTGCCGGATTGCTCTATGGCTGCCAGCGGTCTCTGCCGCAACGAGGATCCGATGGCTCGGCGAAGCACAGCGTGAGAGGCTGTGAGAGGCTGGAGCAGAGCGAGGAGCGAGCGGAAGATCATCCCTGCCTGCCCGCGACCCACGCGATCAGGGGACCCGTCACACGCGCTCCCTCGGAATTGCTAGATGCGGAAGATGCAGCGAAAAAGTCCCGGGCGAAACCTTGGTAGGCGTGCACTAAATGCAGCTACCTCCGAGCAGTAAGCGGAAAGGGGGTACGTCGGGACCCAACAGGAGATCGAATGCTACGTCAGGAGGCATCCGGGAAACACGCAGCCCGGTAGTTGTTCGGAAGGAAATCCAAGGGACGGGTAAGGCGCTCATTGAGCCGAGATTCCCCATTGTCCAGTTTATCAGCCCCTAGGTGTGTCCCCAAGTCTGGCAGAAAGGAAACAACAAAGTAAGCAAAAGAACAACAATACATTTGGATGACAGAGATAACATTTTTGTCATACAATGTTAACGGTTTAAACTCCCCTGTCAAGAGACATAAAATTCTCAGGGAACTACATTACTACAAAGCGGACATAGCCTTCCTGCAGGAGACCCACCTGACATTGGAATCCAACACAAGATTATATTCCCGTAGCCACCCGATTTGGTACTACGGGGATACAATAACTAAACGGGCTAGAGGAGTCGCAATTGGGATAGCAAGAGGGACGCGTTTTGAGTTGGAAGACAGATTGACAGACCCTGAAGGAAGGTTTATATTTCTGAAAGGAAAACTGGGAGGTATAGAATATACGCTAGCCAATATTTACGCCCCCAATACTGACTCCGTAGGCTATGTAAAAAAAATCTTGGTAAAACTAAAAAAATTTGAGGCGGGACATGTGATACTAATGGGGGACTTCAATTTATGTATGGAGCCTGGACTGGATAGTACGTCCCGTGCACAGGGGACAAAGGAAAATCAGTTCAAAACACTGAAACAAAGAATGTACTACGACCAGTTGGTCGACGTATGGCGAATCCAACACCCCAAAATAGGGATTACACATTTTACTCCCCTGTGCACGGGACGTACTCGAGAATTGACTATATCCTTATAGATCACAGACTCCTAGAGAGGGTAGTGGAAACAGGTATAATAGCTACGACGTTATCTGACCACGCACCTATAACCATGAAACTGAATCTATCCAACCGGAAAACAAACCCACCAGTGGAGTGGAGATTAGACGAGAGCCTACTGGGGGATGAAGAAATAATAAAAAGAGTACAGGAGGAACTAGAAATGTACTTTCTCGAGAAAGACACAGAGGGGATCTCCAGGGCCACACTTTGGGAAGCCCACAAAGCCTACATTAGGGGAATATTTATTAGGGAGGGAGCCAGGAAAAAGAAAGAAAAAACAAGGATATTAAAGGAAACAGCAAACGAAATCTTAAAATTGGAACAGGAACATAAAAAAAGAGGCCAAAAAATAGAAATATGGCATAAATTAATACTTAAAAGAGATGAGTATAGAGTACTCACAAAACAAGAAATTAAGAAAGAATTAAATAGCATTGAAAGAGAAAGATACATATGGGGGGACAAACCCAGTAAATCCCTTGCTAGAATGGTACAGAAAAAGAAAGGCAGGAACTATATAGAAAAAATTAGAAAAAAGAACGGGGACCTGGTATACAACACAAAGGACATAGCAGAAGAGTTTAGAAGATACTATGAGGGCCTATACAATGTGAAACAAAAGAACTGGAACCCTGGAGAAAAAGAGGCAAATATAGGTGAAGTTTTAAGGAAAGCCAACCTCCCTAGAATAGACAACGACGTAGCTGAAAATTTAGACAGGCCTATTATCGAGGAGGAAATAAGAAGAATTTAAAAAAAACTCTGCCAAAGGGAAAAGCCCTGGGCCCGACGGCTTCACGATTAGGTACCTGCAAAGGTTTGGAACCATTTTGATTCCAAGACTATGTCAGTATTTCAATGGATTAGGGTCCGACTACGAATTAAGCAGGGAGGCCTCGACAGCAAACATCACGGTCATAGAAAAGGAGGGGAAAGACAATACGCTGTGCTCGGGATTTAGGCCAATCTCACTACTGAACGTGGACATAAAGATTTATGCTAAGATCCTGGAAGAGCGTATGAAGGAGACAATGACTGGCCTGGTCCATCCCGACCAGGTAGGATTCATACCAGGGAGGGAGGGGAAGGACAACGGGGTGAGGGCACTCCTAATCCTCAGGCAAATCAAAGAAAATGGAGCACCCAGTCTACTCCTGTCAGTAGACGCTGAAAAAGCGTTTGACAGGGTAGACTGGGGGCTCATGATGCAAATATTAGAAAATGTTGGGATAGGCCCAAGGATGAGGGAGAGGATTAAAACTCTGTACCACCACCCCTGAGCAAGAGTGAAAATCAACGGATCCCTCTCGACATCTTTCGAAATGAGAAATGGGACCAGGCAGGGATGCCCCCTGTCCCCCCTCCCCCCTTTTTGTGTTATCGCTAGAGCCTCTGTTGGCAATGATACGCAACGACCACAGCATCAAGGGGGTAAGAGCAGGAGAAGAAGAGCATAAATTATCCGCGTTTGCGGACGATGTTCTATTTTTTGTGAGGAACCCAAGATCCACGTTGCCTCATTTAATGGCCAACATTAAACAATATGGAGAGATCTCCAAGTTTAAGATGAATGTGTCCAAGACAGAAATTCTAAACGTAAACATTAATGAAGTTGAAGAACGATCCATCAAAAAAGTGTACAACTTCACAAGGCAGAAAGAGATAAAGTATTTGGGAATAAAATTAGCAAAATCTCCAAAAAAAATATATAGATTAAATTATATCCCTCTATTAGATGAAATAAAAGGTGAAATTAAAAAAATTAAGAACCGGCCGATCTTCTGGTTTGGAAGGATAAATATAGTAAAAATGATATTAATGCCAAAAATCCTGTATAGGTTTCAGATGGTCCCAGTTGCCGTACCACAATCCTACTTTAAAACACTCAACTCCTTGCTATTAAATTACATATGGAACAAAAAAAAACACAGGATCTCTCTCCAGGTATTAAAACAGGAAAAAAAACAGGGAGGACTAGCAGTCCCGGATATAAGGAAGTACTATAACGCCTCGGTAATCTCCCGCATAATAGAATGGGCCAAAGAAAATCACGATAAAAGATGGGTTAACATTGAATGTACACTTGCAAGGACACAATTAGGTAGAATAATTTGGAACCCTCCACATTTTAGAAGGGTGCATACAACTACACATGAAATCATACGGATAGCACTAAGGGTATGGGACAGAATACACAAACAGCTAGGATTAGAATATAATTCACCATTAATAGATTTAAAAGACAACACATTTTTTGCACCAGGACTTAAAGGGGAGGGTGGGAATTGGATTAAAAATAGAATTCAGGTAAAAGATATCACTCAAAAGGGAAAAATTATGTCACTTCAAGAGATTAAATCTAAGATAGAACTCACAGGGGTAGATTCATGTAGAGATCCGACGGTGTATCTACTGATACACCGTGGTATCTGTGTGATCCGACGCTCGGATCTATGCGGCTGATTCCTCGAATCAGGTTCCCCATAGATCTCCCTTAGAGCCGACAGGTGTAAGTGAGTTACACTGTCGGATCTTAGGCTGCAATCTCCCGCCGTCCGCTAGGTGGCGCTTCAGTTATTATACGCGACGAA
Source organism: Rana kukunoris (assembly GCA_029574335.1). Classification (NCBI taxonomy): domain Eukaryota; kingdom Metazoa; phylum Chordata; class Amphibia; order Anura; family Ranidae; genus Rana; species Rana kukunoris. The sequence goes on along the minus strand of JAJQKJ010000984.1, from coordinate 147,837 downwards.
TATGCAAATTCACGTCGTTTGCGTTCGGCTTTTTCCGGCGGATGGTTACCCCTGCTATATGCGGGGTAAGTGCGGCGGATCCTTCGTTAAGTATGGCCGTCGTTCCCGCGTCGAGTTTTTAATTTTTTACGTCGTTTACGTAAGTCGTCCGGGAATACGGCCATACGTTAATAGCGTTAACGACGAAAACAATGACGTGCTTGCGACGTCATTTAAAGCAATGCACGCTGGGAAATTTAGCCGCCGGCGCATGCGCAGTACGATCGGCGCGGGGACGCGCGTGATTTAAATAGTAAACTCCCCCTAGCCGCGGAATTTGCATTCCGCCGGGGGATTTACGATCCGCCAGGGCTACTTACGAGGCAAGTGCTTTCTGAATACAGCACTTGCCTCAAAAACTGGCGCAGGCGGATCGTAAAAAAGATAGATCACGCGGATCAAAAGATCCGCTGATCTACATGAATCTACCCCACAGGGTGTAATGAATGGAGATACCTGCAGCTATCCTCCTTCATCAGGAGCCTTCCGGGCTCATTAAGGGAACAGAAGGAGTTCACTCCACTGGAACATCTATGTTTAGCCCAAAACTCAAAAGGGAATATTTCAAAAATATATAAATTCCTGATGAGGGCGGAGGAGCTGGGGACACCCAGGTACATCAAAAAATGGGAAAGAGAACTTGGAGAAAAACGACTGTAGAAAGAATTATCAATTTAACCCATTCGTCAGCAATAGATGCAAGAACGGCCGAGATGAATTTTAAACTCATGACCGGATGGTACGCCACCCCAGATATAATCAGCAAATACAGAGAGGGGCAGTCGGCTGATTGCTGGAGAGGTTGTTCAACTAGGGGGACAATGACCCACCCAGGGCCGCCATCAGGAATTTTGGGGCCCCTTACACAGCTTCAGGCATGGGCCCCCTGGAGCAGAGAACCGGGGGGGGGGGGGGGGGGTGCTACCGCATGAAATTGAGAAGCGGGGAGGGGTGCTGCCGCGAATTGAGAAGCGGGGGGCCCTTTACAAAAAGAAGAAATAAAGAAAAATATATATAAAAAAGGGGGGTAGCCATCCGGGGCCCTGGGGACCTCTGTGCCCTTTATAAACTAAAAAGAAAAAAGAGAGAAAATATATATATATATTTTTTTAAATATAACATTTATATAAAAAAAAAAACAAGGGGGTTGCCTTCCAGGGCCCTGGGGACCTCTGGGCCCTTTAATAAAAAATGAAAATATAAAAAAAATGTATAAAAAATAAAAAAAAAACAATTATAAAAAAAGGGGGTTTGACACATGGGGCCCTGGGGACCTCTGGGCCCTTTAATAATAATAATAATATATATATATATATATATATATATATAATATGAAAATAAAAGAAATCAAAAAATATATAAAAAATATATTTATTTTATAAAAAAAGGGGGGTTGTCATCTGGGGCCCTGGAGATCTCCAGGTCCCTGTGGACCTCCGGACCTCTAAAAAAAAATCAAAGAAAAAAAAATGTCCCTTTAATAAAAAATAAAAGAAAAAATATTTTTTTTAAAATATATATATATATATATAGGGCTTGCCATCTGGGGCCCTTAGTGGCCTCCGGGCCCCTGGGGACCTTCGGACCCCTAAAAAAAACAAAAAAAAAAAACATTTTTTTTTTTTTTAGGGTGGTTCCCATCCGGGCCCCTGGGGACCCCCGGGCCCCTTACAGGTGTAATGCCTGTACCCCCCTAATGGCGGCCCTGGACCCACCTGTGGTGGAACTGCCCTAAGATTAAAAGTTACTGGAACAAAATTCTAACTCTAATCAACCCCTTGGGTCGTCCTCTTCCATGGGGGGGGGGGGGGGGGGGTCGATCCTATAAAAGAATATAAAAAAACTCTGACACCACACCTCCTCAATGCCGCAAAAAGGTTAATACCCAAGAAATGGAGGGAAAAGGAAAGCTCTCAGGTTTGGGAGTGGATCGACGAGGTTGAAGAAACCCATAGGAGGGAGGAGTTGAGATTTGGAGGGGAGGAAGACAAAGGGGATATAAGAGACAAATGGGGTACATGGAAGGAATTTAAAAAAAAACTGGAGTTTTGCAGAAAACTTAAGAGTGATATAAAAGAATAGAGAGTGAGGGGACCACCTGGGGGTGGGGGTGAGACTGTGGAATGACGAGATGGAGGGAGGGGGGGGGGGGGGATTGGGAGGAATATCCACATGTAATGATTTTCAGTAAAAAAAAAAAAAAAGTATATATACACAGAAATATTAAGAAGGAGATGAGAAGCCACAAGTGATGCGACGACTACAGGGGGAAGCGAAGGGCGGAAGGGTCTATGAGCTGTCTGACAGTTTGCACCCTGGTCTAGTCTCATGTGGAACAAAAAAAAAAAGAATCATGATGACCACCAGAGTGTCTACATGGAGAACATCAATTATAAGAGGGGAGGACATTACATTTTTGCAGCTTTAGGCTTGGTTCACACCTATGCGCGTGGCTGGGGGGAATCGCTGAAAGAAAATGCTCGGGGGGCACGCACCTTTTTCTGCCGGAAACACAGGTATGGCAGTCCATTAAAATGAATGGGCTGCTGTTCCTGTGCCATCGAGGCCCTAAAAAAAAAAAATGCGTAGATGTGAACGTAGGGTAAGGGTTGAAACATTACCACTCTTCTCAGTAAACGCTCCAAATATTGCTGGCTGTTTATACTGGAACAAATGTGACACTTCCCTTAGCTCATGACTATCCCGTGGGGAAGACACATTTGGTTTTATAGTCTTCCTCCTCCAACTGCCTGCATCTCATTTTTGGAGATCTGCGTTCATTTTTCTTCTCTAAAATGACTCACAGAGGAGTCCTCATGAGACAGACTGCTTCTTCCTTCATATAACACCATGCTTTCTTTTTCTTCCATTCACAGGCCACCAAAGACATTGCAGTGTGAAGCAGAAGGTTCAAGATGGTGGGGTAGATTCATGTACAGATCCGACGGTGTATCTACTGATACACCGTCGGATCTGTGAGATCCGACGCTCGGATCTATGCGGCTGATTCCTCGAATCAGGTTCCGCATAGATCTCCCTTAGAGCCGACTGGTGTAAGTGAGTTACAGTGTCGGCTCTTAGGCTGCATTCTCCCGCCGTCCGCTAGGTGGCGCTTCTTTTTTTCTACGCGACGAATATGCAAATGAGGAGAACCGCCGATTCAGAACCGAACGCCCGGCCGTCGCTTTTTTCTTACGTCGTTTGCGTTCCTCTTTTTCCGGCGGATGGTTACCCCTGCTATATGCGGGGTAAGTGCGGCGGATCCTATGTTAAGTATGGCCGTCGTTCCCGCGTCGAGTTTTGAATTTTTTAGGTCGTTTACGTAAGTCGTCCGGGAATACGGCCATACGTTAATAGCGTTAACGATGAAAACAATGACGTCCTTGCGACGTCATTTAAAGCAATGCACGTCGGGAAATTTTGCCGGCAGGGCATGCGCAGTACGATCGGCGCGGGGACGCGCGTGATTTAAATAGTAAACTCCCCCTAGCCGCGGAATTTGTATTCCGCCGGGGGATTTACGATCCGCCAGGGCTAATTACGAGGCAAGTGCTTTCTGAATACAGCACTTGCCTCAAAAACTGGCGCAGGCGGATCGTAAACAAGATAGATCACGCGGATCAAAAGATCCGCTGATCTACATGAATCTACCCCGATGAGTCTAAAGTCAAGACGTCAAACTTTAGAAGATTTTCCCTCTATTTCTGTTCTGAGGACAATTTTTTGGGGGGGATGTCCCGCGTTTTGCAGGTCTGTCCCGGGCACCTTCATTCCAGGACAATACAGTGCCCCGGAATGACACTGACACAGCCACCCCCCAGGGCTAATCTGATACCCCCAAAAAAGAATGCCACATCACTGCTTTACTCACTGACAGTACTTGTCCTGGCCGGGAATGTCTGGAGGAGCACAATCCCCGCCCCCCCTGCTTGTGATTGGAGAAATCATAAATCCCGCCTCTTGTGTCCAATCACTGTGCTGTGATTCGTTACACCACAAGCTGATTTTTATGAAGGGAAGGTGTCCCTGAATGGTAGTTTGGAAATGCGGTTACCCTTTTGTCATATTTCCGAATTTTCCGGATTTTGGAAACCCGGAAATTCCAAATTTCGAAAATACGAATTTCCAAAAATCTGAATTATCGGAAATTCAAAAGTTCGGAAATCCAAAAATTTAAAAATTCGGAAATTCAAACTTATTTTTTCATTTTTTTTTTTTTGCTTTTTTCTGAAATCCGATTTTTTTTTCATGTATTTGCTTTTTTCAGAAATTCGAAAATAAAAAGATTTGAAAATTAAAAAAAAAAAAATACATTTTGATTATTCGAAAAATCGAAATTCGAAAATCTAGAATTAAAAAAATCTAAAATTCGAATTCGTATTTCCGAGCTTTGAAATTTGCGAAATTCCGAATTTCGAAAGTCTGAATTTCCAAAAATACGAATTTCCGAAAATACGAAAATCGGAAATACGAAAATTCAAATATTTGGAAATTTGGAAATACGAAAATTCAGAAATTCTGAAAATTTGGAAATCCGAAAGTTCGGAAATCGTAAAAAAAAAAAAAATCAAAACTAAACAAATTGCACATGTCTACCCCTCCGTACACCATACTACTAGTGTTGCTCACGAAAATTTGCATTGCGAATATTCGCTACGAATATTGCGGCGAATATTCGCTATGGCGAATATTCGTATTTTTTCAAATTTATTTTTAAAACTGATCACATCCTAGTGATCTCCAGCGACGTCTAAAAGCATTGCTGGTATGATTAGAGAGAGACCCTGGGCCGAGTAGCGGATGCGATTCTTTTATGTTGCCGAATTGCGAATTGTCGGCAACCTAAAAGAATCGCATCAGCTACTCGGCCCTTCTTTTGCATCAGAGCCAATCAGAATAACTCGAATATTCGGCAAAAGGAAAATTGCGCGATATTCCTTTTGCCGAATATTTGAGTTATTCTGATTGGCTCTGATGCAAAAGAAGGGCGGAGAAGATAATCGCGCAATAGGAATATTACACGATTATCTTCTCCGCCCTTCTTTTGCCCCCTTATTCTCCTTTCTTTTAAGTAGAGTTAGTGTAGAGTTAGTGTTTAGTGCATATTAGTTTAGTAATACAGGAAATGATCTCCGTTTATGAGAATTTCGCAATCATTTTCGCATTAGCGAAATTTAGCAAAATGTTTTTTGGATAAAATATCACGAATATTCGATATTAGCGAATATTCGCGAATATTCTTCTATATATTCGCGCAATATCGCGAAATCGAATATGGCGTATTCCGCTCAACACTACACACTACAGCCATATCGTTGTTCGAAAACGTATTTCCATTCAAATCAATGAATGCTTTTAAACTGGGGCAGTGCGCTGAAAAAAAAAAACACCCCTCTCCATTGAAATGAATTGAAAGCTCTTCAAAAGCGCCCGAGAAGCTCTTCAAAAGCGCTCAGTGTTTTTACTTGCAGTTTTTCCAGCACCTAAGTGTGAAAGCGCCTCAGTGTGAAAGCGCCTCAGTGTGAAAGTGCCTCAGTGTAAAAGCGCTTCAGTGTGAAAGGGGCCCTAAGAAAGAAGTATTTCAGACTTGTTGATTGACTCACCTTATAATGGATGTCGGACATGAAGCCTCCCCAGCATCCTGGACCTTTCACTTTAAGACAAAGAAGTCCCGTTGGACCCAAGATGTCGATAGAACTACTTGTCCACCCTTGAAATATGTAGCCGAGGAGCTCCCCGGAGGAAAGGGAGACCTGCAACTGTAATAATACATTTGGGCTGATTTACCAAGCCTGTGCGCCAAGACTCATGGTGCACAAGCAGGAGTAAACCTGTTTTTGACATTTACAAAAGAAACACGCTGCCAGTGCAGCGTGTTTCCTCATTTACTAAAGTGCCTAATGCGCCCAGAAGAGGGCGCACAGCACGCCAGTACAGAGCTGGCGTGCGGCATTTAGTAATGTAAACATCGGGGATTCGGGCGGGAGTTTATGAGGGGAGGGAGGGGGGTGATGCAGGGGAAGTGTAGTGACATGTGTTTCAACTTGTGTGGCGGGCCGATTTGAAAGGGAAAGTGACTTTTGGGACCCGATCCCCGTGCCCTTGCAAAGTACGCTAGAACCTCGGAAGGTTCACTTGCATACTGGGCATGCGCAGAGGGAAAAATCGGAGCTCACCGCGCGCCTCTTCAGTACGCCGGGAAATCCTTGGTAAATACCAGGCGGCGTAGCAGTGTTTGCACTGCCTGGAGCGGCGCACGGCAAGCTCCGAGCTGTTCTCGGGCTGCGCTGACACTGAAGGGGAACTCCGCGCCAAATTTCAAATGTGAAACCGGCGCGGCTTCCCCCCCAGGGGTACAATAGGCTCTCCGGCTTGGTCCGGAACGTGAGGGGTTAACCCACGCCAAAATCGGCGTGGGGTTCCCCCCCAGATCCGTACCAAGCCCTCATCCCAGGCATGCAGTCTGGCCGGACAGGAATGGGGGTGGGGACGAGCGAGCGCCCCCCCCCCTCCTGAGCCGTACCAGACCACATGCCCTCGACATGGGGGAGTGTGTGCTTTGGGGGAGGGGGGCGCTGCCCCCCCACCCCAAAGCACTCTTGTCCCCATGTCGATCGGGACAAGAGCCTCTTCCTGACAACCCTAGCCATTGGTTGTCGGGGTATGCGGGCGGGAGCCAATCAGAATCTGGGAGCCCCGTTTAATAAGGTGGCCCCCAGATTTCGGGCCCCCACCCTATGTGAATGAGTATGGGGTACATCGTACCCCTACCCATTCACCTGGTGAACGTTTTCACTTTTGAGGGTCTTCCGCCGCCCCCTTCAAATTCTTCTGCCTGGACGGGGGTCGTACATCCCATCCAGGACTTGGACGTGGCGGGCTTCTCGTCGCTGTCTTCTGCCGCTGCCCCCTTCACCACGAAGCTCCGTGCTTGTTTGATGAGGGCAGCGGGCTTCCGTCGTCTTCTCCGGGGCGAGGGTCGTACATCCCACCCCGGATTTCGTCGCCGGCTTCTGCCTGGCTCCTACTAGGGGCCAGGGCTTCTTTTGCCGTCTTCCGCCGGAGGGCGCCACTCTCCGGGCTTCTCGACGTTGTCTTCCGCCGCGGGGGCCAGGCCTTCTTCTTTGCCGCCCCCCTCGATTTTTTCGGCCTGGATGGGGGTCGCACATCCCATCCAGGACTTGGACGTGGCGGGCTTCTCGTCGCCGTCTTCTGCCGCTGCCCCCTTCACCACGAAGCTCCGTGCTTGTTTGATGAGGGCAGCGGGCTTCCGTCGCAGTCTTCCGCCGCGGGGTGACACTCGCGGGCTTCTTCTTCCATTCGATGTTGACACGGCGAGGTCCGGCGCTGAAATGCCTTCTGAGCGGCGGGCAAGGACTTATATTGGCATTGGGCGTGGGCGTGGTTATGCCAACATGTGACCTTAACCCATGTGACAGTGATGTGACGTCACATCACTGTCACATGGGTTAAGGTCACATGTTGGCATAACCACGCCCACGCCCAATGCCAATATAAGTCCTTGCCCGCCGCTCAGAAGGCATTTCAGCGCCGGACCTCGCCGTGTCAACATCGAATGGAAGAAGAAGCCCGCGAGTGTCACCCCGCGGCGGAAGACTGCGACGGAAGCCCGCTGCCCTCATCAAACAAGCACGGAGCTTCGTGGTGAAGGGGGCAGCGGCAGAAGACGGCGACGAAATCCGGGGTGGGATGTACGACCCTCGCCCCGGAGAAGACGACGGAAGCCCGCTGCCCTCATCAAACAAGCACGGAGCTTCGTGGTGAAGGGGGCAGCGGCAGAAGACGGCGACGAGAAGCCCGCCACGTCCAAGTCCTGGATGGGATGTGCGACCCCCATCCAGGCCGAAAAAATCGAGGGGGGCGGCAAAGAAGAAGGCCTGGCCCCCGCGGCGGAAGACAACGTCGAGAAGCCCGGAGAGTGGCGCCCTCCGGCGGAAGACGGCGGCGAAGACCGGGGGGGGGGTAGGTGTACCCCCCCGGCGGAAGGCGAAGACCGAGGAGGGGTAATTTTTTATTTATAAAACTACGACCAAAAGGTTAACAAATATATAAAATAAACAAAATAACTAAATAAACCAAATAACACAAAAACAAACAACAAAACACAAACCATCAAATCACCGACCTCCACCCACCAAGAAATAACTATAAAGAAAAAAAAAAAATAGCACCAGAACAGGTATTTACAACAGGCTCACTGGTACAAGAGAAAGTCTTTATAGTCCATCAGAAAAGCTTGCCCAGATCATTGCCAAAAAAAAAAAAACACTTAAAACGGCTCACTGGTACAGTAGGGAGATATTAAAGTCCATAGAAACCACTACTGTCCAGATCATCGCCAACCCACAACACACCCCACCATCACAACAACAAATACCTACAACCCACGTATGAGCAAGAACATGATAGTCAGACATGTCTGTAGCCTTATTTCAAAAAAATACCATAAACAAAATCTAAGGGGGTGAAAAAGGATAGATGCCCCTACCCATGGAGAGGGGCAGAGCCGTGACCTAAGGGGGCTGGAAGAGGAACCCCCTCCATAAATGGGCACACCTCTCAGGCCCGACCCTGCTCCTTTCCAGATCCCGCACCTTCACCAACTCCTGAAAGATACCGCCCACCACCTCATGCACAGGCAGGATTTTGTCCCTAGTGGACACCAAACACCGAGCGTGCCAAGTGTAATAAAGCACAACTAGGCTGACTAAATAAAGTGACGATAACTCAAATCCCCTGCGGACCCCAAAATCACCATACACTCGCTCAGCATAGGTCAGGGCCGGAAGGCGGGGGTAGCCAATGGCACCCCCTACCTTCGTAAGAACCTCCATGTTGAAGGGACATTGGACCAGAAAATGGTCCATGGTCTCCAATGTCCCACCACATTCCTGACGGGGGCAGTCCCTGTCCCCCAGGTTCCTGTATTTGAGATTCGCACGGACATAGAGTCGTCCATGGAACGACCTCCATGCGAGATCCCAAAACTTACTTGGAATTCTAGAAGAATTCAAGAGGGCTAGCCCCTCCGTGAGGACCCTCTCAGGGCAGTCCCTCAAAGACAGGGGCTTCAAAATGTCCGAGGCCATGACCCTCAGGTACAGCTCCCGCCGACCCAAAGAGCCCACCTCCAGGGCAGTTATCCGCCACTGCCTCAGTACCTTTAATGCCAGGGGGACATAGGAAGGGAGATACCCATGCGATCTCCTCAGATCGCCGGGCCTCCCCCCCTCCCCCCACTGCCTCAAGAACAGCAAGAGCCAGTCCTTGCATGAACACTCCCACCAGGAAGGCTCGTCCACAAATATGGACTGCAAATTGTATTTAACAAAGATGGTGACAAAGAACACCACCGGGTTGACCATGTCCAACCCACCTTGCCGTCGCTGGCGGTATGTGACCTCCCTCTTGATCAGGTTCAGTCTGCTTCCCCACAACAGCAGGAAGAACAGACCATAGACCCGAGCATAGAGAGATGCTGGCAAAAGACACACATAGCTTACAAAGAGAAACTCAGGCAATAAGTACGTCTTGACCAAGCTTACCCTTTCCCTCAGGGAAAGTTTCCAACCTTTCCAGGCCTTCACCTTCCGAGTGGCACTCACCAGCCTGCGCTCCCAGTTTAGCTTGGGATAATCACCCGGGCCGAAATGAATGCCAAGAACTCGAATCTCTGGTACGGGCGTGGGGAACACGTCCGGAAGGGGGAACTGCTCCCCCTCCTTCCCCAACCAGAAAACTTCACTCTTGTCCCAATTGACCAGCGAGCCTGACGCCTCAGAGTAGCACCCGATCTGGGACTCCACATAATGGGCCTCCTCACGACCAGATACCACCACCGAGACGTCGTCCGCATAGGCCACAACCCTCACCGCCGAAACCGGACCCCCGACAGGTCCCACCGGAACCCCCCCAGACGCCCGCAGTCTAGCCTCCTTACGAAGGGGTCGACCGCAAAGATGTACAGGAGGGGGCTCAGCGGGCACCCCTGCCGGACGCCAGAGTCCACGGCAAAGGCCCGGCCCACCCAACTGTTGACAAGAGGGAAGCTCTCAGCTCCCCTATACAATACCTGCAGCCAATCAACGAATTGATCAGGCAGACCGTATCTCCTCAGAAGCAGCCAAAGGTACTCGTGGTTCACCCGATCAAACGCCTTAGCCTGATCCAATGCAAGCAGATACCGCTCGCTGCCATCAGCCCTGCACCTTTCCACAGCCTCCCGGACGCTCAGGACGGCACTAAAAGTGCCCCGGCCAGGAATTGTGCAGTGCTGAGAGGGAGACAGCATCCTGCCCGCCAAAGCAGACAGACGTGTAAACAAGATCTTTGCCAGTATCTTCCTATCTGTGGTAAGAAGGGCGATCGGACGCCAATTCTCCACCACAGACGGATCTTTCCCCTTTGACAGTAGGATCAGAGCTGACCTTCTCATTGAGGGAGGCAGCAGGCCATAGGCCAAACATTCACTAAACACGTCCCTCAGATGAGGAGCCAAGAGGCTCTTAAAGGTTTTGTAGAACTCGGCCGTGAGCCCATCGGGCCCAGGTGACTTTTTAGAAGCTAAAGAGCTAATAGCCTGCTCAACTTCAGCTACCGAGATCTCTTCTGTCAGAGAGTCAGGAAGGTCAGACCCCACTTCCAGCGGGGTCTCATCAAGGAATTCCCTGACTTTCTCCATGTCTAGAGGCCGCTTCTTCAGGAGGTCCGAAAAGTGGTCTCTGACGACACCCAGGATCCCCGATCTGGACCGGACCAGAGATCCTGAGGCATCCTTCAGGCCATGTACGACCTTCGACCTCGCCACCTCACCACAGCTCCTGTAGGGATCAGGAGAGATAAACTTCCCATAATCCCTCTCAAAAACCAGGGAGGCGAGACGGTCGTACTGACACTCCTTCATCTGCGCCTTCAGACCGGATATCTGTTCCTGAGAGCCCCCAGAGGACACCAGGCGGTCAAGCTGCCTGCGTAGTCTCTGGTAAGCCTGGTACTTGGAAGCTGCCCTGTACCCAGAGATTTCCCGGAAAAAGTCGCCAGACCTCTTTTTAACTACTTCCCACCACTCAAGGCGGGAGCAGTTGCCCTCAAGGAGCGAGGTCTGGCCCAGGAAGAAAACCTCATAGGCTTCCCTAACCTCAGGATCCTCCAGTAGCGACCCATTCAGGCGCCACAAACCCCTCCCTTTCTGAGGAGTGTCAGCGACATTCAGGGCCACAGATACCATACAGTGATCGGAGAACTCTACCGACTGCAGCTCAGGAGCCGAGCAGACAGAGTCCTCCTTTAAAAAAAACCTATCTAATCTACTCTTACTACTACCTCGGGAAAATGTGAAACCAGTGAGGTTGGGGAGGTGACGAACGTGCACATCCACCAACCTGGCCTCCCTCACTACGTTATTCAAAAAAATACTATCATATCCCAGAGGGTTGGCGGCACCTGCCCGGTCTTTGGGCCTAGTGATCATATTGAAATCGCCACCAAAAATCACCTGCTGGGACGTAAAAAGATAAGGCTTAACCGCCGTAAGGAGGCTCCTCCTCTCCCTCCTAGTTTGAGGCCCATAAAAATTTATGAGCCGGAGGAATTGCCCCCTCACGACAGCGTCCACCACCAGACATCTACCGATCTCCACTTCAATCACTCGCCGGCAAGCCACCGGACCAGTCTTAAAAAGGACCGCAACCCCACTGCAGGCCTCGGCCGCAAGAGACCAGAGGGAGGGCCCACATCTCCACTCCCTCTTTGCTAGATGCATCTCTGCCACAGATGCCAGCCAGGTCTCCTGCAAAAACAAAATGTCAGCTTCAACACGGCTGAGAAAATCGAAGGCCATAAAACGAGCTCCCGCAGAACGAATACTTGCGACATTAATGGTCGCAAGCCGTATTGGAGAGGGTACCGCCATCAGAATGATTGAAAGTGGTCATGTTCTCCTTCATACTACAAACACAAAAACATATTTACATATCTACACTTCCTCCTCCTCTGAGCCCGAGGAGGAGGAGAAGATACCAAACGGGTTCCCCAGGGACACCCCACTTCGTGCCCCTGGGGGAACCCCACCCTTCACTGGGGACTTCCCGCCCCCAGATCTGGCAGCCTTCCCCTTCTTCTTTTTGCGTCTCACCTGCTCCCACTCCTGCCACCTCTCCGAGATGACCACACCACCCCCCTCCTCGGACCCGCTGCTCGAGATTTCCCTCTTGGATGAGGCTCGAGCAGCTTCCATCTCCATGGCCACAGGGCCAGAGGAGACTCTGGGTCCAGAAGGGGGGGGAATGGAAGAGGCAGGAGGGGGGCCAGAGACAGGGGAGAGGACAGGGGGGGGACCAGACTTAGCTGGACGGGAAGAAGAAGGGGGAGGGGGGGAACGGGACTTGGGAGGGGGGGGACGAGGGGGGGGGTACGAGGGGGGAAGATGAGGGAGGAGGGCATGGGGAAACAGATGGAGGGCCAGGTGGAGGGGAGGGGCAATGGTGAGGAGGGGGAGAGGGAAGGGGGATGGGGATCGGCCCTGCAACATTAGGAGGGGAAGGCCCCGGCCCCGGACCCTCAGGCCCGGGACCCCCAGGCCTCCCCGACTCCTCCCCACCGGCTCCGCCCCCCGGAGGATCGGGAGCCTCCTGGCCAACCGAGCCCGTGTCCCCCGGGGGGGGAGCCCCACGCCCACGCCTGCTCCGCCTTCTTTGAGGCAATGGGCCTGTTGGTCCCTCCGGAGTAGTACTAGGGGCTCCAGGATCCCCACCCCCCCGGCCATCACTCGCCGGGGGGGCTTCGGCCGCTCCCGGCCCGGGAGGTCCCCCCCCTGAGGAAGAACCCCGATATGCTTTGGGACACCTGCTAAATGGGTGCCCCATCTCACCACACAAGTTGCAGCATATCTTCCCACATGACTCGGACTGGTGGCCAAACTCGTGGCACCGGCCACATCTGACCACCGTGCAGTCCGAGCTCATGTGGGTCGGGCTGCCGCACTTGAAGCAACGACGGGGCTGTCCCGGGTAGAACGCCAGGATCCGGTCTCTGCCTAGAAAGGCGCTGCCAGGGAGGTGGGCAACACTGTTGCCCTCCCTCTTGAGCCGGATCCTGGTCAACCAAGCCCCGGTCCAGACCCCGCGCTCATCAAGGTTCTTCCTCAGGGGGGTCTGCAACTGCCCGTACCTCCCGAGCCGGGTGGCAATGTCCTCCGGAGGGAGCGACTCATTCCTCACCAGGATGGTGATGTTCTTAACCTCCTCCTGCCTGGAGATGGGAATGAGCCTGTACCTCTTCCAAGGGTCAACGCCCCTCACCAACCCAAAGCCGGTGATAAAGCGTTCCATACACACGGGAGTGACAAAACTTATATCAAACTCCCGTGTGTTGGTGGGATGGATGACAGCAAAAAGGTCATCCACCCCAAAACCCAAGGAGAGTACCAGGCCCACCACCTCACCTCGAGCGGGGCAGGGGTCCGGACCCTCGTACCGAAGCTGGACAACATTCCTACGCCTCCTCTCTGGACCACCTGTACCCCTCGTCCACGCCGACCCCTGCGTCCTCTCCTGGTCAGCAGGGGGGGGCGCGGAAATTCTGGGCGCCAAACCGGCTGTACAGGTGGTCCAGAGGGGCACGAGAGCCCAACACCTGGGCGAAAGAGCGACCCCCCTTTAGGGCAGACAATAAGTTGGCCTCCGGAGACCCCCGAAAGATGTTCTCCGGAAGTGGGGCACCCCCCTCAGCACCCCCAGAAGTGGGGGGGGACGGGGGGGCCCCCATCCCTGCCGGTGGTGTTGCACCCACCCCCGCTGATATACCCTGACCACCCTGACCCACCACCTTTGGCCTGACTACAGGCCCCCCCCCCCGGACCACAGCAGAGGGGGGTACCACCCCCACCAAACTCCCCCACCCAGACCCCTCCGCGACCACACCAGCCCCTTGGGACTCCACCTGTACTGGGGGGGAGCCCCCTGGGACCCCTCCAACTGCCGGATATAATCATATGCTATACAGTCCACTGGGAGGGGTCCCACCTGACTTTCCCCCCACCCCGCCTGTGCTGCAGGGAGCCCCTCGGGGCCTGTGGCAGTGTCCATGGGGACCTGGGGGGGTGGCAGCTTACCGTCCAATTTACCGTCCTCACCGTCTCTGTCCATCTCCTGCCGGGGGTGCCTGGAGGTGCCTGCTGCAGCGTCCGGGGCTGGGCACCCCTGCACCCCCGGCCTCTCATCCCCCAGGTCCCCTGAGCCCCCACCGACCACCGCAAACTCGCGGGGGGGCACTTCCGGTCGCGGGACGGGCACTTCCGGTTCCGGTCTGGTCACTTCCGGTTCCGGCTGGGGCACTTCCGGTTCCGGCTGGGGCACTTCCGGTTCTTGGGCGGTCACTTCCGGGTCCCGGTCTACTCCACCCCCAACAGCCGGCGCCATCTTGGCCACACTGCACACAAGCTGTTTACCTCCAGATGACCGCAGCACAATGCCTCCACCATGTGTCTGCCTCTCTCCCGATGACATAGCAGCTGCAGGAGCAGTCCCTGGCCTTTCCATGGCCAGATCCTCCCGCTCCACTGCAAGCTGAGGGGTCATGGAAGCCGACACATGGCGGGCTTCAGCTGTGGCAGTGCGACCATCCTGGGGGAGCCTGGGTATGCTGACCTGAAGATGGCGGGGGGGTACCGCCGGCGGCACCTGGGCCCGGCGACCTCCTGGATCACTGGACTCCCCGGACTTCGCCAACCCCCCAGTCCCTTCCACGGACCGAGGGATCGGCTCCCGGGAACCCTCCCCAGGTTTTATGGCCATACTGGGCCCTGCACCACCGGCACTTGCCCCCCCCCACTGCACCCAGGCTCCCCTGTCTCTCCTGGCTGTTTGGGGGGTTGGGACCCCTTCTTAGACCGCCCGCTCCTCCTCGCTGCCTGGCTCCCTTCCCGGTTGGCCTGCTGGAGGGTCCTCCGGAGCTCCTCTAGGAAGTTCATCTCTCCAGCCCCACGTTGGCAAAAGCCCCCCAGGTATTCCCATATTTCTTTTACTTCTAGTCCTAGGGTGGTGATGGCCCCCTTGAATTCAGATCTCTTATTACTGGAGCACCTGTCCGTCTTTTCCCTCAGGCCTGCGAGAGTAGTCATCTTTTCCACGCAGGCCTGAGATATCCTCACCAGCAGGGATTTGATTTTATCCCGCCTCTTCCTGGTTCTTGCTTCATTCTCACCTGGCTGAGGGGCTGTCCAGTCTGAGAGACCCTCCTGGGTCTCCAGGAAGAGACGGTCCTCCCTGCTGATGGTGGTGGCGGTGGTCTGGCTGGAGGGCAGGTGCTGTTGACTCCTCCGGAGGCCGGAAGCCGGTCCACCTCCGGGGCTGAGGGAGGCCATCCCACCCCTCTTCCGGGGCTGGGGGCTGGAGGCTGGTCCTGGTAGGCTGGAACACAGGAGCTCTGGAAGACAGGTCTTCTCTCCTCTCCAGCAGGAAGCAGAATGAGCTCTGTGGGAGGAGCCGGAACTACTGCCAGTGGGAGGAGCTGCACTGAGACCGAGGAGGGGTTTCGCCCCCGTTGTTCTCCGCCATTTCCGCCGGCCCCCCCCGGATGTAAAAGAGCTTGATTTGGGGTAGGGGGCCTGGCCGAACATGGCCGAGAGCATCGGTGGGTGTCCCCCCCCGGCGGAAGGCGGCGGCGAAGACCGGTGCGGGGCTGGAGCCCCCCCGGCAGAAAACGTCTGGAAGACCGAGGGGCTCCGCCCCCGTTGTTCTCTGCTTTTTTCGGCCGGCCCCCCCGGATGTGAAAGAGCTTATTTTGGGGTGGGGGCCTGGCTGGACATGGCGGAGATCATCGGTGGGTGTCCCCCCCCGGCAGAAGACGGCGAAGCCCGGGGCCCAATGGGCTGGTGGTGGGGGGTCCCGGCAGAAGACCCCCGGAGCTGACTAATAAATTATTTTTTTCTGTGTGTTTTTTTTTGGTGTTTACACTTTTCCACCCGGTGAATGGGTAGGGGTACGATGTACCCCATACTCATTCACATAGGGTGGGTGGCCAGAATCTGGGGGCCCCCTTAATATAGTGGGCTCTCAGATTCTGATAAGCCCCCCGCCCGCATACCCCGACAACCAACGGCCAGGGTTGTCGGGAAGAGGCTCTTGTCCCGATCGACATGGGGACAAGAGTGCTTTGGGGTGGGGGGGCAGTGCCCCCCTCCCCCACAGCACACACAACCCCATGTCGAGGGCATGTGGTCTGGTACGGCTCAGGAGGGGGGGGGGGGCGCTCGCTCGTCCCCACCCCCATTCCTGTCCGGCCAGACTGCGTGCCTGGGAGAAGGGTTTGGTCTGGATCTGAGGGGGAACCCCACGCCGTTTTTTGGCGTGGGTTTAACCCCTTATGTTCCAGATCAAATCTAAGAGCCTGTTGTGCACCTGAAGGGGGACCCCCACGCCGTTTTTTTTTATAATTTGGGGTGGAGTTCCCCTTTATCCCGGTCCTGTCAGGGGGGGGGGGAATGCCTGCTCGTCTGTCCCTACAATGTATGAACAGCGATCTGTCATTTCCCCTACACAGTCCCACCCCCTTTACAGTTAGAACACACCCAGGTAACATATTCAACCCCTTCCGCGCCCCTAGTGTTAACCCCTTCCCTGCCAGTGTCATTTTTATAGTAAGCAATGCATTTATATACCATTGCTCGCTACAAAAATGCCAAATCTCACAAAAATGTGTCCGCCACAATGTCGCATTAGACAGAAAAAACAATGATAGCCACCATTACTAGTAAAACAAAAAATGAGTCCAAAAAAACCCATAAGACCAACCCCTACTTAGAACTTTTGCCCAAACCAATCAAACGCTTATTGTGATTTTTTGCAACCAAAAATATGTCCAAGAATACTTATCGGCCTAAACTGAGGGCAAACATTTTTTGAATATATTTTGGGGGAGATGTATTATAGCAAACAGTAAAAAAGATGTTTTTTTAGTTACCAAATTGTCGCTATATTTTTGGGTCAAGCAAAAATAAGAAAAAACGCAGAGGTGATCAAATACCACCAACAAAAAAAAAATAAAAAAATTTTAGGGGGGGGGGGGGGGGGGAGGATGAGGACGCCAAATTTTTTTGGGGGCCACGTCGCACAACCACGCAATTGTCAGTCAAAATGACGCAGTGTTGAAATGCAAAAAATGGCCCCGTCAGTGACCAGTAATATGCTCTGGGGCTCAAGTGGTTACAAATTAAGAATACACTAAAGTTAGCCCAATTTATGGCCATAATGTGAAAGATGATGTTACACCGAGTAAATAGATACCCAACATGTTACACTTTAATATTGCACACACTCATGGAATGGCGCCAAACTTCAGTACTTGAAAATACCCATAGGCAACGCTTTTTTATGTGTTTCAGGTTACCAGTTTAGATTTACAGAGGAGGTCTAGTGCTAAAAGTATTGCTCTCGCTCTAACGTACGCTATGATACCTCACATGTGGGGTTTGAACGGGGGTTCAATATGTGGGCGGGGCTTACACATTTAAGGCCCGCCCACATATATGGAAACATTCTTCAAAGCACACATGTGAGGTATCATAGCGTGCGTAACAGCAAGAGGAATATTTATAGCACTAGACCTCATCTGTAAATCTAAACTGGTAACCGGAAACAATAAAAATGCTGCTTGTTCGCTTCTGACTGCGAGCTACTAGGGACAGGGGCTTTTAAATTATTACTATTTAGGTTTGTTACGTAAAAATTCGATAAGACCTCCCGTTCAGCTTGTAATGCATCACTTCATGGGGACCAAAAAAATTTTTAACACCTCTAATGCTTTCATCCGCCATTGCAGATTTGATTCTGGTACTGCATTTCGAGTGAACTGGGCATGCTCGAACACTTAGTAAAAAAAGCTGGATGTTTGATCCTGAAAATGACTTGCATCTTTCTGAGCATGCTCAGAAAGCTCTTTTTTTGGCTTAGTAATTTAAGGACATCCTTAACAGGTGTAAGCAGTTACAAGTGCACACAAACTAGAGGCTGACATTTCTTCATGTGTTTCCAATTGGTTCATTAGCACACATGTTATAAAAAGCGTGGATACTGCACGTGTCAGCTGCCCCTCAGAGGGGGCAGATTTGCTGGCTGGAAGTAATGGCGGAGCGAAACAGAGATGTTTTGGAGCAAGTTTTGTATTTTTTGATGTTTTCTCTGCTACATAATTTTGCTAAATGTTTCTCAAGATGTTAATGACTAATGTTTTAATCCTGTGGGTCTATCCTGTTATTTCAAAAGCATGATTTATTTTCCAATGACTGTGAAATAAACGTTGGTCTTTTTTGTTTTTAGGTGTTTTTATATATTTTTGGTGTGTTTATTTGTAATTTTTTTTTTTGCTTTCCTTGTTTTGTGGACCAATAAAATTACTTTCAAATTTTGAAGTTTGTTTTGTGATATTTTTTTCCTGCTATGGATTTCAACCGCTGCAGCTGAACTAGTTTGGGCCTAAACCATCAAGTGTGATTTGTCTCTAAGCTCTTTCCTGGTGTGTATGCATGAAATGTTTAGTCACCAGAAAAGGAAGGACAAAGCGGTAAGTATTGTTTCCTAGAACTGATGTCCAGACTGACTTTTTAAAGCACATGTGCAAGATGTAGGAAAAGCTGCAAACATGGCCTGTTGGAGGGGGGGTGGGGGGGGTGGTGTATTGGTGGACAGGCTTGAAGTGCTGATTTACAGCGCTGTGCTTGAAACTAGCACAAGACAATCCTATTCTAATTGTGGGTTGTTTGAGGGAAGCCAATTGAGTGTTAGAACCCCTGCTAGTGTTTTTAGGTTGGGCTTTGTGTCCCTTTTCCTAAAATTGGCTTCACTTCCTGTCACACAGCTGAACAGGAAGTGAGGTTAAAACCCTACCAATGGTCTTTTCTTTGGGACACAGGTCAATCTAACTAGTGTCACCATTAAGCAAATTGCACTGCAGTGTACACCCCAAATGATTAGTTATTTTGGGGTTTAGTAAAGGCAAAGCCGCTCTGCAGTAGAAGCGTAGGCGATGAAAATCAGAAGGGAAGCACTGATGGTTTTTACTTCCAATCCCGCCAAGTTTTGAGTTTTCTTCCTTGCTTGTCCACTTGTAGTGCAAAGTGGATTTGCCTTTAGTAAATGGACCCCAAAGTCCAAGATTCCTACTAATTTGGGGTGTACACAGCAAAATGCCATTTCCAAAATGGGAAACTATTTATATTGATCTGTGTGTCCCCAACAAAACATTACTCAGGTGTTTCCCTCACTTCCTGTTTGGCTGTGTGGCAGGAAGTGAATGAATTAAGTAGAAAGTGACAACATTTGTGAGGTGTCTTTACCCTATCAGGGGTGCAGGCATCCCCAAAACAAACAAGAAAATAGTTGATTTAACATTGGGTGGTGTTTGTGGGGGTCCCTAACACACATTCATACATATTAGCAACGCTGGATCCTGGCCTATTGGCATGGTTATATTTTCTTAAGCCTCTCAATAAAATGATATGAAATTTGGGGTTAAACTGGAACAATAATCATCACTTTTATTTTTTGGATTTCTTTCATTTTGGATAGAGTTGGGGGGGGGGTTAGAAGCTCTGTCAGTTTATTTTGTATTATCCCTGTCCGTTTGGGGAGATTGGCCTTCACTTCCTGCCCCATAGCCAAACAGGAAGTGATCGAAAAACTAGGCAAATTAAGGGTCTCCTGTGCCCCCCCCCCCCCACAGAACTTGTGTGTGTCCCCAGAAAATTCCTGGGTGGGTCATAAAAAAACAGGGTGTGGCCTTGACAGGAAGGGTGGGTCATTTTTCTATTAGGGGGGTGCCAAAATTTGGTCAGGCCTAGGGCAGCACAAAACCTAAATATCCTACTGCATATTGGGGCTTATTTAGACAGGATCCAATTTACAGCATGTTTTTAGATTGTGGGAGGAAACCCACACAGGGAGAACATGCAAACTCCAGGCAGATAGTGTCACGGGCGGGATTCGAACCAGCAACCCTTTTGCTGCTAGGTGAACATGCTACACACTACACTACTGTGCTGAACGAACATGATCGCAGCTGAAAGCATGAGATGTTTTTTTTTTTACCAATTCCATGCTTTCCAGCCTGGAGGACAGATGTGGGGTCTAATTGACCCCGCCTTTCTCTATAAAGAGGACCTGTCACACACTAGTCCTATTACAAGGGATGTTTACATTCCTTGTAATAGGAAGAAAAGAGAAAAATAATACAAAAAAAGGGACAAACAAGTGCAAAAATGAAAATATTAAGTTAAAAAATAAAATAAAAAAGGAATTTAAATGCTCGTGTCCCTAGTAGCTCGCACTCAGAAGCGAACACGCATGCAAGTCCCACCCACATATGTAAACATCCTTCAAACCCCACATGTGAGGTATCATAGCGTGCGTTAGAGCGAGAGCAATAATGTTAGCACTAGACCTCCTCTGTAACTCAAAAGTGGTAACCTGAGAAAAAAAGTCAAGCGTTGCCTATGGAGATTTTTAATAACGAAGTTTAGCGCCATTCCATGAGTGTGCGCAATATGAAAGCGTGACAAGTTAGGTATCTATTTACTCGGTGTAACATCATCTTTTACCTTATCCCTAAAAATTGGGCCTAGCTTTACTGCTTTCTTATTTTGTCATTCATGAAACAGGTTTTTTTTTGAAAGCCAAAAAAAAAAAAAAAAAGTTTGCAAATTTTTGGCACAAATACTGTTGGAAATGTGTCCGAAAAAATGGCCGCCACTTTATTCCCTAGGGTGTTTGTTAATAAAATATATATAATGTTTGGGGGTCCTGAGTAAGTTTCAAGGAAGAAAATATAATTGTTACATGAAGGAGAGAAGTGCCAGAATAGGCGCGGTATGGAAGTGGTTAAAGTGCAACAATAAAAGTGAAAAATTCCTTGAAATTTCGTACCATGGGGGGGGGGAGGCAATTAGGGGCGCCATCAGGAATTATGGGGCCCCTTACACAGCTTCAGGCATGGGCCCCCTGGAGCAGAGAATAGGGGGGGGGGGGGTGCCGCCTGATATTAAGAAGGGGGGGGGCTGCCGCAATTTGATAAGCGGGGGGGTTCATTTACTAAAAAATACATATAGAAAAATATATATTAAAAAGGGTGGTAGCCATCCGGGGGCCCTGGGGACCACTGGGCCCTTTAATAAAAATAAACCTCTGGGCTCTTTAATGAAAAATAATTTACAATATCTATATATATATATCTACATATATAAAATAATAAAAAAGGGGGTTGCCTTGGGAGCTCTGGGCCCTTTAATAAAAAATAACTACCACAAATCTATTAAAAAAATAACATTGGGTGGGAGCTGCGGTGGCTCAACGTGAATGGCACTGCGCTGACAAGCTGTTCACCTCTGCAGCCAAGGGTTCGGATCCCGGTCTCGGCTACATGTGAATTGAGTTTGGTGGTGTCAGCCCGGCTCCCGGTGGGTGTGCTATGCAAGGTACGCCTGTGCTTAGTACGCCCACCCCCCCCCCCCACAAAAAACACCACACTTGCACGCACTTTGGCCATGAGGTCTCCTAAAATAAAGGGAGGCGAAGGACCTACAGGGCTGGCTGGGTGGGCTACACTCCCTCATAGGGGGAGTCCCTCTGTCCCATCGGGCTCCCAAGAGCTTGCCCGTGGCGTCAGAGGGGGGGGCGTGGTCCGGCAGACAGCGGGGATTTCAATTGGAAGCGGCGCCTCCGGCGAAGAAGAAGAAGGAGAAGAAGATGCGGACGAGAAGGACAGCGGAAGAAGATGGAAGAACACGCCGGGCAAGATGCGGGAATAGAAGACCCAAGACAGAAGCAGAGGAAGAAGAAGATGGAGGAAGAAACCCGAAGGAAAGAAGAAAGAAGATAATAAAGGACTTGTCAAAAACCGGCTCTTGTCTTTTTTTACACTGACACTTTTTTTTTCTCGTGAAATGGTAGAGGTACAATGTACCCCATTACCATTTCACACAGGGGGGGGGGCCGGGATCTGGGGGGCCCGTTTGTTAAAGGGGTCTTCTAGATTTCGATAAGCCTCCTGCCCGCAGACCCCCACAACCACCGGGCAAGGGTTGTGGGGAAGAGACCCTTGTCCTCATCAACATGGGGACAAGGTGTTTTGGGGGGCACCCCAAAACACCCTCCCAATGTTGAGGGCATGTGGCCTGGTGCGGTTCAGGAGAGGGGGGGGGCCGCGCTCTGTCCCCCCCTCTTTTCTGCGGCCGGCCAGGTCAACGTGCTCGGATAAGGGGTCTGGTGTGGATTTTAGGGGGGACTCCACGCCATTTTTTTAAAAATTTGGGGTGGAGTTCCCCTTAAATTCCACACCAGACCCGAAGGGTCTGGTTATGGATATTTGGGGGGAACCCCACGTCATTTTTTTTTAAAATTGACGGCGGGGTTCCCCTTAATATCCATACCAGACCTAAAGGGTCTGGTTATTGAATTTGGGGGGACCCCCACGCTTTTTTTTTCCTTTTTTTAATGAATGAATTCTCCTGCAATTGCCGGGAGCCGACAATTCATTATTGCCGCCAGTCAGTTTTAAATGGCTTTTTTCCTTTGAAAAATGACATTTTGTGCAGAGACAGTTCTAACCACGGGAAACATGCGCTTTTTCACATGCTGACATTAGAGACCCCCATAGTACGAAATTTAAAGGAAAATTACACTTTTATTATTGCACTTTTAGCATTATTAAAATCACTGCTCCCGAAAAAACGGCCGTTTTAAAAAATAAAAAAAGCATTGGTACATGTCCCCTGGGGCAGGACTGAGGTCCCCAAACACTTTTTAGGACAAAACTTGCAGATTAGCCTTTAAAATTCACTATTAAGATTTCCCCCCATAGACTTATACAGGGAGTTCGGCGGCGGCTTTACTTATCAATCACATCGCGCTGCTGCTGCCGCCGGTTCATGCGCCTAATTAGGGATTCATCCAGCGCACTAATTAAGGCATGTACCGGCGCAGCGCAGATTCATTAGTAAATCAGCCCCATTGTGTCTAAAACAATGTGTAAAATTCTCCATTCAGATGTACTGAATTAGGATGTCATTGTCTACAGGAATGTATCTGTCAGTATCGGTGCCAAATTGTCTGTCTAGATAATGTGATTGAGGTTCCTGATATGTGTGAAGATTATCTGTGATTGTGTATTATTTAAGGTTAATTGAACTCTATTGATGATGCAGTGCCCAGATGTCTAGCTACGGATTAGATAATTAGCCTCAGTGTGTGAATAGGGGGGTGAAGATGGCATTGTCCTGTGATTGGCTGTAACATCTTCTACTGTATAAAAAGCAAGCTAAGATACCATTAAAGTGTTCAGTACCAGAGCAGAGTCTCGGTTATTATGGGAAATGGAATGGATCGTGTATGCGGTATTGTCAGAGTGTGTCAGATAAGCTTGTCGTGGGTGGATGGAAGGTCGTAAACGGTGGTGACCGTTACACCTCCCCTGGTCAGCACTCATCGGCGGAGGAGGAGCCAGCGGTGTTGAAGTCGGAAGGGGAACTAATGGAGTCCGAGGAGGAGCAGCTTCCGCTGTGGGCATCGGCAGCAGTAGAGTCGGGACGGTCGGCTGGTGGGTCTTTGCCTAGGCAGCCCGGCAAGTCTCTCTTTCATTTACCTACTTCAGAATGTTTGGGTGTTTTGGCAGCTGCTAGTGCCGTGGTTAGTCTTGCTGGGGGTAATGTGGGGATTGCGGGGCCGAGCGGTACTCAGGGTGTGACACCTGGCAGCGGCATAGATGGAGTGTCGGTTTCTAGTGATGGCGGTTTCACAGGCTTTCTAGCTGGGATAAAGGAATTGGTGGGCAGGTTTGAAAAGCCTGGTGGCGCAGTTGCCGGTCCAGCAGCGGCATGGGTCCCTCCTGTGGGGGCGGATGGGGGGTCAGATCCGGCAACGGCGGTTCCCGTGGTCCTGCCGGTTGTGGACACTGCTTTCCCGCTGGTGCTGGTTGCTATGGTCCTGCCAGTCGCGGTCCAGCCAGTGGCAGTGGGAGCTGTGGCTCCAGTTCTGCTGGCGGATGCTAAGGTGGCTGGAGCAAGTGAGATGGAAGGTAGGCAGGAGGTGATTCGATTGGTGAAATGTGAGGTGTATATATATGTTTTGAAGGGCCATTGGGTGCACACATGAAATCAGAGTATTTGGAGATTTTCTCTCTTCTCCCCTTGGAGAAATAAAATTTGGATAGGGTCGAGCCGGACGAATCCAAGAAGAAGGAGAAGGAGAAGTGTAGGTATCGGCTGATTTTGCGGACATTCACTAACTGGTTGCAGGTTTTTGCAATTCTGACATGTGTGGTAGGGGAAAAGAAGAGAACAGTACTGCTTGGCTCTCTTCTGTTACCAGGATGCGATCGGGGAGGCGTATACGGTTTATGGGGGTTCCGTGTGGCTGAAGTATGAGGAACAATTTCAGCAGCGGATGTCTGTGCACCTAGATCTGTGATGGAACCACAAGGACATGAACCTTTGGCTGCGATTGATGATGGCGGCGAAGGCCACCGGGCCAGTTTTTTCAGGGGGGGGGGTGGTGGACCATCTTCCCAGGGACAACCGGCCAGTAGGGTATAAGGGGTCTGTTGGCAGTATAACTCGGGTACCTGCAGGTTTGGAGGCACCTGTCGCTACAAGCACAAGTGCTCCGGCTGTGGGGGCTCCCACACTTTGTCCAAGTGCTTTAAGAAAGGCAAGGGTCATCCCGGTGAGTCTGCTAACAAGAGAGAGGATGCCCATGATGATGGAAAGGATGCGGCTGTTTCTCGGTAGGTATCCGGACAAGGGGGCGGCCGCATTCCATGCACCTTAAAGGGACACTAAAGTCAGGGCTTTTTTAAAAAAAAAAACAACAAACATGTTATACTTACATCCACTGTGCAGTTCGTTTTGCACAGAGTGGCCGGGAAAGCTGTCTTCTGGGGTCCCTCGGCGGCTGTCTGGGCTCCTCCTCGCAAAAGCTTTCCATCTTCATGCGAGGGCGCTCGCACGGTGGAAAGCTTTTGCGAGCGCGCTCCCGTGATACAGCGGCGGCCATAGCCGCCGACTGTATCACTCGGCTCGGCCCCCCGGCACGTCGCGCCATCCGCTCTGATTGACAGCAGCCTAGCCAATCAACGGCCAGGCTGGGAACCGAAGAGGACGACGTGGACGTGCCCGGGAGATTCGAACGGTCAGGTAAGTACAACGGGGGCTCGGGGGGGGGGGGCGGTGCTGTGAGATGTTTTTTTACCTTAATGCATAGGATGCATTAAGGTAAAAAAACTTGTACCTTTACAACCCCTTTAAGGGATGTTCCCCCGGTGTCTTGCAATTTGTGATCGGCACTACTGCATCCTGACGTGTTTTCAGAGAAACTGCGGAAAGAGGTGTCGCTGGGTCATATGGGGGGTTCTTTTTCTGAAGTACCCTGGGAGGATTTGGTGGTTTCCCCACTGGGGGTGGTCCCGAAGAAGGAGCCCAATAAGTTTTGGTTGATTCACCACCTCTCCTTCCCTAAGTGGGGATCGATTAATTACACTATCGATCCGGAAGCTTGTGCAGGGAGCTATACCTCGTGGTATACTGGATGCGGCACTATGGGCGCGGGCTACTACTTAGTATAGTTAAATGTACAGTGTGTAGAGAATATATTAACATCCCTAGGAGTTGTCAATATATTTATAAACTGTATAGCTTAGCTAGTTCTGCTATTAGTATCTGTCAGGCAGGAGATTGTGCTTGATGCTCTAACGTGTTAGTCAACGCGTGCTAGTTAATTGCACATAGACGCATTACCTGTTACTGCACGTGTGCTATTTATTTGCACAGAAAGGCAGTTGCTGTTAATGCAAGTGGGCTATTGAATTGCACAAAAACGCAGTCGCTCTGACTGTGCGTGTGCTGTTTAATACCACCTTAGCGCATTTGGGGTCACTGCACGTGTGCTGTTACATACCACCTGAGCGCATTTGGGGTCACCGCACGTGTGCTGTTACATACCACCTGAGCACAGTTAGTGTCACTGTACGTATGCTGTTACATACCACTTGAGCGCATTTGGTGTCACTGCACGTGTGCTGTTATATACCACCTGAGCGCAGTTAGTGTCACTGTACGTGTGCTGTTACATACCACCATAGCGCATTTGGGGTCACCGCACGTGTGCTGTTACATACCACCTGAGCGCATTTGGGGTCACCGCACGTGTGCTGTTACATACCACTTGAGCGCATTTGGTGTCACTGCACGTGTGCTGTTACATATCACCTGAGCGCATTTGGTGTCACTGCACGTGTGCTGTTACATATCACCTGAGCGTATTTGGTGTCACTGCACGTGTGCTGTTACATACCACCTGAGCACATTTGGGGTCAGCGCACGTGTGCTGTTACATATCACCTGAGCGTATTTGGTGTCACTGCACGTGTGCTGTTACATACCACCTGAGCACAGTTAGTGTCACTGTACGTATGCTGTTACATACCACTTGAGCGCATTTGGTGTCACTGCACGTGTGCTGTTACACACCTCCTGAGCACAGTTAGTGTCACTGTACGTGTGCTGTTATATACCACTTGAGCGCATTTGGTGTCACTGCACGTGTTCTGTTACATATCACCTGAGCGCATTTGGGGTCACCGCACGTGTGCTGTTACATACCACCTGAGCGCATTTGGGGTCACCGCACGTGTGCTGTTACATACCACCTGAGCGCATTTGGGGTCACCGCACGTGTGCTGTTACATACCACCTTAGCGCATTTGGGGTCACCGCACGTGTGCTGTTACATACCACCTGAGCACATTTGGGGTCAGCGCACGTGTGCTGTTACATATCACCTGAGCGTATTTAGTGTCACTGCACGTGTGCTGTTACATACCACCTGAGCACAGTTAGTGTCACTGTACGTATGCTGTTACATACCACTTGAGCGCATTTGGTGTCACTGCACGTGTGCTGTTACACACCTCCTGAGCACAGTTAGTGTCACTGTACGTGTGCTGTTACATATCACCTGAGCGCATTTGGGGTCACCGCACGTGTGCTGTTACATACCACCTGAGCGCATTTGGGGTCACCGCACGTGTGCTGTTACATACCACCTGAGCGCATTTGAGGGCACCGCACGTGCTGTTACATACCACCTTAGCGCATTTGGGGTCACCGCACGTGTGCTGTTACATACCACCTTAGTGCATTTGGGGTGACCTCACGTGTGCTGTTACATACCACCTGAGCGCATTTGGGGTCACCGCACGTGTGCTGTTACATAACCACCTGAGCGCATTTGGGGTCACCGCACGTGTGCTGTTACATACCACTTGAGCGCATTTGGTGTCACTGCACGTGTGCTGTTACATATCACCTGAGCGCATTTGGTGTCACTGCACGTGTGCTGTTACATATCACCTGAGCGCATTTGGTGTCACTGCACGTGTGGTGTTACATACCTCCTGAGCGCAGTTAGTGTCACTGTACGTGTGCTGTTACATACCACCTGAGCGCATTTGGGGTCACCGCACGTGTGCTGATGCATACCACCTGAGCGCATTTGGGGTCACCGCACGTGTGCTGTTACATACCACCTGAGCGCATTTGGGGTCACCGCACGTGTGCCGTTACATACCACCATAGCGCATTTGGGGTCACTGCACGTGTGCTATTACATACCACCTTAGTGCATTTGGTGTCACTGCACGTGTGCTGTTACATACCACCTGAGCGCATTAGGGTCACCTCACATGTGCTGTTACATACCACCTGAGTGCATTTGGGGTCACCGCACGTGTGCTGTTACATACCACCTGAGTGCATTTGGGGTCACCGCACATGTGCTGTTACATACCACCTGAGGGCATTTGGGGTCACCGCACGTGTGCTGTTACATACCACCTGAGCGCATTTGGGATCACCGCACGTGTGCTGTTACATACCACCTGAGCGCATTAGGGTCACCGCACATGTGCTGTTACATACCACCTTAGTGCATTTGGGGTCACCGCACGTGTGCTGTTACATACCTCCTGAGCGCATTTGGGGTCACCGCACGTGTGCTGTTACATACCACCTGAGAGCAGTTAGTGTCACTGTACGTACGCTGTTACATACCACTTGAGCGCATTTGGAGTCACCGCACGTGTGCTGTTACATACCACCTGAGCGCATTTGGTGTGACTCCGCTTGTGCTGTTACGTGTGCTGTTATACCACCTGAGCGTTACATACCACCAGTTCACCGCAGTGTCACTGTACGTGTGCTGTTACATACCACCATAGCGCATTTGGGGTCACCGCACGTGTGCTGTTACATACCACCTGAGCGCATTTGGGGTTACTGCACGTGTGCTGTTACATACCACCAGAGAGCAGTTAGTGTCACTGTACGTACGCTGTTACATACCACTTGAGCGCATTTGGAGTCACCGCACGTGTGCTGTTACATACCACCTGAGCGCATTTGGTGTGACTCCGCTTGTGCTGTTATATACCACCTGAGTGCAGTTAGTGTCACTGTACGTGTGCCGTTACATACCACCATAGCGCATTTGGGGTCACCGCACATGTGCTGTTACATACCACTTGAGCGCATTTGGGGTCACCGCACGTGTGCTGTTACATACCACTTGAGCGCATTTGGTGTCACTGCACGTGTGCTGTTACATATCACCTGAGCGCATTTAGGGTCACCGCACATGTGCTGTTACATACCACCTGAGCGCATTTGGGGTCACCGCACGTGTGCTGTTACATACCACCTTAGCGCATTTGGGGTCACCGCACGTGTGCTGTTACATACCACCTGAGCGCAGTTAGTGTCACTGTACTGTGCTGTTATATACCACCTGAGCGCAGTTAGTGTCACTGTATGTGTGCTGTTACATACCACCTTAGCGCATTTGGGGTCACCACACATGTGCTGTTACATACCACCTGAGCGCATTTGGGGTCACTGCACGTGTGCTGTTACATACCACCTGAGCGCAGTTAGTGTCACTGTACGTGTGCTGTTACATACCACCTGAGCGTATTTGGGGTCACCACACGTGTGCTGTTACATACCACCTGAGCGCATTTGGCGTGACTCTGCATGTGTGCTGTTACATACCACCTGAGCGTATTTGGGGTCACCACACGTGTGCTGTTACATACCACCTGAGCGCATTTGGCGTGCCTCTGCATGTGTGCTGTTACATACCACCTGAACGCATTTGGGGTCACTGCACGTGTGCTGTTACATACCACCTTAGCGCATTTGGGGTCACCGCACATGTGCTGTTACATACCACCTGAGCGCAGTTAGTGTCACTGTACGTGTGCTGTTACATACCACCTGAGCGCATTTGGTGTGACTCCGCTTGTGCTGTTACATACCACCTGGACGCAGTTTGTGTCACTGCGCTTGTGCTGTTACATACCACCTGAACGCATAAACATGTCTGGAAGGACAACAAAGAGAGGCAGAGAGTCAGAAGGGCAAGCAGGCTCTGCATGTAGAGGTAACGCTGGTAGTGGATGTGGTGCATCCTCTTCAGCACGTGGCCGTGGCCGTGGCCGCTCGTCCTTCTTTTCGGGAGCTGGCCGTGTTGAGCCTCAACATGCTGAGAAATTAGTAGAGTGGATGACCAAGCCGTTCTCATCCTCCTCATCCTCTCTCACACAGACTGATCAAAGTTTATCTGGCAAAGCAGCTGCCAAGGCGTCCTCTTCCCTCTGCACAATGGCTTCACACAATATTTCCCTAGTACCACCATGTCCTCCTGAGGAGTCCCCCGAACTGTTTCAACACAGTGTTGGGTACATGCTGCAGGAAGATGCGCAGCGTTTTGAAGACTCCGATGATGGAACACTGATAGAGGAAGGCATTGATGTGAGTCCAGGGAGAGGGACAGCAATTTGTCAGTAATGATGTTCGCCCAGCTGGAGCATACTGCCAGGTTGTTGACAGTGATGAGGAGGGAGGGGATGATGAGTTCACTGACTCTACCTGGGTGCCTGATAGGAGAGGGGAGGAGGAGGAGAGAGGAGGAGGAGGAGGAGGAGGAGGACGAGGAGGAGGATAACGAGGCACAGGCACATCTCCAAAGAGGCAGGATGCCCTCCAGGGGTCAGCTTAAGGTCACACCCACTGCATTACAGAGCACATCTACGGCGCTTGTGCATGGCGCTGCTGTGTCTGATCGGTACAGCAAAAGTTCTTTGGTGTGGGCCTTTTTTGAAACATGTCCACAAGATCGTACCTTTGCTATTTGCAACTTATGTCGCAAGCGTATCTCGTGTGGCCAAAACATCAACCGCCTGGGTACCTCATGCTTGTCCAGACATATGTCGACCTGCCATGCAGCTCGTTGGCAAGCACACCAGAAAGACCCACACCAAAGACAAAAGCGTACCCCCCCTTGCCCTTCTGGGACCTCCAACCCCAGTAGACCCCCAGTCCTCTCTGAAGCCTGCAGTGAAGGTGTAGAAATAGGTGTGTCACAAGCTAGTAGTAGCGGTCAATCTGCTGATAGTACCAGGCAAATTTCCCTGCCCCAGCTGCTGCAGCGCCGAAAGATGTACAATCCCAGCCATCCACATGCCCAGCAGTTGAATGCTAGCTTAGCGAAATTTCTAGCACTTCAACTGCTACCTTTTCAGTTGGTAGATTCTGCCCCCTTCCGTGAGTTTGTGCAATGTGCAGTACCTCAGTGGCAAGTACCAAAACGCCACTTTTTCTCACGGAAGGCTATTCCGGCTCTCTACCGGCATGTGGAAGGCAATGTCCATGCCTCGCTCGACAGGGCGGTCAGTGGTAAGGTGCATCTTACCGCTGACTCATGGTCCAGCAGGCATGGACAGGGACGTTACCTGTCTTTTACGGCGCATTGGGTGACTCTGCTAGCAGCTGGGAAGGACGCAGGGCAAGGTCCAGTAGTTTTGGAGGTTGTTCCACCACCACGCCTCCAAAACACTACTACTGCTTGTGACACACCTCTCTCCTTCACCCCCTCCTCTTCTTCTTCCTCTGTGGCCTCTTCCTGTGGTGAGGTTTTCTCCGAACCAGCCGTGCTCCGTAGGCGTACGAGGGGCTATGCAGGAATGCAGGCCAAGAGATACCATGCGGTGCTAGAGCTGGTGTGCTTGGGAGACAGGAGCAACACTGGGGAAGAGGTTTTGTCAGCTCTGCAGGGTCAGGCTGAGAGGTGGTTGACGCCACGCCAGCTGAAGCCTGGAATGGTGGTCAGCGACAATGGCACCAACCTCCTCTCTGCCCTGCGACAGGGAAAACGTACCCACGTGCCCTGTTTTGCGCATGTCCTGAATTTGGTGGTGCAGCGGTTCTTGGGCAGGTACCCGGGCTTCTAGGATGTCCTGAAGCAGGCCAGGAAAGTCTGGGTGCATTTCCGGAGGTCATATAATGCCACTGCTCGGCTGACTGACCTCCAAAGGGAATACAACCTGCCCAAGAACCGCCTAATTTGTGACATGCCCACCAGATGGAACTCAACGTTGGCCATGCTGCAGCGGCTGCACACGCAGCAGCGGGCCATCAATGAGTACCTGTGCCAATATGGCAGCAGAACTGGGTCAGGGGAGCTAGGTTTTTTTCCCCACGCCAGTGGGCCTTGATCAGGGATGCATGCACTGTCCTGTCACCATTTGAGGAGGCCACGAGGATGGTGAGCAGTGACAGTGCATGCATCAGTGAGACTGTCCCTCTTAGTCACATGTTGGAGCACACGCTACATGGAATAATGGACAGGGCCCTTGAGGCAGAACAGAGGGAGGAAGAGGAGGACTTCCTTACCTTTCAAGGCCCCCTTTACCCAGACAGTGGTCCTGCTTGCCCACCTAGCACACAGGAGGAGGAGGAGGAGGAGGAGGAGGAGGAGGAGGAGGATTGTATCAGCAGCATGGAGGTGGAGCCTAGCACTCAGCAGCAGCAGTCTTCAAGGGATCATTTACAGTCCCAAGGAACACGTGGACTTTTACGTGGCTGGGATAAGGGGCCTGTGGATCCTGTCTTCCTCAGTGACCCAGAGGACTGTGGCCCGAATGCCTCAGCAAACCTACGCTGCATGGCCTCCCTGATTCTGCAAAGCCTGCGTAATGATCCTCATGTACGTGCTATTAAGGAGAGGGATCATTACTGGCTGGCGACTCTCCTTGATCCACGTTACAAGAGTAAGGTTGCGGACCTTATGTTGCCATCGCAGAGGGAGCAGAAGATGAAACTTCTGTGGGAGGCCTTGCAGAAGGGTCTGTGCAATGCGTTCCCAGAACCGGGGGGATTACCAAAACCTGGCTCTGGACAACGTCTTGCTGAGGCTTTGGTGAGTCACAGAAGGGGCGGTGGAGAAGGTGGTCGTCTGACCGATGCGTTCAGGCAGTTTTTTAGTCCGCAGCCCCAAGGTCTGACCGGTTCCAGCAACCATCGCCAGCGTCTGCTTTACATGGTCAGGGAATACCTAGGGGCAAGATCCGACTTGGACACCTTCCCCACCGAAAATCCTTTGGCTTACTGGGTCTTGAGGATGGATCACTGGCCAGAGCTTGCACAGTACGCAATTGATCTACTGGCTTGCCCTGCATCCAGTGTTCTTTCAGAACGGACATTCAGTGCTGCTGGAGGCTTTGTCACTGATCACAGGGTGCGCCTCTCCACCGGCTCTATTGATCGACTGACCTTCATCAAAATGAATCAGGCTTGGATCAACACCAGCTACCAAGCACCTGATGCTGATATTAATGAATAATATATTTTTTGTTGAAATGTCGGATCCTTTTTAGACTGCTGATGCTGAGTGACTGTCCTCTTATGCTGCTGATGGAATATCCTTCTCCTTCTCACTTTTCTTGCTGATAGCTAGTAAGAAATGTTGTGTTTCTGGGCTCCGCCACCAGTGCCTAAGGCACAATTTTTCAGCCCCTGTTTAACAGGAGCGCCTAATAACAATTTTTGTTGCAATACTTTGCACGTGGCTCCTTGTTGCGCTCCAATTGGAGTTATTGTGAGGGGTTGCAGTGTTGTGTTGTGCCCAAGGCCCAATTTTTCTGCCCCTGTTTAACAGGGGCGCCTAATAACAATTTTAGATGCAATACTTTGTACGTGGCTCCTTGTTGCGCTCCAATTGGGGTTATTGTGAGGGGTTGCAGTGTTGTGTTGTGCCCAAGGCCCAATTTTTCAGCCCCTGTTTAACAGGGGCGCCTAATAACAATTTTTGATGCAATACTTTGCACGTGGCTCTTTGTTGCGCTCCAATTACAGTATGTTTGAGGGGTGCCCTTTTTTCTAAAAATGTTCTTTCACACAACAATAATGGCCCCCCACCACCGCTAAAATATTTGACATAATGTTGCCACACAGAACTTGCGCAAGTAGCATTATTTACTTTTTTTTTTGTCCTTTCATGTTGTGCAGGGACATTTCTAAACACGTGCCACTACTATAGACACCCAGCAGGTGTGATATTTAAAGGATTTTTTTTTCCACTTTAAGCATCATTAAAATGGCTGCTCTGCAAAAAACGGCCGTTTTAAAAAAAAAAATTTCCATTGATACATGTTCCCTGGGGCAAGACCCGGGTTCTGAACGACGTTTTCCAACATTTAATTTAATTTTGGTCTTTAAAATGGCCGTTTTTGAATTCGAACGTTCGGGTCCCATAGACTTCAATGGGGTTCGAAATATTTGTGCGAACCCGCGGTCTGTTCGAACGTTCTGGTGCGAACTGAACCCGGGGGTGTTCGGCTCATCCCTATTGGGGTGTCATTGGAAGGGCGAGTTCTACGTGGACCAGTGTTTACCTATGGGGTGCTCCATTTCATGTGCGCTGTTCGAGCTGTTTAGATCGTTCCTGGAATGGGTGGTGCAGGACATATTGGGAGTGAACTCGAGAATCCACTACCTGGATGATTTTTTGTGTGTGGGCCCGGTGTCATCCAGGATCTGCGGGGTGCTTCTGGCTACGCTGGAACACATCACGGATCGCTTCAGGGTTCCTTTGGCGCCCGAGAAAACGGAGGGGCCGAGCATGGTCAGGACGTTTCTGGGCATCACATTGGATTCCGAGGCGATGGAATGCCGTTTGCTGGAGGACAAGCTGGCGGCGCTGAAGGCGGAGATCAGGGGTATGCTGGGAGTTCGCAAGGTGCAACTGCAGGCACTCCAATCTTTGCTGGGCAAGCTAAATTTTGAATGCCTCATTTTGCCTATGGGGTGGGTGTAACGGAATGAACCGTGACAGACTCACATTCTCCTATGTCTAGGGTCACCTTATGTCCACTAGGGCCATAGGGTGACAAAGAATCATGATTCATATATTACAGAAGATGGGACATTAAAAATAATTCATGTTTGCAGGATGTCTTGAGATATCAAAAGCTGTTGGCTATTCAATCTGAGCACACATGCTTTTGAAAGGTGTTAATTCAGGTCTACAAGACAAGTGACTCATACCTCTGTATAATAGGTTTTTGAAATGCTAAGTAAAGCCGGGCTTGTGAACTACCTTTCATTCTGTTGAAAAGGTGCTAATTGCATCGGGGCCTGAAAGACCTTTTGATTGTGTGATTCATTGTGTTTAAAACAATGTGTTAAAGTCTCCATTCAGATGTACTGAATTAGCATGTCCCTTATGTTTAGGAATGTATTGATGCCCATGTGTCAGAGACAGTGAGGTTCCTTATATGGGTGTGAAGATTATCTGTGATTGTGTATTATACAAAAGGGAAAATCATTGTGTGATAGTATTTGATTTTGATGTCATTATCTCAAGGAATGTATCTCGTCAGTATCGGTGCCGACACATCTGCTAGATAATTAGCCTCAGTGTGTGAATAGGGGGATGGGGACTGCATTGTGCTGTGATTACCTGTATTATGCTGGACTGGATATATAAGCAAGCTCAGAAAACCATTAAAGTGTTCATATCTTGGAAAACAAGTGCAGAGCTAAGTCTCGTCTTGATTATGGGGAATGATATGGATTGTGTATGCAGTATTGTGGAGTGTCGGATAAGCTTGTCATGGTTGGATGGAAGGTCATAAACGGTGGTGACCGTTACAGTGGGTAATTGGATGGCGGCTGGTGGCTAGTACTGCAGGGGTGAAGTCGCCCAAACACTTTCTCAGGCTGGGCAAGGTGCACAGGGAGGATCTGCGGGTGTGGGATTCTTTTCTGTAATCATTCAATGGCAAGGCATTGTGGATGGCGGGCCCAGTCAGTAATTTTGATCTGGAACTCTATACGGACGTGGCCGGCTCCACGGGTTTTGGGGCATTTTTCCAGGGAAAGTGGAGTGCGGGTCCGTGGCCTCAGGTGGGTGGAGGCAGGTTTTACGAAGAACCTGTTACTGCTGGAATTGTTCCTGGTGGTGCTGGCGGTGGAATTGTGGGGGACTGCTTTCAGGGATCGGAAGGTGCGCTTTCATGGGGATAACCTGGGAGTGGTACAGGTCATCAATCAGGTGTCGGCTTCATTGCCACCAGTGGTCCGGCTTCTGCAACATTTAGTTTTGAGATGCTTGCAACTGAATGTTTTTATTCATGCAGTGCACCTCCCGGGGCGGAGAACGTCATTGCTGACGCTTTATCTCACTTTCAGTAGGACAGGCGGGGGAGTAACAAGGGGTGCCTTGTCCTGATTGGCTGTGGAGGATTGCGTTGGCGTGATCTCTGGATGGATCAGGAGGTCGGTGAGTGCTGTGACATGGGGGCGTACAGCAGAGTGTGGCAGGAATGGGAATCCTTGGAGCGCCTGGTAAAGGGGGACCTATCCGGTTCAAAGGTAAGGCGGCTGGTTTTATACTTTGTTTCCAGGTACATGGAGGAGGGGGCACCGGTGGCTGTGTTGAGCAAGAAAATGGCGGGTCTGACGTTCCTGTTTAAATTACAAGGTTGCCAGGATTTCACAAAAGACTTTTGGGTGTGGCAGGCGCTCAAAGGCTATAGGAAGGCCTGGCGTCCAGTGTCGTTCGCTGTTCTTGAGGGTTTCTGAGGCTTCGTTGATCAGGGTGGCGTTTGCGTTGGCATTTTTTGGGGCCTTTAGGATCAGCGAGCTGGTCAGCCCTTCAAAAAAGGTGCAAGGGGGTCTGGGATGCCATGAGGTGCTCTGTCGGGAGGATAGGGTGTCGGTGTGGTTGTGCAGGTCAAAGACGGATCAGGTGGGTAAGGGCAGGGAGATTTGTGTTTTCGCCTTACTGGTGAGGGTTTTCTTGGATAAGTGCCCTAGGGCGGTGAGGTCCTTCCTGATGCACATCGACGGGTCACCGTTATCCAAATTTCAATTTGTTTCTGTTTTCAGAAAATGTTTGCATTCGTTGGGGTTGGACGGAAAAGCCTTTTCTTCCCACTCCTTCAGGATAGGGGCGGCGACGGAGGTGGCTCGTAGTGGGTTGAGCACGGAGGCGGTAAAATGTATTGGTAGGTGAGAATCTCAGAGGTTTCAAAGCTACGTTTACCTTCATCTGTTGGGGGGTATGGAATGAAGATTTAGGGGTGAGGGTATAAAATTGATGGTTGTATGTTTTGGTGGTTTACTGTGGTTACGTGGTATACTTATTTTCTCTTTCAGGTGCGGTGCAGGCCTTGGTGTGGATTCTGGGCCACTCATATGTTTTCTGGGGGGCAAAGCAGGCTGAGGTTAGGCCGGCAACTAGGGTTTCCTAAGGAGGAGGCTTGTGTTCGCTGGTTGGGCGTGCTGGGAATGCTCTGAAATAGGATGGTTCCTGAGGTGCATCGTTTTGCGTGTCTGGACCGGCCGCCCGATGTCTTACTGCTGCACGTGGGTGGTAATGATTTGGGGGTTAGATCGATGCTGGATATCCTGAGGGACATCAAATTTCATGTCCTGCATGTCTGCTATTCCCGGACGTGGTCATCAAGTAAGGCCCGGAGCAATGACAAAGAATGCAATAAGCGGAGGGCCGGCCATGACAGGGTTAACTAAATCCCTGGTCTGGTCGGTAGGAGGGGTCAAGGAGTGAGCAGAGCGAGGGGAGGGGAGGTTATAAATTCCCCTCCTCCCGCTTCCCGGGTAACACACGTGGGGAAAAGTTTCCCACCCACCCTCCCTTTGTTGGGAATTTTGGGCAGGGGGTACTTGGTTGTTGGTGTGTTGATTGTAAGTTATACGGTGTTTGGTGGTTTTTGGGTGCTTTCCTTGTTTTTTGCTTCCCACACAGGTCGAAGTTACGATGTTGTGGCGGCGGTGTTTGGACTTTGCAGGAGAAGAAATTACCCCTAAAGTGGATCTACCCAGAGGTGGTATGGGTTCTGAAGGGGCTGTTAGTCCAGTTTAGGTGCTGGGAGGTTGAATGGGGGCACTGCGGTAGTGGTCGTCTCTGAGAGCTTGTCGGCTTGAGGCCTATGACCAGAGGTGAGGTACCGCAGGCAAAAAGGTTTTACAATGGTTACAAGTGGTTAATGTGTGCAAAGTGGACTAGTAGGGTTAAAAGGAAATGGTGGTTGTTTCAGGTATACATATTGTTATGTGTTAAAATGTTATTTAATACTTAAAAGTTATTTAAAATAAAGAGGCTGCTACGGCCAGTTTTTTACTCCAACATTAAAGTGGTGGTCCAGTTATTTATTAAAGATAAAGTGGTAAAAATGGGCTTAGCAGATAAGGGTTATGTTAAGTTATTAAAAGAAGGGGGTGTTGTCTGCCTGAAAGTGAACAGGGGGGGAGGAGGGGGGGGGGTGTGGGTGATAGGGGTGAATGGATGGGACGGGTGGCTGGATGGGTGGTGCAGGTGGGTTTGGACAACATGATAACCAACATAATCGAAACAATGATGTGAATGAATAAACACATAAGGGTGATAACCAATAAATACAAAAATTATTACAATAATTATTACAATAAGGAAAAACCCAACACACTAGCAGTGTAATTGAAACCAGTGAAAAACAATCCTAAATCCAAACTATAAGACCAGAGAAAATTCCATGAGGAAATGCCTCTGATGGAAAAAATATGAAATAAATAAAGTCTCTAGTGGAAAAAACCCAAGAGTCCAGATAAGTCCAAATTGAAATGTGGTGCCAGGAAAGGGTGGACAGCAGAAAGCACCTCAGGTGGTCCCCAGCTCCTCACCTCAAGGCTATAGTCGGATAGCCTGCAACAGCACCTCCCGTGGAGGACAGTGATCCCTCGGCAGGGCAAGCAGCAGAGCACTCCCAGCGGTAAAGGTAAAGCAAAAAAGAAGAAAGCGAGTGAGTGACAATAAAAGACGCTGGTGCAACTAGTCACTCGTACATCCACTCACCCCGGGGTGATGGATATGGGCCTATCTCCCCAGAGCGGTGTACTTCTAAGGTATCCTCTTCTAAGCGCAGTGTCACTCACAACAAATCTCTCAAGGCATACATGATAAAAGAAACAGACCATAGCGCAATCCCGCAAGGTAAAAAACACATTTAATAAAAAAATAAAACTCACATTTAAAACGTCCAAAAGGCACAAAACAAACAGACGTCAGGAACACACTGCGTCAGGCGTGTGGTTGTGTCCTAATCCCTACGCGTCTGTCACACCCTGACTTCCTTAGAATTAAATGTGTTTTTTACCTTGCGGGATTGCGCTATGGTCTGTTTCTTTTATCATGTAGCCATCTGAGAGATCCCTTGTTGTAGTGACCATCTGGCCAGTTAGAAAGGAAGGCCATTAAATACGAACTCGTGTTCGTGGGAGATAGGCCCATATCTCACCCCGGGGTGAGTGGATGTAGGTATAGTTGCCTACACGTCTTTTATTGTCACTATGCTTTCTTCTTTTTTGCTTTACCTTTACCGCTGAGGAGTGCCTCTGCTGCTTGCCCTGCCGAATCATGTCCTCCACCGGGAGGTGCTTTGCAGGCTATCCGACTTAAGCCTTGAGGTGAGGCTGGGGACCACCTGAGGTGCTTTCTGCTTACCCTTTCCTGGCACCACCATTTCAATTTGGACTTATCTGGACTCTTGGGTTTTTTCACTAGAGACTTTATTTATTTCATATTTTTTCCATCCAGAGGCATTTCCTCATGGAATTTTCTCTGGTCTTATAGTTTGGATTTAGGATTGTTTTTACTGGTTTCACATTACACTGGCTAGTGTGTTGGGTTTTTCCTTATTGTAATAATTATTAAATTTTTGTATTTATTGGTTATCACCCTTATGTGTTTATTCATTCACTCATTGTTTCGATTATGTTGGTTTATGTTGTCCTAAACCCACCTGCATCCACCCATCCAGACCCGTCCCATCCATTCACCCCTATCACCCACACCCCCCCCCCTCCCCCCTGTTCACTTTCAGGCAGACAACACCCCCTTCTTTTACATATACATTTTTCTCTCTGCCCAGGACAGAGTGTCAGGAGTCTGCTGCAGAATCCCCAGTCCACCTTCCAGCCCAATTCCACTCCCACCCATCCCCCTTGGTAGCGCAGGAGTCTTTCCATATATTTATGTTAAGTTATACCACAGTCATGTGGTCCGACATAGTGGCTCGTACCACATGGTGATTGGCTAGGTCTTTGGAGGGAATTAATAGGGCACAGAGGAAGATTAATTGAGATGTGGCCAGGTTCATGGTGGTGGTGGTGCGCCGCTTGGAATTGGAGGACACTTGGCGGTACCTTCGGGGGAATGGGGTACACCTGAATGCAGTAGAGATTGATATGAGGGCTTTGGGGCTGCAGGATGGAATCCAGCAAGCTCTTCGGGTCTGGAGGCATGGGCATCCGCTAAAAAAATTTCAGAGGGGGGCGCTTCGTCAGCAGCGATACACAGTCAAAAGCGCCCCCCCCCCACATTAAAATGTAAAAACACCCCACTGTGCCCCCTGCATCTTTCAATATCTCTTTGTCACTACTGTGTACCCCCTCTCCACAACTGCACCTCTAGACCCCTTTACATTACACAGCACCTCACAGCTCTGGACCCCTTTATATTACACAGCACTCTGCATCACTGGACCCCTTTACATTACACAGCACCCTGCATCACTGGACCCCTTTACATTACACAGCACCCCTTTCCCTTGACTGAAACACTACACTATATTGACAGTATATTTATTTCAGGTCTAAAAGAGGAACCTTTTGGAATGAGGGACAAATGGATTTGATTTCATAAGAGGGACAGGCACTCTAAATAAGGGACAACTAGCGGGGAGGGGAGCACTGCAGTCACCGCTTAAATTGGCCCCAGGGCCAGTTCGGCCCTGCTCCTGGCGATTCCAGGGGGGGCAAACGACCCCCCTTGCCCTATGGAGGGGACGCCCATGTCTGGAAGGGCACCAAAGGGTAAGGTTTTACCCTTGGGCACTGTGGCGTGTGTTGGTCTCTGCAGGTGAAGGACGATACCTTGAAATACAGAATTAAGGACCTGTCGGTGATATGGGTGCGGTTATTGTGATTCCAGATAACGGAGGTTAGCTGGAGGGATTGGTTATGGAGCACTGCGGTCGCGGGTTGTCTCTGAGCCAGCCGGTAGGTTGAGGCCTGTCAGCAGAATGAGAGAGACCGCAGTGCAATATATATATCTATATATAAAACTCAACATGTGTGTGTGTGTGTGTGTATGTATGTTCCAGCATCACGTCCAAACGGCTAAAGATAGCAACATGAAACTTGGCACACATGTTACTTATATGTCAGCAACAAACATAGGATAGGTGGTTTAACCCTTACTCACCCCCATTTGCCATGGTTGGGGTTTTTCTTTAAAGTCCCATTCAACTCTATGGGAAATACATGTTACTTCATAACTTCCAAACGGCGGTTTTTGTTAAAGTGTGAAAATGCCTCGAAGAAAAAGTAAAGCTATAGGCCAAGTGCAATCTAAGGCAAAAAAAATAAAAATACAGCGTAGGCTTGAAACTCCTGAGGAGCGCAGTACAAGACTCACAGCACTGCGAAATAGAGCACAAGCTTCAAGAGCTTCAGAAACCGAACAACAGCGTGACATTAGACTTCTGGATAAGAGGGAGAGAGCTACTACTTCTAGAGCTTCAGAAACCGAACAACAGCGTGACAGACTTCAGGATAAGAGGGAGAGAGCTAATGCTTCTAGAGCTTCAGAAACCGAGCAACAGCGTGACATTAGACTTCTGGATACGAGGGAGAGAGCTACTACTTCTAGAGCTTCAGAAACCGAACAACAGCGTGACATTAGACTTCTGGATACGAGGGAGAGAGCTACTACTTCTAGAGCTTCAGAAACCGAACAACAGCGTGACAGACTTCAGGATAAGAGGGAGAGAGCTAATGCTTCTAGAGCTTCAGAAACCGAGCAACAGCGTGCATTAGACTTCAGGATAAGAGGGAGAGAGCTACACTTTAGACTTCAGAAAGGCAACAGCGTGACATTAGACTTCAGGATAAGAGGGAGAGAGCTAATGCTTCTAGAGCAGTGTTTTTCAACTCCAGTCCTCAAGGCACACCAACGGGCCAAGTTTTCAGGATTTCCCTCGGATGAAATGGCTGTGGTGATTACTAAGGCAGTGAAACTGATCAAATCACCTGTGCAAAATAATGGAAAGCCTGAAAACATGACCTATTGGTGTGCCTTGAGGACTGGAGTTGAAAAACACTGTTCTAGAGCTTCAGAAACCGAGCAACAGCGTCATTAGACTTCTGGATATGAGGGAGAGAGCTACTACTTCTAGAGCTTCAGAAACCGAGCAACAGCGTGACATTAGACTTTAGGATAAGAGGGAGAGAGCTAATGCTTCTAGAACTTCAGAAACCGAACAACAGCGTGACATTAGACTTCAGGATAAGAGGGAGAGAGCTACTACTTCTAGAGCTTCAGAAACCGAGCAACAGCGTGACATTAGACTTCTGGATAAGAGGGAGAGAGCTACTACTTCTAGAGCTTCAGAAACCAAACAGCGTGACATTAGACTTCAGGATACAAGGGAGAGAGCTACTACTTCTAGAGCTTCAGAAACCAAACAGCGTGACATTAGACTTCAGGATACGAGGGAGAGAGCTACTACTTCTAGAGCTTCAGAAACTGAGCAACAGCGTGACATTAGACTTCAGGATAAGAGGGAGAGAGCTACTACTTCTAGAGCTTCAGAAACCGAACAACAGCGTGACATTAGACTTCAGGATAAGAGGGAGAGAGCTACTACTTCTAGAGCTTCAGAAACCGAACAACAGCGTGACATTAGACTTCAGGATAAGAGGGAGAGAGCTACTACTTCTAGAGCTTCAGAAACTGAACAACAGCGTGACATTAGACTTCAGGATAAGAGGGAGAGAGCTACTACTTCTAGAGCTTCAGAAACCGAACAACAGCGTGACATTAGACTTCTGGATAAGAGGGAGAGAGCTAATTTCTGTAGTGTTTTGGTATCCATATTCTCTTCCCCAGATCTTTTCTACTTAAACTCTCCTCTACTTCTACCCATTTTTTCTTTTGGTCTCCTTCTTGTAGCCATTCGGTTATTCTCTTTAATACTGCCGATCTATAATATCTTTTAAAGTCAGGGAATGAAAGTCCCCCCTCGCAGCTAGGTCTAGTTAGGGTCTCCACCGATATTCAAGGTTTTCTTTCCTTCCATATGAACCTCCTTACTATTTTCCCCAAAATTTTAAAATAGGCCTCTGGGATTTTTATTGGGAGTGTTTGGAAGATATATAATATTTTAGGTAGTATCATCATCTTTATTGTGTTTATTCTTCCCCACCAAGATACTGATGTTGCTCCTCCTCAAGGCAACTTCCGTAAGAATTGTTTTAATAAATAAGGCTGCTACGGCCTATATTTTCCCCAACTTCTGGTGCGGTCTCAATTTAATAAGGTAAAGGTTGGAGGTTGGGTGATATTAAGAAAGGTGTTGTTTAAAAGGAAGTGCATCTGTTATACAGAATAGTCATGTCACACACTTCCTGTAACTTCTGTGGTTTCCTTCATTTACATATTTATGTGGTTTATACATCGGAGAGCGAGGTGTTGGCTGCTTTGCAGAGCGAAGCCACAAGACAATTCCAGCAAAGCCAATGTTTAAACTTTTGCCAAGTCTAATGCCGCGTACACACCATCATTTTTCGGCATGAAAAAAAACCTAGGGCCAGATTCACAAAACTTTTACGGCGGCGTATCTCCAGATACGCCGCCGTAATTTCAAATCTGCGCCGCCGTATCTTTGTTTTGTATCCACAAAACAAGATACGCCGTTTCTTTGCTTAGATACGCCGTCCTATTTAAGTTTAATATTTACGCTGGACGCTAGGGTCGCTTCCATTGTTGTCCCACGTAAAATATGCAAATGAGCTAGATACGCTGATCCACGAACGTACGTACGCCCGGCGCAGTGTTTTTACGTCGTTTGTATAAGCGTAGGTCCGCCGTAAAGTTACCCCTGCTGTATGGAGGCGTACGTAATGTTAAGTATGGACGTCGGGCCAACATCGAATTTTCTGTCGTTCACGTCGTTTGCGTAAACCGTTTGCGAATAGGGAAATGCATAAGTTACGTTCACGTCGTTTTTATTGACTATTTTCAACGTGATTTTGCGCATGCGCACTGGGATATCTCCACAGAAGGCGCATGCACCGTTCAAAAAATACGTAATTTACGCGGCGTCAAGCTGATTTAAATTAAATCACGCCCACAGCTTTTTAATTTGAATTGCGCGGCCTTACGCCGCAACAATTACACTACGCCGCCGTAAGTTACAGCGGAAATTGTTTGTGGATAAGGATACGCCGCTGTAACCTACAGCGGCGTAGTGTAACTTAGATAAGCTACGCCAGCGCCACTTCTTTGTGGATCTGGCCTGTAGTTTTAAATAAATGTCTTGTAAAATGATGGTGTGCGGGCTTCACATAATTTTTCAGATTCGGAAAAAACAACAAAAAATAAAATTCGAACGTGCTGCATTCTTTAACGTCGTTTTAAACAATGTCGTTTTTCGGGTTGTAAAAAAATGATCGTGTGTGGGCTAAAACGACGTTAAAAACCCACGCATGCTCAGAAGTTATGAGACGGGAGCGCTCGTTCTGGTAAAACTAGCGTTCATAATGGAGATCGCACATTTATCACGCTGTAACAGACAGAAAAGCGCCAATCGTCTTTTACTAACAAGGAATCAGTTAAAGCAGCCCAAAGGGGGCGCCATCCGCATGGAACTTCCCCTTTATAGTGCCGGTGTACCCGTTGTACGTCACCGCGCTTTGCTAGAGCATTTTTTTTTTAAATGATGGTGTGTGGGCAACGTCGTTTTAATGATGAAGTTAGAAAAACATCGTTTTTTCTACATGCTGAAAAAACGATGGGCCAGATTCAGATACATGCGTGTATCTTTGTGCGGGCGTAGCGTATCTCATTTACGCTACACTGCCGCAACTTTGAGAGGCAGGTGCCGTATTTACAAAGAATTTGCGCCCAAAGTTACGGCGACATAGCGTAAATGGGCAGGCGTAACCGTGCCTAATTCAAAATAGGCAGGTAGGGGGTGTGATCCATGTAAATGAATCGTGACCCAACGTAATTGACGCATTTTCCGAATGATGCATGCGCCGTCCGTGCACGTATTCCAGTGCGCATGCTCCAAATTACGCCGCAAATACTCATTGG
Organism: Rana kukunoris; assembly: GCA_029574335.1. Classification (NCBI taxonomy): domain Eukaryota; kingdom Metazoa; phylum Chordata; class Amphibia; order Anura; family Ranidae; genus Rana; species Rana kukunoris. The sequence goes on along the minus strand of JAJQKJ010000984.1, from coordinate 103,243 downwards.
TTTTCAACGTGAACGTAACTCACGCAAAGCCCTATTCGCAAACGATGTATTTTGCCTCACTGCCCAGGTACCCTTCTACTGTCACACTGCCCCCTCCTGTCAAACTGCCCTTATCACACTGCCATCCTCCTGTTATCCTGCTCCCTCCTGTCACACTAAAACCCCTCTTGTCATGCTAAACCTTCTCCTGTCACACTTTCAATCTGCTCCCCATCACACTGCCCCCTCCTGTCACACTGCCCAGGTGCCCCTCTCCTGTCACACTGCCCCCTACTGTCACACTGCCCAGATGACCTTCTCCTGTCACACTGCCCCTCTCCTGTCACACTGCCCCCTCCTGTCACACTGCCCAGGTGCCCCTCTCCTGTCACACTGCCCCTTCCTGTCACACTGCTAGAGCTGCACGATTCTGGGAAAAATGAGAATCGCAATTCTTTTGTATAAAATGAAGATCACGATTCTCAAAATTTTATTTATTTTAAGTTATTTTCAACACAAAACTGAGCTTATGTGGATAAATACAGGGGGCCAGATTCTTATACATGGCGGCGTACCGTATGCTATTTACACTACGCCGCCGCAACTTACAGGAGCATGTGCCGTATTCTCCAAGCACTTGCTCCATAATTTGTGGCGGCGTTGTGTAAATGGCCCGGCGTATCCCCCGTAATTCAAAGGGGGCAGCTTGTATTTAAATCAAGCGTGCCCCCGCGCCGAATGAACTGCGCATGCACCAGCCGTAAACGTAGCCCAGTGCGCATGCTCCATAGTACGCCGCAAATACATTGGTTTCGACGTCAACGTATTTAACGCAAAGCCCTATTCCCGACGAGTTACGCAAACGACGTAAAAACACGACGCTGTCCGACGTCCATACCTAACATGGTGTACGTCGGACCTAAGCAAGGTTACCCCTCATATAGCAGGGGTAACCTTGCGCTTACGCAAACGACATAAACTACGATGAGGGTGCGCAAATACGTTCTGAAATCGGCTATCAGGCTCATTTGCATATTCGACGATGAAATCGACGGGAACGCTACGGCCATCGTAACATTACAACTTAGATCCGACGGTGTAAGGGACTTACGCAAGTTGGATTTACGCCAAATATATGCGTAACTGATTCTAAGAATCAGTCACATAGATACCCAGGGAAAGAAACAGAGATACGCCGTAGTATCTCTTCTGAGAATCTGGCCCAGTAAATGGAAATCTGACAGACTGTTTACGTGTTACATTTTAAAAGCCGCAGCAATTTCTGATATTTACATTTAACTAAATAATGAGAATCAGAGGAGTTCTGTCACATTGGGAACCATGGAAGGTTTGCAGCTGCTTTTAATATGTAACATGTTCTGCCGATGTATATGTATGCGGCGGTCCTTAAGTGGTTAAACCTTCTCCACTTTATCTCAAAACTTCTGGCTGACTGGTTTAAACTTGTTATTTAACCACATTTTTAAAAAGGTACAAAATCTTTCCATGTACAACAGATTTTTACATTGCCTGACATGGTAAAAGCTTCTACCACACTGTAACTTATACGTCTGACAAAACCGTTCTCAGTACCACGAACCACGGAGCAAGAACACAAAGCAAACATTAAACTTAGCCATAGGAGACACATAGGGCCAGATTTAGGTAGAAGTTACGCGGCGTATCTCTAGATCAGCCGCGTAACTTCTAACCTACGCCGGCGTATCTGTTTTCTGTATTCAGAAAACAAGATACTCCGGGATAGAGTTAAGATACGAGCGGCGTAATTGTATTTTGCCGTCGTATTGTAACTGCAATTTTAAAATGGCTGCTAGGGGCGTTCCCGCTGATTTACGCTGAGAATATGTAAATCAGCAAGATACGGCAATTCACGAACGTACGCCCGCCCGACGCAGTGACTTTACGACGTTTACATAAGGGTTTTCCAGGCGTAAAGATAAAGCAACAAAAAGCAGGCGCATCCAATGTTAAGTATGGCCATCGTGACTGCGTCGAATCGGAAAAGTTTTACGTCGTTTGCGTAACTCGTCCATGAATGGGGATTGACATCATTGACGTTCACTTCCAAAACACTGTCATAATTTGGAGCATGCGCACTGGGATACATTGACAGCCGGCGCATGTGCACTACGTTTGCCGCGGGATTGCGCATAGTTTAAATAATACACGCCCCCTACCCGCCCAATTTGAATTCTGCCGGCTCATTTTCGCTACGCCGCCGCAACTTTAGGAGCAAGTGCTATGTGAATAACAGTACTTGCTCCTAAAGTTCCGGCGGAGTAACGTAAATGAGAAACATTACTCCAAAATAAAGATCCGCCCATCTACCTGAATCTGGACCATAGACATGTGAAGACAGAACTAGGTGGACACAGCCGGAGTAACAGAGGTATTTAGGCAAATAGTCCTCTAATATGAGAGACATTTACACATATGTAGCGCTCACCCCCGAAGGAGCCGCTGGTAATAGATTGGATGGCATGTTACCTCTGTGACTCCGCCTTCCTAGGGTAGTTGATGAGAGACAAATGGGCTGATTTACCAAGCCTGTGCGCCAAGACTCATGGTGCACAAGCAGGAGTAAACCTGTTTTTGACATTTACAAAAGAAACACGCTGCCAGTGCAGCGTGTTTCCTCATTTACTAAAGTGCCTAATGCGCCCAGAAGAGGGCGCACAGCACGCCAGTACAGAGCTGGCGTGCGGCATTTAGTAATGTAAACATCGGGGATTCGGGCGGGAGTTTATGAGGGGAGGGAGGGGGGTGATGCAGGGGAAGTGTAGTGACATGTGTTTCAACTTGTGTGGCAGGCCGATTTGAAAGGGAAAGTGACTTTTGGGACCCGATCCCCGTGCCCTTGCAAAGTACGCTAGAACCTCGGAAGGTTCACTTGCATACTGGGCATGCGCAGAGGGAAAAATCGGAGCTCACCGCGCGCCTCTTCAGTACGCCGGGAAATCCTTGGTAAATACCAGGCGGCGTAGCAGTGTTTGCACTGCCTGGAGCGGCGCACGGCAAGCTCCGAGCTGTTCTCGGGCTGCGCTGACACTGAAGGGGAACTCCGCGCCAAATTTCAAATGTGAAACCGGCGCGGCTTCCCCCCCAGGGGTACAATAGGCTCTCCGGCTTGGTCCGGAACGTGAGGGGTTAACCCACGCCAAAATCGGCGTGGGGTTCCCCCCCAGATCCGTACCAAGCCCTCATCCCAGGCATGCAGTCTGGCCGGACAGGAATGGGGGTGGGGACGAGCGAGCGGCCCCCCCCCTCCTGAGCCGTACCAGACCACATGCCCTCGACATGGGGGAGTGTGTGCTTTGGGGGAGGGGGGCGCTGCCCCCCCACCCCAAAGCACTCTTGTCCCCATGTCGATCGGGACAAGAGCCTCTTCCCGACAACCCTAGCCATTGGTTGTCGGGGTATGCGGGCGGGAGCCAATCAGAATCTGGGAGCCCCGTTTAATAAGGTGGCCCCCAGATTTCGGGCCCCCACCCTATGTGAATGAGTATGGGGTACATCGTACCCCTACCCATTCACCTGGTGAACGTTTTCACTTTTGAGGGTCTTCCGCCGCCCCCTTCAAATTCTTCTGCCTGGACGGGGGTCGTACATCCCATCCAGGACTTGGACGTGGCGGGCTTCTCGTCGCTCTCTTCTGCCGCTGCCCCCTTCACCACGAAGCTCCGTGCTTGTTTGATGAGGGCAGCGGGCTTCCGTCGTCTTCTCCGGGGCGAGGGTCGTACATCCCACCCCGGATTTCGTCGCCGGCTTCTGCCTGGCTCCTACTAGGGGCCAGGGCTTCTTTCGCCGTCTTCCGCCGGAGGGCGCCACTCTCCGGGCTTCTCGACGTTGTCTTCCGCCGCGGGGGCCAGGCCTTCTTCTTTGCCGCCCCCCTCGATTTTTTCGGCCTGGACGGGGGTCGCACATCCCATCCAGGACTTGGACGTGGCGGGCTTCTCGTCGCCGTCTTCTGCCGCTGCCCCCTTCACCACGAAGCTCCGTGCTTGTTTGATGAGGGCAGCGGGCTTCCGTCGTCTTCTCCGGGGCGAGGGTCGTACATCCCACCCCGGATTTCGTCGCCGTCTTCTGCCGCTGCCCCCTTCACCACGAAGCTCCGTGCTTGTTTGATGAGGGCAGCGGGCTTCCGTCGCAGTCTTCCGCCGCGGGGTGACACTCGCGGGCTTCTTCTTCCATTCGATGTTGACACGGCGAGGTCCGGCGCTGAAATGCCTTCTGAGCGGCGGGCAAGGACTTATATTGGCATTGGGCGTGGGCGTGGTTATGCCAACATGTGACCTTAACCCATGTGACAGTGATGTGACGTGACATCACTGTCACATGGGTTGAGGTCACATGTTGGCATAACCACGCCCACGCCCAATGCCAATATAAGTCCTTGCCCGCCGCTCAGAAGGCATTTCAGCGCCGGACCTCGCCGTGTCAACATCGAATGGAAGAAGAAGCCCGCGAGTGTCACCCCGCGGCGGAAGACTGCGACGGAAGCCCGCTGCCCTCATCAAACAAGCACGGAGCTTCGTGGTGAAGGGGGCAGCGGCAGAAGACGGCGACGAAATCCGGGGTGGGATGTACGACCCTCGCCCCGGAGAAGACGACGGAAGCCCGCTGCCCTCATCAAACAAGCACGGAGCTTCGTGGTGAAGGGGGCAGCGGCAGAAGAGAGCGACGAGAAGCCCGCCACGTCCAAGTCCTGGATGGGATGTGCGACCCCCGTCCAGGCCGAAAAAATCGAAGGGGGCGGCAAAGAAGAAGGCCTGGCCCCCGCGGCGGAAGACAACGTCGAGAAGCCCGGAGAGTGGCGCCCTCCGGCGGAAGACGGCGAAAGAAGCCCTGGGAGGAGCCCGAGGTGGGGCGACACCCCCGTTGTTCTCCGCTGTGTTCGGCCGGCCCCCCCCGGATGTAAAAGAGCTTCATTTTGGGGTGGGGGCACAGTCGAGCATGGCGGAGAGCATGGGTGGGTGTTTCCCCCCCCGGCAGAAGACGGCTAGAAGACCGAGGAGTGGCGACGCCCCCGTTGTTCTCCGCCATTTCCGCCGGCCCCCCCCGGATGTAAAAGAGCTTTGTTTGGGGTAGGGGGCCTGGCCGAACATGGCGGAGAGCATCGGTGGGTGTCTCTCTCCCCGGCGGAAGGCGGCGGCGAAGACCGGGGGGGGGGTAGGTGTACCCCCCCGGCGGAAGGCGAAGACCGAGGAGGGGTTTCGCCCCCCGTTGTTCTCCGCCATTTCCGCCGGCCCCCCCCGGATGTAAAAGAGCTTTGTTTGGGGTAGGGGGCCTGGCCGAACATGGCCGAGAGCATCGGTGGGTGTCCCCCCCCGGCGGAAGGCGGCGGCGAAGACCGGTGCGGGGCTGGAGCCCCCCCGGCAGAAAACGTCTGGAAGACCGAGGGGCTCCGCCCCCGTTGTTCTCTGCTTCTTTCGGCCGGCCCCCCCCGGATGTGAAAGAGCTAATTTTGGGGTGGGGGCCTGGCTGGACATGGCGGAGATCATCGGTGGGTGTCCCCCCCCGGCAGAAGACGGCGAAGCCCGGGGCCCAATGGGCTGGTGGTGGGGGGTCCCGGCAGAAGACCCCCGGAGCTGACTAATAAATTATTTTTTTCTGTGTGTTTTTTTTTGTGTTTACACTTTTCCACCCGGTGAATGGGTAGGGGTACGATGTACCCCATACTCATTCACATAGGGTGGGGGGCCAGAATCTGGGGGCCCCCTTAATATAGGGGGCTCTCAGATTCTGATAAGCCCCCCGCCCGCATACCCCGACAACCAACGGCCAGGGTTGTCGGGAAGAGGCTCTTGTCCCTTTCGACATGGGGACAAGAGTGCTTTGGGGTGGGGGGGCAGTGCCCCCCTCCCCCACAGCACACACTCCCCCATGTCGAGGGCATGTGGTCTGGTACGGCTCAGGAGGGGGGGGGGCGCTCGCTCGTCCCCACCCCCATTCCTGTCCGGCCAGACTGCGTGCCTGGGAGAAGGGTTTGGTCTGGATCTGAGGGGGAACCCCACGCCGTTTTTTGGCGTGGGTTTAACCCCTTATGTTCCAGATCAAATCTAAGAGCCTGTTGTGCACCAGAAGGGGGACCCCCACGCCGTTTTTTTTTGGTAATTTGGGGTGGAGTTCCCCTTTATCCCGGTCCTGTCAGGGGGGGGGGGAATGCCTGCTCGTCTGTCCCTACAATGTATGAACAGCGATCTGTCATTTCCCCTACACAGTCCCACCCCCTTTACAGTTAGAACACACCCAGGTAACATATTCAACCCCTTCCGCGCCCCTAGTGTTAACCCCTTCCCTGCCAGTGTCATTTTTATAGTAAGCAATGCATTGATATACCATTGCTCGCTACAAAAATGCCAAATCTCACAAAAATGTGTCCGCCACAATGTCGCATTAGACAGAAAAAACAAATGATAGCCACCATTACTAGTAAAACAAAAAATTATTCAAAAAAAACCCATAAGACCAACCCCTACTTAGAACTTTTGCCCAAACCAATCAAACGCTTATTGTGATTTTTTGCAACCAAAAAGATGTCCAAGAATACTTATCGGCCTAAACTGAGGGCAAACATTTTTTGAATATATTTTGGGGGAGATTTATTATAGCAAACCGTAAAAAAGATGTTTTTTTAGTTACCAAATTGTCGCTATATTTTTGGGTCAAGCAAAAATAAGAAAAAACGCAGAGGTGATCAAATACCACCAACAAAAAAAAAAAATTGAATTTTTAGGGGGGGGGGGGGGGAGGATGAGGACGCCCAATTTTTTTGGGGGCCACGTCGCACAACCACGCAATTGTCAGTCAAAATGACGCAGTGTTGAAATGCAAAAAATGGCCCCGTCAGTGACCAGTAATATGCTCTGGGGCTCAAGTGGTTACAAATTAAGAATACACTAAAGTTAGCCCAATTTATGGCCATAATGTGAAAGATGATGTTACACCGAGTAAATAGATACCCAACATGTTACACTTTAATATTGCACACACTCATGGAATGGCGCCAAACTTCAGTACTTGAAAATACCCATAGGCAACGCTTTTTTATGTGTTTCAGGTTACCAGTTTAGATTTACAGAGGAGGTCTAGTGCTAAAAGTATTGCTCTCGCTCTAACGTACGCTATGATACCTCACATGTGGGGTTTGAACGGGGGTTCAATATGTGGGCGGGGCTTACACATTTAAGGCCCGCCCCCATATATGGAAACATTCTTCAAACCACACATGTGAGGTATCATAGCGTGCGTAACAGCAAGAGGAATATTTATAGCACTAGACCTCATCTGTAAATCTAAACTGGTAACCGGAAACAATAAAAATGCTGCTTGTTCGCTTCTGACTGCGAGCTACTAGGGACAGGGGCGTTTAAATTATTACTATTTAGGTTTGTTACGTAAAAATTCTATAAGACCTCCCGTTCAGCTTGTAAAGCATCACTTCAGGGGGACCAAAAAAAAATTTAACACCTCTAATGCTTTCATCCGCCATTGCAGATTTGATTCTGGTACTGCATTTCGAGTGAACTGGGCATGCTCGAACAGTTAGAAAAAGAAGTTGGAAGTTTCATCCTGAAAATGACTTGCATCTTTCTGAGCATGCTCAGAAAGCTCTTTTTTTGGCTTAGTAATTTAAGGACATCCTTAACAGGTGTAAGCAGTTCCAAGTGCACACAAACTAGAGGCTGACATTTCTTCATGTGTTTCCAATTGGTTCATTAGCACACATGTTATAAAAAGCGTGGATACTGCACGTGTCAGCTGCCCCTCAGAGGGGGCAGATTTGCTGGCTGGAAGTAATGGCGGAGTGAAACAGAGATGTTTTGGAGCAAGTTTTGTATTTTTTGATGTTTTCTCTGCTACATAATTTTGCTAAATGTTTCTCAAGATGTTAATGACTAATGTTTTAATCCTGTGGGTCTATCCTGTTATTTCAAAAGCATGATTTATTTTCCAATGACTGTGAAATAAACGTTGGTCTTTTTTGTTTTTAGGTGTTTTTATATATTTTTGGTGTGTTTATTTGTAATTTTTTGTTTTGCTTTCCTTGTTTTGTGGACCAATAAAATTACTTTCAAATTTTGAAGTTTGTTTTGTGATATTTTTTTCCTGCTATGGATTTCAACCGCTGCAGCTGAACTAGTTTGGGCCTAAACCATCAAGTGTGATTTGTCTCTAAGCTCTTTCCTGGTGTGTATGCATGAAATGTTTAGTCACCAGAAAAGGAAGGACAAAGCGGTAAGTATTGTTTCCTAGAACTGATGTCCAGACTGACTTTTTAAAGCACATGTGCAAGATGTAGGAAAAGCTGCAAACAGGGCCTGTTGGAGGGGGGGGGGGGGGGGGGGTGGGTTTTTTTTGGACAGGCTTGAAGTGCTGATTTACAGCGCTGTGCTTGAAACTAGCACAAGACAATCCTATTCTAATTGTGGGTTGTTTGAGGGAAGCCAATTGAGTGTTAGAACCCCTGCTAGTGTTTTTAGGTTGGGCTTTGTGTCCCTTTTCCTAAAATTGGCTTCACTTCCTGTCACACAGCTGAACAGGAAGTGAGGTTAAAACCCTACCAATGGTCTTTTCTTCGGGGCACAGGTCAATCTAACTAGTGTCACCATTAAGCAAATTGCACTGCAGTGTACACCCCAAATGATTAGTTACTTTGGGGTTTAGTAAAGGCAAAGCCGCTCTGCAGTAGAAGCGTAGGCAATGAAAATCAGAAGGGAAGCACTGATGGTTTTTACTTCCAATCCCGCCAAGTTTTGAGTTTTCTTCCTTGCTTGTCCACTTGTAGTGCAAAGTGGATTTGCCTTTAGTAAATGGACCCCAAAGTCCAAGATTCCTACTAATTTGGGGTGTACACAGCAAAATGCCATTTCCAAAATGGGAAACTATTTATATTGATCTGTGTGTCCCCAACAAAACATTACTCAGGTGTTTCCCTCACTTCCTGTTTGGCTGTGTGGCAGGAAGTGAATGAATTAAGTAGAAAGTGACAACATTTGTGAGGTGTCTTTACCCTATCAGGGGTGCAGGCATCCCCAAAACAAACATGAAAATAGTTGATTTAACATTGGGTGGTGTTTGTGGGGGTCCCTAACACACATTCATACATATTAGCAACGCTGGATCGTGGCCTATTGGCATGGTTATATTTTCTTAAGCCTCTCAATAAAATGATCTGAAATTTGGGGTTAAACTGGAACAATAATCATCACTTTTATTTTTTGGATTTCTTTCATTTTGGATAGAGTTGGTGGGGGGGGGGGGGGGGGTTAGAAGCTCTGTCAGTTTATTTTGTATTATCCCTGTCCGTTTGGGGAGATTGGCCTTCACTTCCTGCCCCATAGCCAAACAGGAAGTGATCGAAAAAGTAGGCAAATTAAGGGCCCCCCCAAGTCCCCCCCCACAGAACTTGTGTGTGTCCCCTGAAAATTCCTGGGTGGGTCATAAAAAAACAGGGTGTGGCCTTGACAGGAAGGGTGGGTCATTTTTCTATTAGGGGGGTGCCAAAATTTGGTCAGGCCTAGGGCAGCACAAAACCTAAATATCCTACTGCACATTAGGGCTTATTTAGACAGGATCCAATTTACAGCATGTTTTTAGATTGTGGGAGGAAACCCGCACAGGGAGAACATGCAAACTCCAGGCAGATAGTGTCACGGGCGGGATTCGAACCAGCAACCCTTTTGCTGCTAGGTGAACATGCTACACACTACGCTACTGTGCTGAACGAACATGATTGCAGCTGAAAGCATGAGATGTTTTTTTTTTTACCAATTCCATGCTTTCCAGCCTGGAGGACAGATGTGGGGTCTAATTGACCCCGCCTTTCTCTATAAAGAGGACCTGTCACACACTAGTCCTATTACAAGGGATGTTTACATTCCTTGTAATAGGAAGAAAAGTGAAAAATAATACAAACAAAGGGACAAACAAGTGCAAAAAATAAAATATTAAGTAAAAAAATAAAATAACAAAGGAATTTAAATGCTCCTGTCCCTAGTAGCTCGCACTCAGAAGCGAACACGCATGCAAGTCCCACCCACATATGTAAACATCCTTCAAACCCCACATGTGAGGTATCATAGCGTGCGTTAGAGCGAGAGCAATAATGTTAGCACTAGACCTCCTCTGTAACTCAAAAGTGGTAACCTGAGAAAAAAAGTCAAGCGTTGCCTATGGAGATTTTTAATAACGAAGTTTAGCGCCATTCCATGAGTGTGCGCAATATGAAAGCGTGACAAGTTAGGTATCTATTTACTCGGTGTAACATCATCTTTTACCTTATCCCTAAAAATTGGGCTAGCTTTACTGCTTTCTTATTTTGTCATTCATGAAACAGGTTTTTTTTTGGAAAGCCAAAAAAAAAAAAAAACGTTAGAAAATTTTTGGCACAAATACTGTTGGAAATGTGTCCGAAAAAATGGCCGCCACTTTATTCCCTAGGGTGTTTGTTAATAAAATATATATAATGTTTGGGGGTCCTGAGTAAGTTTCAAGGAAGAAAATATAATTGTTACATGAAGGAGAGAAGTGCCAGAATAGGCGCGGTATGGAAGTGGTTAAAGTGCACCAATAAAAGTGAAAAATTCCTTGAAATTTCGTACCATGGGGGGGGGGAGGCAATTAGGGGCGCCATCAGGAATTATGGGGCCCCTTACACAGCTTCAGGCATGGGCCCCCTGGAGCAGAGAATAGGGGGGGGGGTGCCGCCTGATATTAAGAAGGGGGGGGGGCTGCCGCAATTTGATAAGCGGGGGGTTCCTTTACTAAAAAATACATATAGAAAAATATATATTAAAAAGGGTGGTAGCCATCCGGGGGCCCTGGGGACCACTGGGCCCTTTAATAAAAAGAAACTTCTGGGCTCTTTAATGAAAAATAAATTACAATATCTACATATATAAAATAATAAAAAAGGGGGTTGCCTTGGGAGCTCTGGGCCCTTTAATAAAAAATAACTACCAAAAATCTAAAAAAAAAATAACATTGGGTGGGAGCTGTGGTGGCTCAACGTGAATGGCACTGCGCTGACAAGCCGTTCACCTCTGCAGCCAAGGGTTCGGATCCCGGTCTCGGCTACATATGAATTGAGTTTGGTGGTGTCAGCCCGGCTCCCGGTGGGTGTGCTATGCAAGGTACGCCTGTGCTTAGTATGCCCACCCCCCCCCCCCACAAAAAAAACACCACACTTGCACACACTTTGGCCATGAGGTCTCCTAAAATAAAGGGAGGTGAAGGACCTACAGGGCTGGCTGGGTGGGCTACACTCCTTCATAGGGGGAGTCCCTCTGTCCCATCGGGCTCCCAAGTGTAGCAGGTGGGGTGAGGCCCCCCTCACACCCACCATTGCCACCGGGGGCATGGAGAAGGATGGCGATTGCAAGTCCAGCTCCTCTCTCTCGACTTCACGCACAAAATACACTTTAAAAAAGAAATTAAAGTAAAAAGTAACAAACCTGGGGAAAATGTTTATAACATTTTTAGAAGCAAAAAGGGGCCCTCTGGGAGCTTTCAAAATTATATTATATATATATATGTTTAAAAAATAACCAAAAAATATATCATATGTTTTTTTTTTTGATTTTTTTGTAAAGGTGGGGGGTTGTCATCTGGAGCCCTGGGGATCTCCGGGCCACTGGGGACCAGGCCACTGGGGACCTCCAGACCCCTAAACCAAAACATTGGCCCTTTAATAACAAAAAATTTGGGGGGTTGCCACCCGGGGCCCTGGGGACCTCCAGACTGCTAAAAAATATTAAATTCCAAAAATTGGCCCTTTAATAAAAAATCCTACAAAAACCAACTAACAAATATATATACAAAAAAAAAAAAGAGGGGGGTTACCATCTGGGGCGCTGGGGGGCCTCCAGGCATCTGGGCACCTCCGGACCCCCGGGCCCCTTACAGGTGTACAGGGCCGCCATCATGAATTTTGGGGCCCCTTACACAGCTTCAGGCATGGGCCCCCTGGAGCAGAGAACCGGGGGGGGGGTGCTGCCGCATGAAATTGAGAAGCGGGGGGGGGGGGTGGTGCCACAAATTGAGGAGCGGAGGGGCCCTTTACAAAAATTTTGACAGAAATAAGAAATAAAGAAAAATATATATAAAAAAGGGGGGTAGCCATCCGGGGCCCTGGGGACCTCTGTGCTCTTTATCAAATAAAAATACAAAAGAGAGAAAATACATATATATATATTTTTTAAATATAACATTTATCGAAAAAAAGTAAAAAAACAAGGGGGTAGCCTTCCAGGGCCCTGGGGACCTCTGGGCCCTTTCCTTAAAAAAAAAAAAAAAAAATATATTAAAAAAATATATATATTTTTTTAAATATATATATTTTATTTTAAAAAAAGGGCTTGCCATCTGGGGCCCTTAGTGGCCTCCGGGCCCCTGGGGACCTTCGGAGCCCTTAAACAAAAAAAAAAAAAAAAAAAATGTTTTTTTTGTTTTAGGGTGGTTCCCATCCGGGCCCCTGGGGGCCCCTGGGGACCCCCGGGCGGTGTAATGCCTGTACCCCCCTAATGGCGGCCCTGCAGGTGTACTGCCTGTACCCCCCTGATGGCGGCCCTGGGTGTAATGTCAGCATGTGAAAAATGACATTCTGAAGGAAAAAAGCCATTTAAAACTGACTCGCGGCTATAATGAATTGTCAGCTCTTGGAATTTGCAGGAGAATTCATTCATTAAAAACACCAAAAAAAAAGCGTGGGGGTCCCCCCAAATTCAATAACCAGACCCTTTAGGTCTGGTATGGATATTAAGGGGAACCCCGCCATCAATTTTTAAAAAAAATGACGTGGGGTTCCCCCCAAATATCCATAACCAGACCCTTCAGGTCTGGTGTGGAATTTAAGGGGAACTCCACTCCAAATAAAAAAAAAAATGGCGTGGAGTCCCCCCTAAAATCCACACCAGACCCCTTATCCGAGCACGTTGACCTGGCCGGCCGCAGAAAAGAGGGGGGGACAGAGCGCGGCCCCCCCCCTCTCCTGAACCGCACCAGGCCACATGCCCTCAACATTGGGAGGGTGTTTTGGGGTGCCCCCCAAAACACCTTGTCCCCATGTTGATGAGGACAAGGGTCTCTTCCCCACAACCCTTGCCCGGTGGTTGTGGGGGTCTGCGGGCAGGAGGCTTATCGAAATCTGGAAGACCCCTTTAACAAAGGGGCCCCCCAGATCCCGGCCCCCCCCCTGTGTGAAATGGTAATGGGGTACCTTGTACCTCTACCATTTCACGAGAAAAAAAATGTAAAGGGTTAAAAAAGACAAGAGCCGGTTTTTGACAAGTCCTTTATTATCTTCTTTCTTCTTTCCTTCGGGTTTCTTCTTCCTCCTCCTTCTTCTTCCTCTGCTTCTGTCTTGGGTCTTCTATTCCCGCATCTTGCCCGGCGTGTTCTTCCATCTTCTTCCGCTGTTCTTCTCGTCCGCATCTTCTTCTCCTTCTTGTTCTTCTTCGCCGGAGCGGCCGCTTCCAATTGAAATCCCCGCTGTCTGCCGGACCACGCCCCCCCCCTCTGACGCCACGGGCAAGCTCTTAGGAGTGTGCTGCCAGTGCGTCAGAGGGGGGCGTGGTCACATGTCAGAGGGCGGGCAATTCAATTTGAAGCTCGTGCGCGGCTTTTTCTTTGCCAGAGTCGCCGCTTCCAATTGAATTGCCCGCTTTCTGGAACATGTGACCACGCCCCCCTCTGACGCACAGGCACCACACGGGGACTTTCCTAAGAGCTTGCCCGTGGCGTCAGAGGGGGGCGTGGTCCGGCAGACAGCGGGGATTTCAATTGGAAGCGGCCGCTCCGGCGAAGAAGAAGAAGAAGGAGAAGATGCGGACGAGAAGGACAGCGGAAGAAGATGGAAGAACACGCCGGGCAAGATGCGGGAATAGAAGACCCAAGACAGAAGCAGAGGAAGAAGAAGGAGGAGGAAGAAGAAACCCGAAGGAAAGAAGAAAGAAGATAATAAAGGACTTGTCAAAAACCGGCTCTTGTCTTTTTTTACACTGACACTTTTTTTTTCTCGTGAAATGGTAGAGGTACAAGGTACCCCATTACCATTTCACACAGGGGGGGGGCCGGGATCTGGGGGGCCCCTTTGTTAAAGGGGTCTTCCAGATTTCGATAAGCCTCCCGCCCGCAGACCCCCACAACCACCGGGCAAGGGTTGTGGGGAAGAGACCCTTGTCCTCATCAACATGGGGACAAGGTGTTTTGGGGGGCACCCCAAAACACCCTCCCAATGTTGAGGGCATGTGGCCTGGTGCGGTTCAGGAGAGGGGGGGGGGCCGCGCTCTGTCCCCCCCTCTTTTCTGCGGCCGGCCAGGTCAACGTGCTCGGATAAGGGGTCTGGTGTGGATTTTAGGGGGGACTCCACGCCATTTTTTTTTTATTTGGGGTGGAGTTCCCCTTAAATTCCACACCAGACCCGAAGGGTCTGGTTATGGATATTTGGGGGGAACCCCACGTCATTTTTTTTTTTAAATTGACGGCGGGGTTCCCCTTAATATCCATACCAGACCTAAAGGGTCTGGTTATTGAATTTGGGGGGACCCCCACGCTTTATTTTTTCGTTTTTTTTATGAATGAATTCTCCTGCAATTGCCGGGAGCCGACAATTCATTATTGCCGCGAGTCAGTTTTAAATGGCTTTTTTTTTTTTTTCAGAATGTCATTTTGTGCAAAGACATATTTCTAACCGCAGGAAAAGTGCGCTTTATTCACCTGCTGACATCCCCCCCCCCCCCCATGGTACGAATTTTAAAATAATTATTCAAATGACGTGGGGGTCCCCCCAAATTCAATAACCAGACCCTTCAGGTCTGATATGGATATTAAGTGGAACCCCGCCATCAATTTTTGAAAAAAATGACGTGGGGTTCCCCCCAAATATCCATAACCAGACCCTTCGGGTCTGGTGTGGAATTTAAGGGGAACTCCACCCCAAATTAAAAAAAAAATGGCGTGGAGTCCCCCCTAAAATCCACACCAGACCCCTTATCCGAGCACGTTGACCTGGCCGGCCGCAGAAAAGAGGGGGGGACAGAGCGCGGCCCCCCCCCTCTCCTGAACCGCACCAGGCCACATGCCCTCAACATTGGGAGGGTGTTTTGGGGTGCCCCCCAAAACACCTTGTCCCCATGTTGATGAGGACAAGGGTCTCTTCCCCACAACCCTTGCCCGGTGGTTGTGGGGGTCTGCGGGCAGGAGGCTTATCGAAATCTGGAAGACCCCTTTAACAAAGGGGCCCCCCAGATCCCGGCCCCCCCCCTGTGTGAAATGGTAATGGGGTACCTTGTACCTCTACCATTTCACGAGAAAAAAAATGTAAAGGGTTAAAAAAGACAAGAGCCGGTTTTTGACAAGTCCTTTATTATCTTCTTTCTTCTTTCCTTCGGGTTTCTTCTTCCTCCTCCTTCTTCTTCCTCTGCTTCTGTCTTGGGTCTTCTATTCCCGCATCTTGACTGGCGTGTTCTTCCATCTTCTTCCGCTGTCCTTCTCGTCCGCATCTTCTCCTTCTTCTTCTTCGCCGGAGCGGCCGCTTCCAATCGAAATCCCCGCTGTCTGCCGGACCACGCCCCCCCTCTGACGCCACGGGCAAGCTCTTAGGAAAGTCCCCGTGTGGTGCCAGTGCGTCAGAGGGGGGCGTGGTCACATGTTCCAGAAAGCGGGCAATTCAATTGGAAGCGGCGACTCTGGCAAAGAAAAAGCCGCGCACGAGCTTCAAATTGAATTGGCCGCCCTCTCACTTGTGACCACGCCCCCCTCTGACGCACTGGCAGCACACTCCTAAGAGCTTGCCCGTGGCGTCAGAGGGGGGGGCGTGGTCCGGCAGACAGCGGGGATTTCAATTGGAAGCGGCGCCTCCGGCGAAGAAGAAGAAGGAGAAGAAGATGCGGACGAGAAGGACAGCGGGAGGAACAGAAGATGGAAGAACACGCCGGGCAAGATGCGGGAATAGAAGACCCAAGACAGAAGCAGAGGAAGAAGAAGGAGGAGGAAGAAGAAACCCGAAGAAAAGAAGAAAGAAGATAATAAAGGACTTGTCAAAAACCGGCTCTTGTCTTTTTTAACCCTTTACATTTTTTTTCTCGTGAAATGGTAGAGGTACAAGGTACCCCATTACCATTTCACACAGGGGGGGGGCCGGGATCTGGGGGGCCCCTTTGTTAAAGGGGTCTTCCAGATTTCGATAAGCCTCCTGCCCGCAGACCCCCACAACCACCGGGCAAGGGTTGTGGGGAAGAGACCCTTGTCCTCATCAACATGGGGACAAGGTGTTTTGGGGGGCACCCCAAAACACCCTCCCAATGTTGAGGGCATGTGGCCTGGTGCGGTTCAGGAGAGGGGGGGGGCCGCGCTCTGTCCCCCCCTCTTTTCTGCGGCCGGCCAGGTCAACGTGCTCGGATAAGGGGTCTGGTGTGGATTTTAGGGGGGACTCCACGCCATTTTTTTTTTAATTTGGAGTGGAGTTCCCCTTAAATTCCACACCAGACCCGAAGGGTCTGGTTATGGATATTTGGGGGGAACCCCACGTCATTTTTTTTAAAAAATTGACGGCGGGGTTCCCCTTAATATCCATACCAGACCTAAAGGGTCTGGTTATTGAATTTGGGGGGACCCCCACGCTTTTTTTTCCCTTTTTTTAATGAATGAATTCTCCTGCAATTGCCGGGAGCCGACAATTCATTATAGCCGCGAGTCAGTTTTAAATGGCTTTTTTCCTTTGAAAAATGACATTTTGTGCAGAGACAGTTCTAACCACGGGAAACATGCGCTTTTTCACATGCTGACATTAGAGCCCCCCATAGTACGAAATTTAAAGAAAAATTACACTTTTATTATTGCACTTTTAGCATTATTAAAATCACTGCTCCCGAAAAAACGGCCGTTTTAAAAAATAAAAAAAGCATTGGTACATGTCCCCTGGGGCAGGACTGAGGTCCCCAAACACTTTTTAGGACAAAACTTGCAGATTAGCCTTTAAAATTCACTATTAAGATTTCCCCCCATAGACTTATACAGGGAGTTCGGCGGCGGCTTTACTTATCAATCACATCGCGCTGCTGCTGCCGCCGGTTCATGCGCCTAATTAGGGATTCATCCAGCGCACTAATTAAGGCATGTACCGGCGCAGCGCAGATTCATTAGTAAATCAGCCCCAAAGTAATGGAATGTCCACACAGCAGGTGTCTTTTTCTTGTGCTTTTATTTACCCAACAGGGTAAAACAGTAAATCTTGAGGTAGAGAGTAAGGACCAGATGCACAAAGGAATTACGCCGGCGTATCTCCAGATACGCCGCCGTAAATTTCCAATGTGCGCCGTCTCATGTCGCCGCTCATGTCTGTGGATCTGGCCCTAAAGATGTATGAGGAGAAGAAACAGCAGATTCAGGCGTAACGGTACGGAAACAGTCCTGCTTCCAACAACACTTTGTTTCGTTGCCACTCTAGCCAGAGTGGGTATAGTGTACCTGGACAGGCCTCTCACACCGACCTGGCAGCCAGAGTATCACTCGGAACTTTGAGGGAAACAAGTCTCTGCCACAGACACTCCCTAGAATTTAGATCATGGAGAAAATCCTCCTTGGTAGTATTTGTGCCTGGATCAACTTCAGGTAATTTGCAGTTAGGTTACCGACTGACAGGTGGCTAACGTCCACCCTTTCAGTGTCCAGTTACAGTGTCCGGGTTACCTTGATCCCCGATAGTTTGTCAAGATGCTATTGGATCGCCAGCCTTTCTTGGCTCTCCTCAGGCGGACTCCCCACTGAACAGCTTCCTCTCAAAAGGAACAACGCTTGGGATCTTCTCAGGATTGGGGACCCAGTCGATCACTGGGGCCCCGTCACAGCTTTAACGTTCCGAACCAACATGGTCCCGGAACCAAGAGCACCACATGGCATGCGCACCCCGGCCTGGTAGGCCATTTCGCCGGGGGTCCATGATGTGTGGTCACCCTGAAGGTGGGTGCCACACCAGAAAAATACCCCGCCTCAATGTGTCTGTTCCAGAAGTACCCTCTCCCAGCATGCCCCGCGAGAGAAACTCCCTCCCGATTAGCTGCTGGCAAGAGGCACCCGTCACCCCGGGGTGGTATAAAACCCCAGCAACAACAGAATGAGCCCACAGTACAGCCCAGCCAAAACAGAGACCCTTTTTAGAATTGAAATTACAATCAGAGTCTGTACACTCTGATTACACCTTAAATTTTGACAGCACCGGTACTTAGAAGTAACCCAGCACTACACACTCCCCCCACTTGAATAGACACTGTCCTCAGTGTCCACCAAGCTGGTGTTCTAGCCTGAACACCTGACCTAAATCTGCTTTGACAGTAAAGGGAATAAATAGAAAAGAATAGGAAAAAGTATAAGAATATAAAACATTACTTTGTACAATATTCACAATGATACTTTATGGCATTAAACATTCCTAACTATCTATCCTGCCCCATTCCCTGACAGTTTTGATAGACGATCAGCAACCTGCAAAACGAAAATGGAAGAACAAACACAAAAATATACACATACAGTCACTGAGGGTGAAACGAAGCTGCAACTTTAAAAACTTTAAAAAAGCAAAGCCTCCTTTCCTCCCAAAGAGACACATCATATAAGTGAACTAAGTGCTGAGAATTTCCCAAGTTGCAAGACTTGAGAAAAATATATGTACAAGCTAGTCTTTCTGTGGTAGTAGAATCTGCAGAACACTGCCCCTAGTGGTCAGTGTGCTGGCACTACAAGTACAGTGCAGTCCAATACTCAAAGTAGCATAAACAGGAGAAAGAAACTTTTCTTCTTTCCTTTCTTGCTGATGATGAAGCTGTTGGGACCCTAATCTTTCTAACTATCATCCCCCCGAAGTTCTGCACATTTGGGCCCAAATGTGGATCCAGCAAGGATGAAAACAAACTGAAAAGGGTGATCACCCTCAGGACTTATTTAAAGCAGCAGCAGATATTGCAGGCATCTGTACCGGCCATGACTCCAATCCTTCAGGCAACCCTCAAATCGGTGGCCAAGCGAAACAAAAGCATAGTCAGTGTCACAAGCAGCCTTTGGGATATTCAGATATTCCCAGATGTGGTCTTTGCACAACTCCTCCCGCTTTGTTTCGATCTCCTGCATCAGGTCTGCAGGCACATACGGGAACTCCCATCCATAATCCAGGACTACCTTTTTAATGACAATCCGTTGAAGACAGGCTAAGTTTGGCAGCGTACGGGAGTGTCCTAGTCCCGGCATAACAATGGCATCCGGGGCCCTCTTTAACACAGAGGATACAGCTGGGATAGGTGCCGTCTCTCTTGGGTCACCAGCATTTGGCACTGTGACTCCCCAAGTTAGTTGTGGGACACCCGCTTGTGGTGCGGTATCCCCAAAGCGTCTTGTGTTTGTGGGGTTTTGCAGCACGGAACCCCCTGCCCCATTGTGACTCGGGCAGCTCCGGCTCAAACCAATGGTCATCCCCTACATCAGACCATGAGTCCAGGTCAGAGGTGTCATATTCCTCAGCAGGCAAATACACTCTCTCACTAGTGGATGTACTGACCTTGTCCTTGGTTGTGGCCTCGACAGGGGCATCATTCTCCCTGGAGTCTGGTTCAAGTCTTCGCATAGGTAGGCCTCGACTACAGCCATTGGAGACCTTCACGGGGCCCATTTTTCCAAAAGCGAGCCAAGCAGGGACCACCACCATACACGCAGTCTCGGTGGCAGCATCCACCTTCACAGGAGTCACATATTTCTTTACATTAGAGTCACTCACTTCAGACGACACCACCGTTCCGGTGACCCAAACAACATGTTATTCGTGGGGTGACTCCGTTGGTTGTTCCACTCAGAACAAATATTCCTGGCACTTCCTGCACCGAGCAAAGGGCAGGATTCGGACGGCCAGCACCGCACATCGGGGACAAGACAACCCAAGGGCCTCCACGCTGCCGCTGGTGAACAGTACGAACCGCCCCTGCATCCCCATCCGGATCCCGGTATCGGTCATGGAAGCTCCGGTGACGACAGGCATCGGATGGACTCCAACTGTAGACATCGGAGGCCTCAATCTTTCGAACGGTGCCAGGGCCACAGACATGTTGCACGCGTCTCTCTCTCGTGGGCGGGCAATCACTCTGCTGTTTGGAGCCAAACTCGCCCTACGTCTCACGCAGGGGTGGGTAACTCCTCCCACTTTAAGTTCTTTTCTGGGCACGTTGCAGGCACAGGTCACTCCGCTGCACGTGCGCCCAGACTCTCACTACCTGAAGTTAACTCCTTCCTCACTGCACAGTCCAACACCACGACAATTCCTGTCTCTCAATGGCAGAATAAAATTTCACAGTTCCATTGTCAGAGGCAACAGCCGATCCCGGACGAGCCCCCACATATAGCGCTCACCCCGAACGAGCCGCTGGTAATAGATTGGGTGGCATGTTACCTCTGTGACTCCGCCGTCCTAGGGTAGTTGATGAGAGCCAAAGTAATGGAATGTCCACACAGCAGGTGTCTTTTTCTTGTGCTTTTATTCACCCAACAGGGTAAAACAGTACAACTTGAGGTAGAGAGTAAAGATGTATGAGGAGAAGAAACAGAAGATTCAGGCGTAACAATACGAAACAGTCCTGCTTCCAACAACACTTTATTTCATCGCCACTCTAGCCAGAGTGGGTATAGTGTACCTGGACAGGCCTCTCACACCGACCTGGCAGCCAGAGTATCACAAGCAAGAGGCACCCAAGCCTGGGCTCCACCCGTCATCCCCGGGGGGGTATAACACCCCAGCAACAGAATGAGCCCACAGTACAGCCGAAACAGAGACCCTTTTTAGAATTTAAATTACAATCAGAATATCCACACTCTGATTACCCCTTACATTTTGACAGCACCGGTACTTAGAAGTAACCCGGCGCTACACATACACATTTCAGGCCCCTCTCATGCTGACGGAACGATTGGGTCCACCTTTCCTTTCACCCACAAAATAACTGTTGGGTGTAACAAGATGACCGCTTGCCCCCTTCTCACTGTGAAGGAGTGTGGGGTGGAGCAAGATGGCGGCGCCGAAATGTCACATCCTACGAGACATCCTACGAGACAGCCGCTGCCGGGTGTACCAAAATGGCCGCCGCTCCAGAGCTAGGCCAAAGCCAGGGACTTTCCAGGGACTTTCCTATGGCCGCACCCGAAAATTGCAGGTCATCCGTCCTGGAGAATGCAGGGGGGGGGGGAATCGAGATCGCGTTTTTCTTACGATTAATCGTGCAGCTCTACTCACTGCCCAGGTATCCTTCTAATGTCACACTGCCCGAATGCCCTTTTGCTGTCACACTGCCACGGTGCCCTTCTGTCATACTGCCCAAGTGCCCTCCTCCTGTCACACTGCCCAGGTATCCTAATGTCACACTGCCCAAGTGCCCTTCTCCTGTCACACTGCCCAGGTATCCTCCTGTCACACTGCCCAAGTACCCTTCTCCTGGCACACTGCCCCCTCCTATCACACTGCCCAGGTATCCTTCTAATGTCACACTGCCCAGGTATCATTCTAATGTCACACTGCCCTTCTCCTGTCACACTGCCCCCTCCTGTCACACTGCCCAGGTATCCTTCTAATGTCACACTGCCCCCATCACACTGCCCAGGTACCCTTCTCCTGTCACACTGCCCAAGTGCCCTTCTCCTATCACACTGCCCCCTCCTGTCAATCTGCCTCATCACACTGCCACTCTCCTTTTATTCTGCCCCCTCCTGTCACACTGCCCAGGTACCCTTCTCCTGTCACACTGCCCCCTCCTGTCAATCTGCCCCATCACACTGCCCAGGTACCCTTCTCCTGTCACACTGCCCATTCTTATCACACTGCCCTCCCTATGGTCATACTGTCTATGTACCCTTCTCCTGTCACACTGCCCCCTCCTGTCAATCTGCCCCATCACACTGCCCAGGTACCCTTCTCCTATCACACTGCCCATTCTTATCATACTGCCCTCCCTATGGTCATACTGTATATGTACCCTTCTCCTGTCACACTGCCCCCTCCTGTCAATCTGCCCCCATCACACTGCCCAGGTACCCTTCTCCTGTCACACTGCCCATTCTTATCACACTGCCCATGTACACTTCTTAGATGTGATGGGTTTTCATTTGGTGATCTGCCCAGTAAGTCTGTTATTTTTATACAGAACAAGCTGTCCCGTGTGTTAGCTGGAGTTTGGCTTTAACCGTTTGAGATCCGCGCTATAGTCGAGTGACGGCTTTAGCGCGGATCTAAATTGCCAACAAGCCGTCAATTGACGGCTTGTCACTAGCACGTTCCCCACGCGCGCTCCAGAACGCGCCGCGGGGAAATTCTGTGTTGGCCGTGTCCCTTTGATACGGCCAATCACAGATCGCAGCGAACGGCCAGTCAGAGTGGCCGCTTGCGATGCGATCTGTGCGGCGAATGAGAGATGATCTCATATAGATCATCTCTCATTGCCGTTTTACACAGAGACAGCGTCCTGTCTCTGGAGAGGAGGAGACCGATCTGTGTCTCTTGTACATAGGGACACAGATCGGTCACCCCCCCCAGTCACCCCCCCTCCCCCCACAGTTAGAACACTATGCAGGGAATACATTTAACCCCTTCCTCACCCCCTAGTGTTAACCCCTTCAATGCCAGTCACATTTAATTACAGTAATTAGTGCATATTTATAGCACTGCTCGCAGTATAAATGTGAATGGCGCCAAAAATGTGTCAAAAGTGTCCGATGTGTCCGCCATAATGTCGCAGTCCCAATAAAAATCGCAGATCGCCGCCATTTCTAGTAAAAAAATAATAATAATAAAAAATAATAATTCTGTCCCCTATTTTGTAGGCGCTATAACTTTTGCGCAAACCAGTCGCTTATTGCGTTTTTTTTTTACCAAAAATATGTAGAAGAATACGTATCGCCCTAAACTGAGAAAAAAAAAGTGTTTTTTTTTTTTTAAATTGGATATTTATTATAGCAACAAGTAAAAAATATTGTATTTTATTTCAAAATTGTCGCCCCTTTTTGTTTATAGCGCAAAAAATAAAAACTTAATTTTCATTGGATTTAACAAATACAAAGTAAAACATATATACAGGCATGTGATATACTTTGTGAGGTGACCACATTGAAGAACAAGTCACACATGTACACCGTGTCACCAAGAGACAATGTAGGTCACCAGATGAAAAATAAATGGGTGTGGTGTAATAAAGTCCATACCGGGGGGGGGGGTTTCCTCCAGCTACTGACACAAAAAGGTACTCTATATCTATGTTGATGGGGACAAGGGTCTCTTACCAACAGCCCTGGGCTACGGTTGTGGGGGTCTGTGGCTGAGGGCTTATTGGAATCTGAAAGCCCCCCTTTAATAAAGTGGCCCCCCATGAATGAATGAGTATTGGACACATCGTACCCCTACCCATCCATCAAAAGTGTTAAAAAGTAATAAAAACACAGACAGGTTTTGACAAATCTTTTATTAAAAAGATGTGTGGGCCCCATTGGTCTTTTTTCCGATGGGAAAAAAATGATAGTACAAACTGACCGTCTGTGTGGAATTCCATCTGAGAAAAATCCACACATGCTCAGAATCAAGTCGACGCATGCTCAGAAGCATTGAACTTCATTTTTCTCAGCACGACGTTGTGTTTTACGTCGCCGTGTTTTGGCGCGGTCGGATTTTTGACTGATTGTGTGTACGCACGACTGATGAAAGTCATCTTCATCGGATATCCGAGGAAAACATCCATGGGAGTAGATCCCATCAGATCTCCGATGGTGTGGAAAACAGAAAACAAACAATAAATAGAGAACAAATTGTAGCCGCGCTCTTTGTTCTCGTTGAGGTGAAGACACTTCTTTATGTAGAACTGATCATAAAGGAAATAATGCAGATAGGATGAGTGCACTCTGTAAGTGACACAAGTCCTCTTCACAGTCCACCAATCACCACGTGAACACTGGAAGCCCCTCTTGGGGGTGCACTTACCACAAGGATAAGTCTAATGAGCCTCCAAAAACCAGAAATGATCCTTCTCTCCTTATTAGAACCTCCTCACACTGTATAAAGGGATGGGATCACTTGGGCTCAGAATACACTCCATAGCGTGATCCCCGGAGGAGCCGCTGGTTAAATACTGGGATCGGCACACCAAGTTACCCCGGCGATGTCTAGGGGTGAAATGCCCGTGGCGGAGCAGAGAGCGAATGTCCAGACAGTCAATAAAGTTTCTTTTAATGTATTTTTATTTCTTAACCAACAAGGCAAACATCATCTTCAGTGTAAGGAAAGGATAAGAGATCCTTGGGGTGTCAGGCCGGGATGTGATCAGGGCAGACTTGCGCCTGACAATAGCAACAGTTGAACTCGTCGCCACCCCCATGTGGAGTGTATAAAGTGCCCCCGGGCAGGTTCCCCACACTAACCTGACAGCCGAGGTGTCACTCCGGATCGCTGGGAGGAACAGATCTCTCTGTCTCAGATCCGGCTCTAAGGCCTCTGTAACCGGACAATTTCTTCAGTAAGTTGGATAGGTGATCGGAGCCAATCCTCCCAGTAAATTTCCTTTAGGTCACCGGGTGATGGCAAAGTGTACCTGTCAGCATTCCGGTCACCAGATCCCCGATTGGTTCGTCCAAGCCCTGTTGCACAACCTGCCTCCGGGTTCTCCTTAAAGCGGATCTCCACCCTAAAGTAAAGTTCCGCTGAACCCTTCCCCCCTCCGATGTCACATTTGACACCTTTCAGGGGGGGGGGGTGCAGATACCTGTCTAAAGACAGGTATTTGCAGCCACTTCCGGCCCGCAGTCTCGGGCAAAAGATGTGCTGGGAACGCTCGGCTCCCAGCACAAAGCGGAGGCCAATCAGCAGGCGCAGCGGGACTCGCGCATGCGCCGTAGGGAACCAGGCAGTGAAGCCGGAGCGCTTCGCTTCCTGGTTCCCTCACCGTAGATGGAGGGGGGGGGGAGCAGCAGAGAGACAAGCGAACGCTCGTCCTCTGCTGCGGATGGCTCTGGGCTCCAGGACAGGTACGTGTCCTAATATTAAAAATCAGCAGCTGCAGTATTTGTAGCTGCTGGCTTTTAATATTTTTTTTAAGGGGCCATCCGCTTTAAGCCGATCCCCCAATCGTACGGCACCCAGCCTGGGATCTCCTCAAAAGAACTGGGAACCCAGTAGAGTACTGGAGTCCCCTGTGACCTCTGGTTGAGGTCCAGCATAGCCTGTGGATTTGGCCAGGTGGGCCACGCTGGCGGGGTCCATGGATGAGCGCACCCTGAAGGTGGATGCCGCACCTGGAACCGGGACCCCTCAGAACTGCCTTGAGCACATGACCCCTATCACAGATATATCCCTCCCCAGCATGCCCGTGAGGGAAAACTCCTCCAATTGGCTGCTGGGGAAAGCCTCCTCTGTCAGAACCCCCTCTGCCGGCAAATGCCGACCAGAGATGATACCACATCCCTAGAGTGCAGACCGGCCCACAGGACACCCCCGAAATAACAGGGGTCACCATCTAACAATTGTGTGAATGGGAGCAAGGTAACTCCCTCATTTCTGCTAAATCTAGACTAGTGCCGCACTGAAAGTAAAGGGGGCGCTACACTGTTTAAAACTTTTATTGTTTCCCCCAGTGCCCCCTCTCAATATATACGTGCACAGCAACAATTCAATACCAGCAGGAGTGCGAATGCATAGGTGCTCTACACGCGAGGGGTGTAATTACCGGTACCGCCAGCCGTCCATCGATGCCGAACACCTCCAAGTATGCCTCGGTGGAGCGCAAAACGTCACTTCCTGGTAAAGAGATGAGACCACGGTCCTGACGTTTCGGCGCTATCGGACTTCCTCTGAGGGCGTGGTCTTGTCACGTTCAACGCTGGAATAAATATGCTGCGGTCTGTCACACCTCCTGGTCTATAACCAATGAAAGGAGGTAGCTGGATATATGTTACACACCCACTACTCAGCAGAGGACTATCGTATCAAGCACAGGGATAGCGGCACCATACACAGCCAGCAACGGGCAAACACGGGGGTATTAGTACATCCAGCAGGGGGCAGCAAACTTGACTCACAGTCTGGGTAACCATAAGAAATCCCGTCCGCCACTGAAAAAACGCACAGTAACCCTCTGCAAATAGTCTGCAGTAATTAATAAACAACTCATTAGTACCAAAGAAAGAACAAATCATCTAATATGCATAACAACATAAAAACATTGGGCCAGATTCTCAGCTGAGATACGCCGTTGTATCTCTGTTTGTGCAGCTGTGTATCTATGCGACTGATTCTTAGAATCAGTTACGCATAGATTTTGCTTAGATCCGACTTGCGCAAGTCACTTACACCGTCGTATCTCCAGAGATAGAGATATAATTTTGCCCCCTGTACAAATCATTAGTAAGACCTCATCTGGAATATGCAGTCCAGTTTTGGGCACCAGTTCTCAAAAAGGATATCGGAGAACTGGAGAAAGTGCAGAGAAGGGCAACCAAACTGATAAGAGGCATGGAGGAGCTCAGTTATGAGGGAAGATTAGAGGAACTGAATTTATTCTCTATTGAGAAGAGGAGAATAAGGGGGGATATGATCAACATGTACAAATATATAAGAGGTCCATATAGTGAACTTGGTGTTGAGTTATTCGCTTTAAGGTCAACACTGAGGACAAGGGGGCACTCTTTACGTCTGGAGGAAAAGAGATTTCACCTCCAAATACAGAAAGGTTTCTTCACAGTAAGAGCTGTGAAAATGTGGAACAGACTCCCTCCAGAGGTGGTTCTGGCCGGCTCAGTAGATTGCTTTAAGAGAGGCCTGGATTCTTTCCTAAATGCACATAATATAACTGAGTACTAAGTTTTGTAGGTAAAGTTGATCCGGGGAAAATCCGATTGCCTCTCGGGGGATCAGGAAGACATTTTTTCCCCTCCGGTAGCAAATTGGATCATCGCTCTGCTGGGGTTTTTTGCCTTCCTCTGGATCAACTGTGGTTATGGAGTTGGGTGTATGGGAGGATGTACTGTGTTTTATTTTGTTTTATTTTTATTTATTTTTATGGTTGAACTGGATGGACTTGTGTCTTTTTTCAACCTGACTAACTATGTAACTAACTATGTATCTAAGTTGCAATGTTACGCTGGCCGGTGGTGTTCCCGTCGATTTCTGCGTCAAATTTGCAAATGAGCATGATACGCGTATCCCCGAATGTATTTGCGCGCCGTCGTTGTAGTTTCCGTAAGCGTAAAGTTAGCCCTGCTATATGAGGGGTAACCTTGCGTAGGTCCGGTGTAAGCCATGTTAAGTATGGACGTCGGGACAGCGTCGTGTTTTTCCGTCGTTTACGTAACTGGTCGCGAATAGAGCTGTGCGTTAATAACGTTGCCGTCAAAATCAATGTATTTGCGCAGACTATGGAGCATGCACAGTGGGCTACGTTTACGACCGGCGCATGCGCAGTTCGTTCGGCGCGGGGGCGCGCTTAATATAAATACAGCACGCCCCCCTCCTTCCCTATTTGAATTACGCGGCCTTACGCCGTCCCATTTACGCTACGCCGCCGCAAATTACGGAGCAAGTGCTTTGAGAATACAGCACTGGCCCGTAAAAAGTGCGGAGGCGTAGCGTAAATGGGTTACGCCACGCTCCGCACAAAGAGCGGAGATGTACGAGAATCTGGCCCATTGTTCAAACAATAAAACATTAAAAACTTAAAGCGTAGGTTCCGCGGGTTTTGCTTTTTTTTATTTTTTTTTTTTTATGTACAATGCATGGTAATATAGCTAGCTAGGTACGACTCACCTGCTAGCCGCTCGTACGTCCGTCCGTCCGCTCCGTTTTCGTAAAAAAGAAGAACTTAGAAAGAATACTCCTGTGCTTTTCCATCTTGCTTGTGGGCATTTTGAATCCCACAAGCAAACACTTCCTGGATTTTCATGTGACCCGCTTCCCGCACCATGTGACATCTCGAGCTAGCGTGAGAATACACGCCTAGCTATTCCGAATGGTCTCCTGTGAGTGTTGAAACGTCACTCCCAGGAGACCTTGCGACCATTAAGCCTCGAGTCGTCGGGGAAGAGGAGTGACAGGCCCACTCCCCGCAGGGAAGAAGAGCCGGAAGTCATGCCGAATACAGGTAAGGGTACACATTTAGAAAAAAATAACAACGCTACGTGCATTCATTGAGGCTTCAGAAAAGATTGATATAAAGTTCAGTTTGAGGGTGAACCTCTGCTTTAACCGCTTCAATACCGGGCTTTTATACCACCTCCATACCGGGCCTATTCTGACACTTTTCTCCTACATGTAATAATCATCATTATTTTGATAGAAAATTACACAGTACCCCCAAACATTATATATGTTTTTTTAGCAGACACCCTAGGGAATAAAATGGCGGTCATTCCAAAGTTTTACCTTGCACGGTATTTACGCAATTATTTTTCAAACACCTTTTTTTTGTAAAAAAAATTGTTTCATGAATTAAAAAAAATAACAAAACAGTAAAGTTAGCCCATTTTGTTTGTATTATGTGAAAGATGATGTTACACCGAGTAAATAGATACCCAACATGTCACGCTTTAATTATGCGCACACTCATGGAATGGCGCCAAACTTCGGTACTTAAAAATCTCCATAGGCAACGCTTTATTTATTTTTTTACAGGTTACAGTTTAGATTTACAGAGGAGATCTAGTGCTAGAATTGTTGCTGGCACTCTAATGCACGCGGCGATACCTCACTTATGTGGTTTAAATGGCGTTTACATATGTCCGCGGGACTTGCGTGTGCGTTCGCTTCTGCACGCGAGCTATCGGGGACAGGGGCGTTTTAATTTTTTTTTTTATCTTATTTATTTTTACACTTTTTTTCATTTTTTTTTCCACTTTTATTCCTATTACAAGGAATGTAAACATCCCTTGTAATAGGAAATGTGTGCGACAGGTCCTCTTTATGGATAGATGTGGGGTCAATAGGACCTTCCCCTACCCCCCACATCTCTCCTCCAGGCTGGAAACCATGAGATCTGTGAAAAAAAAATTCACCGATCTCATGAATGGGGGCTTACAGCCGTAATCGCGGCTTTGTTTACATACGGGGAGCCGGGCGTGACGTCATCAGATCGCGCCCGGGTCCTCCGACGGTCATAGAGATGACTGGTGACCATCTGGTCACCAGTCATCTCTATGGTTCCTGCCGACGCCGTCGATTCGTTCTCCGGGCCCCCGAAGGCACGGGAGAGCCCGGAGAAGCACCGGATGGCGGCGGGAGGGGGGGGGGGGGATGTCCCCTCCCGCGGCCTGTAAGAACGATCAAGTGGCGGAACCGCCGCTATGATCATTCTTACATTGTGCAGAATCGCCGGCTGAAGAAGAGGATATCTGGATGATGCCTCTGGCTGCAGGCATCATCCAGATATTCACCTGCAATGCCCAGGCCGTCAATTGACGGCCACTTAGGGTGGTAGATCCCATCTCAGGCCGTCAATTGTCAATGGCCGGGTATTGAAGTGGTTAAATAGATGCTTTGTACTCCTCACATCCGATTATAACAATCCAGGGGTAAAGTACAAACATACGGCACTGTCAGTGGAAAATATATAATTATAAAAATATATAAAATAGAGGAGTTTTATACTATACTCATAGGCGTCCGCACGGGGTGTGCCGGGTGTACCTGGACACACCCTAATGCCCAGGTACATCCACCACACCCCAGGACTTTTTTTTGCCAGCAGAAGTTCAGGATCTCTATTTCAGCACATCGGGTAATAAACATAGGCAGTGCCGCTACTCTGTGAGTGGGACTACTTTTAAGTTTGCTGTTTGTGCAGTCCCTGATCGCGGAGTGAGAAAGCAAGAGGCCGCATTTGCCGATGCTACTTCTATAGTTCCGGCTACGGCACCTCTGACAGCTGAATATCACTCCGCTGCCTGCTGTCAGGGGTGCTGTAGCCGGAACTAGAGAAGTAAGATCAGGGCTGAATTAACCCCACTGATTTTGTCACCTACCCGCTTCCACCACTGGGCTTCCGCAGCCCACCACTGCCTTTTGTCAGCTGCAGAGAAAACATTGTTTGCCCGGACCAACCCAGGCAGAGGAGGAGGATGTGACTTTCTCCTCTCTGCTCTGCCTCCGAGTGCCCCGCCTCCCGGCTTCTGCCTTGCAGTGAATACCGACAATGGTGAAGGAGACCCGCTGGGACTTGGGACTCAGGACGTGTCACTCCAATCTCCTCTCTGATGCAGCATTTGGGGGAAAACTGTCTCTCTCCTCGGGTTCTTATCTGGCTTTCAGTCGGGGCTTTCACAGATGAAGGACAGGTGGGAGGAGCAGGAAGAGGTCACCACAGTGCACCCTCCAGGGGCTTTCACAGATGAAGGACAGGTGGGAGGAGCAAGAAGTGATCATCACAGTGCACCCTCCAGGGGCTTTCACAGATGAAGGACAGGTGGGAGGAGCAAGAAGTGATCATCACAGTGCACCCTCCAGGGGCTTTCACAGATGAAGGACAGGTGGGAGGAGCAGGAAGAGGAAGAGGTCATCACAGTGCACCCTCCAGGGGCTTTCACAGATGAAGGACAGGTGGGAGGAGCAAGAAGTGATCATCACAGTGCACCCTCCAGGGGCTTTCACAGATGAAGGACAGGTGGGAGGAGCAGGAAGAGGTCACCACAGTGCACCCTCCAGGGGCTTTCACAGATGAAGGACAGGTGGGAGGAAGAGGAAGAGGTCATCACAGTGCACCCTCCAGGGGCTTTCACAGATGAAGGACAGGTGGGAGGAGCAGGAAGAGGAAAAGGTCATCACAGTGCACCCTCCAGGGGCTTTCACAGATGAAGGACAGGTGGGAGGAGCAGGAAGAGGTCACCACAGTGCACCCTCCAGGGGCTTTCACAGATGAAGGACAGGTGGGAGGAGCAAGAAGTGATCATCACAGTGCACCCTCCAGGGGCTTTCACAGATGAAGGACAGGTGGGAGGAGCAGGAAGAGGAAGAGGTCATCACAGTGCACCCTCCAGGGGCTTTCACAGATGAAGGACAGGTGGGAGGAGCAAGAAGTGATCATCACAGTGCACCCTCCAGGGGCTTTCACAGATGAAGGACAGGTGGGAGGAGCAGGAAGAGGTCACCACAGTGCACCCTCCAGGGGCTTTCACAGATGAAGGACAGTTGGGAGGAGCAGAAAGAGGAAGAGGTCATCACAGTGCACCCTCCAGGGGCTTTCACAGATGAAGGACATGTGGGAGGAGCAGGAAGAGGAAGAGGTCATCACAGTGGAAAACATGAATACCTCTAAGAGGGTGGGACTTTTAGGGCAACCATAAATGGTAATGACAACTAGGTCATAAAAAATATAAATTTATTACAAATATCATTAGGCTATAGAAAATACATTCATAAACACATATTGGTATACAAATCAAATTGGAGACAAAAATAGAAACAGTAATACTGCCAAGGATCATCATAGACCCCAGGACAAGGCTAAGGGTATAGATGGTCGTTTCCGACGCGTTTCGAATAATGCTTTTGAATTCTTCTTCAGGGAAGGTAGGCAGTATGGTTTTTTCCTAAAAAATGAAAAAAATATATATACATAATAAACACAGCTTTCACAGTCAGGCACAGCATCGCAAGATGTGGACAGAAGGGAATTCATGGAAGCTCACAGACCAAAAGAAAAAAAGGGAAAACTAACCTTTTTCCAGATCAGGAGCACCCTAGTAATCCCTGGGGGTGTAGGTGCACCAAAACCGAGTGGGGGCACAAACCCAATGACGCCTCGCAGCACTCGTGGGACTCCTCCAAAAGATCAGGGGGGCTCCAAAACCATGGAGGGTGGTGGAATGATAAAAAATCACCATTTGGATCAGCAGCCAAAAAGGCTCAAAGAAACACCCAACTAAGGGGAAATATATAAATAAATAAAAATCACTACAAGGTCATTTATCAAGCAAAATAGGGCAAGACAAAAGTATAAAGCCTTAGATTTACTCACCACTCCTAAGGACCCAATTCAATTAAAGACCGAGCCGATATTTGAGTGGGAAGTCCAAATATCAAGAATGTGACTAAATACCAAGATAGCCTCCCACTCCAACAGGAGATGGGAGGAAAATGAATGCTGAGATGCCCCCCTGACTTCCTTATCTACTCACCTGGAGAGTACTAAATGGCCCCAGGTGTAACTACACCTCCCCTTTTCCCTATGGTGAATCTCAGTGGGTCAAAACAGGTGTGTAGGGTGCGCTAAAAAGATGCTTAGTTCGGCGCCGGACGGTGACATCAGTGTAAAACGCCCCGCGTGACCAGAACGCGGCAAATCAGAAGTACCGCGCGTCACTTCCGGCGCGCCGCACCAAATCGACGTCAGCGTCTCCCCGCGAGTCACATGACTGTGGCGCAACCAATCAGAGCGCCATCAGTCATGTGACCAGAGCAATCCCCAGTCGGCATCCAATCACATCCCTGGAGCGCATCAGTGACAACGCAACCAAGGCGCCCAATAGTCACGTCACATCTTAAAAAACGGAAGACGTGGGTGTCTGCAAAGAAGGGGAAATCTATGGAGCAAAGTCTCCGCCATCCAAGAGCATATCTACAGGATGGCAGGAGACGTATCCAAGAGGATACCAGGGGAAGCCTCCCTAACTGTCATCAGACAAGTGTTAGAAGGAAAAGCTCAACCAAATCAGACACAGACAAAAATTGACATGGAAAAAATAATAAAAGGGGAAAAATAGAAAAACAGAGAGAACATCTGCAACCTACAGACATAGTTGATATGACTCTAATATTTTAATATTTCTATGGAGGGTGATGAGGTAGGGGGCCTCCCCAGGGGTATCTAACAACTTCTCCTACCTATTGGAAGGAAGAAGGGGTTTTGAAGGAATAAAATCACCACTGCCGGGAGAAAGAGAAAATTACCCATGGTGCGTTGATCCGCCCCAGGGCAGAGCACCTCAGTGCTTCTCTTCCCCAGCAGTGGATGGTGAAGCCATCCCCTGAAAGGAGAAGAACCCAAGAATGCCGCGAGCCCTGGGGATAGGTATTAACAAGCCATCCACCCTGAACTGGTGCTCATCCCGTCTCCCAGATGGAGGTCCACAAAGGTATATTGAAAGAGCAATGCTGTATCTGGCTGTGAATAGATCAAGTATATATAAAAAAAAAAAAAAAAAAAAAAAATTTGATCATAAATATTTATAAATAATTAGCATATTGCACATAACAAAATATATTTCACCATGTACAATAATACAATATTAACATACAATAATACAATATTAACATACAATAATACAATAATTTTACAAAAATCCTACTTGTGTACATCTCCATTGGCACCTTAAAAAATTCTGTGCCCGTACATGGAAGGGGAAGAAAGGGAAAAGAGAAAGAAAGAATTCACATCACAGAAAACAGAGGATAGAGTGGGTAAAAGAAAGAGAAGTCAATGGGAAAGGGAAAACATTCAATCTGTTTTCCCTGAACTGAAACCCTCCAAGAAGGGCCTGAAGCTCTCCATTTCATTCAGTCCTGGACATGATGTTGCCCTAAGGCGCCTAATCCAGCGCATCTCACGCTGGAGTAGCACCTTATTCCAATCCCCCCCACGTAGGGGGATATGTATTCTGTCCAGGACCGTGAAATTAACCTTTGGCATATGGTATCCATGTTTCTTGGCAACGTGTCTTCCAAGAGGTAAGTATAGGTTGCCAATTCGCATGGAATGCATATGTTTTTCTACTCTTTTGTGGAAGGGTTGTTTGGTCTTACCCACATAAAAAGAGTCACATTGACATTGCATGAGGTAAACTACCCCACGTGTGGTACAATTCGCATAATGTTTAAGCGAAAAAATCTCCCCATTGGGGAGAGCCAATGTGGTCCTTCTGCCAATGACCTCACATTGTGCACAGTGTCCGCATGGAAAAGTTCCATATGTCTTACAGGGATCTTTTGCCGAATTTCCCCTATATTCACTTTGGACCAGCATGGTCCCCAATGAATCGGCACGCCGAAAAGTGAGTTGGGGTCTGTCCAAAAGTAGATTTTTGAGGATAGGATCCTCAGTAAGTATAGGCCAGAATTTTGTTATTATTTTTTCTCATTCTCGTATGTTCATTGGAGAATCTTAGAATGATTCTTGAATTATTCTCTTCAGGTTCAGCCTTCTGAGATTTAATTTTGAAAATCAAATTTCTTCTATCCATGGCTTTTACTTTGTTAAATGCCTTGCGAAGGCAAGTTTTTGTATATCCCCTCAAAGATAGACGGCGGGAAAGTGCATTACACTGTTCATGGAAGTCATTTTCCAAAGAGCAGTTTCTCCTAATTCGGAGAAATTGACTGAAGGGTATTGATCTCTTGAGAGGTTCAGGATGAAAACTGCTGGCATGTAATATGGTATTGCCGGCCGTTTCTTTCCTGAAGAGTGTTGAGTTGATCCTACCATCAAGGTCCTTTCTAATGCTGATGTCCAGAAAGCTAATCTCTGAACAACTATGAGACATTGTGAAAAACAGATTGAATTTGTTGATGTTCATAAGTCTCAGAAGTTCAGTTAAGCCATCTTCCGGTCCATCCCAAATGATGAAGATGTCATCTATGTAGCGCTGCCAAAAAAGAATATGGGCAGCGCACATAGAGGCATTCTCTCCCAGGAGGAAATCCCGCTCCCACTCCCCCAGGTACAGGTTGGCATAGGTAGGCGCGCAGCACGTCCCCATGGCCACACCCTGTACCTGGAGGTAGTGGGAGCCCTGGAAGAGAAAGGTGTTATGATGTAGAATGAAATCCAACATAGTGAGGATGAAGGTGTTAAACTTCCAATCCGTTGTAGGTCGTTGCCTTAGAACCTGCTCAACAGCATCCAGTCCAGATTGGTGAGGGATGCTATTGTACAGGGTCTCAACATCAACGGAAACCAAAATGGCATCCATTGGTACCGTCATGTCCTCCAGCATCTGTAGAAGATGAATAGTGTCTTTCGTATAAGATGGTAAATTGAGGACATGTGGTCTTAGGTATTGGTCAATGACCTCGCTGACACCCTCCGAGATTGAACCATTGCCGGAGATTATAGGTCTCCCTGGAGGGTCCACCATACTCTTGTGGACCTTCGGCAAGGCGTAGAAAGTAGGTTGTCTGGGATGTTGTATTCGCACAAAATCCCAGAGATCTTTCATTATGACCCCCCGATGAAAGAAATCATCAACGAGGTCATAACATTTTTTACTAAAGGTATCAACCTGAGCTGAGGTAATTTTACGGTAACATTGTTTATTGTTCAAAATTTTGAGACACATCTTCTCATAATTATTATTATCCATCAACACCACATTTCCCCCTTTGTCAGAAGCCTTAATAGTGACATCTGAGAGATTCCTCAGGGTTTTCAATGCTAGTTTTTGTTCTAAATTCAAGTTTTTGTGGACATTATCTATTTTCATAGTCTCAAGTTCTTTTGAGGTTTGTCTGACAAAGAGGGAAATGGCTGGGTTTTGGTTAAGGAAGGGAAATTTGTTAGACTTCCGTTTGAATCTACAAATTACGTATTTATTTTCATTTGTATTGTTGTCCTCATTTTCTATTTCCTCAAAGGTTTCATTATCCCAGGCTCCATCCAATGTTGCATTCTCCTAAAGTAAAAGATTTAAGTCCCTCAAGGCTTTAAAATCTGCAGCCTTGAGGTTAGGGGCTATGTCTTGGGTGGGATCCACATGTTTCGCATATAGGCTTTTGTAGAAGAGCCTACGGGCAAATAGATGTATGTCCTTTACAGCATCAAATGTATCCATGCAACTATTGGGACAAAAAGAAAGTCCCAGTGACAGAACTTCATGTTCTATGGGTGTGAGGATATGGGAGGACAGATTGATGATGTTGAAACCACCTCCTGACTCCCTATTAGGGGGACAGGGGGGGTATTTATTAATGTCGGGTTGGGGGATGTCCCCAACATCCCCCTCTTGTCCAAAAAATTGTCCAATATTGTACGTTGTACTTTGGGAATGGCTCCACTCTCTTTTTTTGGAAATAGTCTGTTCCTATTTGGTGGAGGATCATTTGCATCTCCATTGGTTATCTCATTTAGGGATGTCCCTGATTTATGATTCCTGGAAGTTGATGGCAAAGAAGATTGTGAGGCTGTAGCAGCCTTTTTGTTGGCCTGTTTCACCTCACCCTCCACATTAGATTTATAGGAGGATCCTTTTCTTTTTGTAGCTCCACGCCCTGTATTAGAGGACATGGAGGAGGAGGAGTTGGAAAGAGTATCGGAGGAGTAGTCCTTATTTCTCCCATCTCTATCAGTTTTAGGATTTTTGGGATTATTTTGATTCTTATTTCTAAATCTCTTGATATTGTCCCATTTATAAGCCCTCCCTTCACGGAAGGCATTCTTATCCCTCCAATATTTTTTCTCCTTTTTTATTAGTATACTCTTACTAAAGGATTCCAAATGATCTTTTAATTTCTGTTCAAGATTGATGTATTCATCTAGAATTTTCAATGGAGTGAGTTTGGTGTAGAGTGCCTCAATCTCCTTATCTAATAATTGGAGCTGTTGACGATACTCATTTTGTAGCAACTGCATAAGGTTTTTGGAGCACTCATCTAGCCTGGCCTCCCAATTATTTTTCAGTTCTTTACTGATCGTGTCCAAAATGGGAAAGATTTGGATACGTAATCCTATTGGATTAATATGCTCACTGATATATCTTTCCATAGATTGTATATGCCAGTGTAGAGCCGCTTTTTTCTCTAAAACTTTGGTCAGATTGAAAAATAGGGATGCCAGGTCAGATGTGAGTTGTTCCTTACCTTGATAGTTTTTTTCTATTTTAGACATCAGCTCCTCCCACTCACCACCCTTGAGGTCATCACAGTGCACCCTCCAGGGGCTTTCACAGATGAAGGACAGGTGGGAGGAGCAGGAAGAGGTCATCACAGTGCACCCTCCAGGGGCTTTCACAGATGAAGGACAGGTGGGAGGAGCAGGAAGAGGTCATCACAGTGCACCCTCCAGGGGCTTTCACAGGTGAAGGACAGGTGGGAGGAGCAGGAAGAGGTCATCACAGTGCACCCTCCAGGGGCTTTTACAGATGAAGGACAGGTGGGAGGAGCAGGAAGAGGTCATCACAGTGCACCCTCCAGGGGCTTTTACAGATGAAGGACAGTGTGGGAGGAGCAGGAAGAGGAAGAGGTCATCACAGTGCACCCTCCAGGGGCTTTCACAGATGAAGGACAGGTGGGAGGAGCAGAAAGAGGAAGAGGTCATCACAGTGCACCCTCCAGGGGCTTTCACAGATGAAGGACAGGTGGGAGGAGCAGAAAGAGGAAGAGGTCATCACAGTGCACCCTCCAGGGGCTTTCACAGATGAAGGACAGGTGGGAGGAGCAGAAAGAGGAAGAGGTCATCACAGGCTTTTCACAGGAAGGAGAAGGAAAGAGGAAGAGGTCATCACAGTGCACCCTCCAGGGGCTTTCACAGATGAAGGACAGGTGGGAGGAGCAGAAGAGGAAGAGGTCATCACAGTGCACCCTCCAGGGGCTTTCACAGATGAAGGACAGGTGGGAGGAGCAGGAAGAGGTCATCACAGTGCACCCTCCAGGGGCTTTCACAGATGAAGGACAGGTGGGAGGAGCAGGAAGAGGTCATCACAGTGCACCCTCCAGGGGCTTTCACAGATGAAGGACAGGTGGGAGGAGCAGAAAGAGGAAGAGGTCATCACAGTGCACCCTCCAGGGGCTTTCACAGATGAAGGACAGGTGGGAGGAGCAGGAAGAGGTCATCACAGTGCACCCTCCAGGGGCTTTCACAGATGAAGGACAGGTGGGAGGAGCAGAAAGAGGAAGAGGTCATCACAGTGCACCCTCCAGGGGCTTTCACAGATGAAGGACAGGTGGGAGGAGCAGGAAGAGGAAGAGGTCATCACAGTGCACCCTCCAGGGGCTTTCACAGATGAAGGACAGGTGGGAGGAGCAGAAAGAGGAAGAGGTCATCACAGTGCACCCTCCAGGGGCTTTCACAGATGAAGGCACAGGTGGGAGGAGCAGAAAGAGGAAGAGGTCATCACAGTGCACCCTCCAGGGGCTTTCACAGATGAAGGACAGGTGGGAGGAGCAGGAAGAGGTCATCACAGTGCACCCTCCAGGGGCTTTCACAGATGAAGGACAGGTGGGAGGAGCAGGAAGAGGTCATCACAGTGCACCCTCCAGGGGCTTTCACAGATGAAGGACAGGTGGGAGGAGCAGGAAGAGATCATCACAGTGCACCCTCCAGGGGCTTTCACAGATGAAGGACAGGTGGGAGGAGCAGGAAGAGGTCATCACAGTGCACCCTCCAGGGGCTTTCACAGATGAAGGACAGGTGGGAGGAGCAGGAAGAGGAAGAGGTCATCACAGTGCACCCTCCAGGGGCTTTCACAGGTGAAGGACAGGTGGGAGGAGCAGGAAGAGGTCATCACAGTGCACCCTCCAGGGGCTTTCACAGATGGACAGGTGGGAGGAGCAGGAAGAGGAAGAGGTCATCACAGTGCACCCTCCAGGGGCTTTCACAGATGAAGGAGAGGTGGGAGGAGCAGAAAGAGGAAGAGGTCATCACAGTGCACCCTCCAGGGGCTTTCACAGATGAAGGACAGGTGGGAGGAGCAGAAAGAGCAAGAGGTCATCACAGTGCACCCTCCAGGGGCTTTCACAGATGAAGGACAGGTGGGAGAGCAGGAAGAGGTCATCACAGTGCACCCTCCAGGGGCTTTCACAGATGAAGGACAGGTGGGAGGAGCAGAAAGAGGAAGAGGTCGTCACAGTGCACCCTCCAGGGGCTTTCACAGATGAAGGACAGGTGGGAGGAGCAGAAAGAGGAAGAGGTCATCACAGTGCACCATCCAGGGGCTTTCACAGATGAAGGACAGGTGGGAGGAGCAGGAAGAGGTCATCACTGTGCACCCTCCAGGGGCTTTCACAGATGAAGGACAGGTGGGAGGAGCAGGAAGAGGTCATCACAGTGCACCCTCCAGGGGCTTTCACAGATGAAGGACAGGTGGGAGGAGCAGGAAGAGATCATCACAGTGCACCCTCCAGGGGCTTTCACAGATGAAGGACAGGTGGGAGGAGCAGGAAGAGGTCATCACACAGTGCACCCTCCAGGGGCTTTCACAGATGAAGGACAGGTGGGAGGAGCAGGAAGAGGTCATCACAGTGCACCCTCCAGGGGCTTTCACAGATGAAGGACAGGTGGGAGGAGCAGGAAGAGGAAAAGGTCATCACAGTGCACCCTCCAGGGGCTTTCACAGATGAAGGACAGGTGGGAGGAGCAGGAAGAGGTCATCACAGTGCACCCTCCAGGGGCTTTCACAGATGAAGGACAGGTGGGAGGAGCAGGAAGAGGTCATCACAGTGCACCC
Organism: Rana kukunoris; assembly: GCA_029574335.1. NCBI lineage: Eukaryota > Metazoa > Chordata > Amphibia > Anura > Ranidae > Rana > Rana kukunoris. The sequence continues at coordinate 63,817 of JAJQKJ010000984.1, read as the reverse complement.
TCCAGGGGCTTTCACAGATGAAGGACAGGTGGGAGGAGCAGAAAGAGGAAGAGGTCATCACAGTGCACCCTCCAGGGGCTTTCACAGAGATGAAGGACAGGTGGGAGGAGCAGAAAGAGGTCATCACAGTGCACCCTCCAGGGGCTTTCACAGATGAAGGACAGGTGGGAGGAGCAGGAAGAGGTCATCACAGTGCACCCTCCAGGGGCTTTCACAGATGAAGGACAGGTGGGAGGAGCAGGAAGAGGTCATCACAGTGCACCCTCCAGGGGCTTTCACAGATGAAGGACAGGTGGGAGGAGCAGGAAGAGGTCATCACAGTGCACCCTCCAGGGGCTTTCACAGATGAAGGACAGGTGGGAGGAGCAGGAAGAGGTCATCACAGTGCACCCTCCATCTCCTTCCTCCTGTCCAGCACACAGCACAGCTCCCCCTGAGGATGACTGGAAATCTCAGCCTTTACCTGTGAGTACTCACCTTCTTTCTCTGCATTTCCCACAATATAATTCTGTGCTGTAAACCTGCCCTGTACTTTGCAGGAGGGGGTTACTGACAGAGAAAGTAAAATTCTTCAACAGTTTAGGAATTCCTGGGACTTCTGAGGTGTTACATAAATGTATTCCACATACACATTATATCCTGTTAAAATCATTCTTTGTTAATAACATACAGTGTGTGTATATAGAATACATCTATGGAGCACCTCAGGAGTCCCAGGAATTCCTAAACTATCAAAAAGCTATCATAATAATAATTCACCCCAACTCCGTGACAGTAAAAAAGTCCAGCCTTGCAGTGTGTGGGGGGAGGGGGGGGTACCTGATTCTAATCTCTCTTCCTTCACCCCAAAGCCGTGACATCATTACATACAATACAGAGACATTAACCCTGTATGGTATGATGGGGAGGCTGGCGTGTGACCACAGCTAGTAACTTAACATCCCTTTCACACTGGGGTATTTTTCAGGTGTTTTAGCGCCTGAAAATGCCTCCTCAGTATGAAAGCCTGAGTGCTTTTACCCTGGAGCGGTGAGCTTGCAGGATGTTAGAAAGGGTCCTGCAATCAGCATCTTTGGGGTGGTTTGGTAGCGCTGTATACACCGCTTCTAAACTCACCCATGCCCATTGGAATGAATAAGCAGCGCTGCAACACGGACAGTTTTAACCTTTTCTTCAGCGCTAGCGGGAGATAAAAGTGCCCCCATAACGTCTGAAAAGCGCTGCTTAAACAGCAGTAAAGCGCCGCTAAAACTATCAGCACTTTACCGCTGATGCAGCCCGCACCCCAGTGTGAAAGGGGTCTAAAAGCTGAGGGGACAAGTGGCAGTAGTGGAGGGGGCCTGCTGGAGAAAGTCCAGTACGGCAGGCATAGCCCTCATTTCAGTTTGGGAATAGCCCTCCCTGTAAGAACCTTTTTTTAATTAGTGGCTTGCAGCCGATCGCATACAGCACTAATCGGTGTATTCTGACAGTGGGGGGGGGGGGGGGAGTCCCCCATCAGAATACAGCGCCCCATCAGAATACAGCGCCCCAGCATCACATGTGTAGATGCAAGCACCTGTCAGCTAGTGATCTGAACACAAAAAAACCTGTGCACATATAGCATTTTTAGGCCTGGTTCACACCTAGGCATTTTTTTGTGCATTTTCAGTTTTGCAGAAACGCACTACAGTCCATTTAACATGTGATAGTTGCCCCCTCCCCTCCTCTGCACCCACACAGCTTCATCATTAAGGCTACTTTCAAACTGAGGCGTTGCACCGTAATTTTTTGGGGCGCTATTCGGTTGCTAGTGGGGCACTTTTAACCCCCGCTAGCAGCTGAAAAAAGGGTTAAAACCGCCTGCAAAGCGCCGCTGCAGCAGCGTTTTGTAGGCGGTTCAGCGATGCTGCCCATTGATTTCAATGGGCAGGGGCGCTTTAAGAACGGTGTATTACATCGCTCCTACAGCGCCTCAAAGATGCGGCTGGCAGGACTTTTTTGAGCGTCCTCCCAGCGCACTGCTCCAGTGTGTAAGCTCTCGGGGCTTTCACATCGCAGCGAAAGGAGAGGCTCCTCCAGGGCGCTTTGCAGGACCTATTTCTAGTACTATAGCGCCTGCAAAGTGCCTCAGCGTGAAAGAGGCCTAAGTCATAGGAATCTGAGAATGTATAAACTACAAGTTCAATCCAACACTGCAGCTGGCACACCGATCAGCACACCTGTAATTCATTCACACTGCCTACAGCTCAGCAATGACAGCCATACAGGTACGGGTAACAGTGGGCAGTGTCTGCAGGAGCCTGACCCTTCACCCGCACTCTTCTGAGTGTAATACTTTGCAGTCTCCAGTTGTAAAAAATAATAAATGCCCTAGCAAAAATCTATCCATTTATTATTTTTTAATAAAAAGGTGAACAAAGGCACTTGGACAAGGCAGGCACATAAATGAGTGTGTGTGTGTGTGTGTATATATATACATATGTGTGTTTGAGTTTTGGGGTGCACACCCTAATTCAATAAGCTGTGCACGCCTATGACTATACTCTATTCCTAAGTTGGTGAAGTGGACAATATACACACAACCAAAACATGAGAGAGATGACGCTGGTCTAGTGCCACCTACTGGTCACACCACAATAGTATTGAAAAACGCTAATTAGCAGACAGAATTACTGATATTAAATAATTCCCTTCCCATGTAGAGGCTTCCAACATAAATGGATATAAGGAGGTGTGTTCTAGAGGGCAGAGTGGGCCGGCATTGCTCAGGTGTCACACTGTGCACATGCGCAGAGGGGCGGTCCAGACGGTCGCGTCACTGCACATGCTCCGTCCGTACAAGCACTCATTTGCATGGGGTCACGGTTCATTTAAATGGATCACGCCCACCTCCCTCCTAGTTTGAATTGCGCCGGCTTACGCCAAAAAATTTACGTTACGCAGGCGCATCGTGGGGCACAATTGCACTGAGAATATGGTGCTTGGCTCTCGAAGTTATGCCAGTGTAGTGCATCTGATGTGCGCTACGCCTGCATAAACATGCGCCGATGTACGAGAATCTGGCCCTGTGTCTCTCTATCTATCTATCTCTCTCTCTCTCTCTGTCTGACTCACTTCCCTAAGCAAGCCGGAACACACTACACGAGGCCAACCGGGAGGCGGCCTTTTATAGTGTGGGGCGTGTGCTAAAGCCCTGAGCCCTAATTGGCCAAAGCCACCCAGGCTTTGGCCAATTAGGTCTCTTTGTTTTTTGGGCGCTGTGATTGGCCAAGCATGCGGGGTCATGGTGCATGCTTGGCCAATCATCAGCGCGCAACGCCGCAGTGAATTATGGGTCATTCGAATTTGGCGCGAACGACCCGATTTGTTTTCGACGAACGTTCGAACGGCCGATGTTCGATATGAACCTGTGTTTGCATCGAACGCGAAGCTCATCCCTACTTAGCGGTTATCAAGGTAGTGACGGACAATAACCGAGTATGAAAATAGATTTTTTTTTTTTATATAGTAAGAAATGTATATAAATATTATAAACAATATCTAACATTAAAAGGTTCAAAATCTTGTATCTGTGTATGGTGACATTATCAACTGGAAATGTCCGGCCAATGCTGCACCCGGGTACTAGAGATATATAGAGAAACCATTCTACTGAGAATGTCCTCTATATGGGAATGCAGGCCGCCCCTCCCCTCCCCCACACACCACAACTTCTATACCTATATATATATATATATACACACAAACCACAACAATCATTTCCTCCAATCGTTCTGCCACCACTCAGGAGTCTCCCTCCCGCCGCTGCATTCATCAGCTTCATAGGGTGGGGGTGCGCAAGCTAAAGACAAGTTCAAAGATTGACCAATCGGTGTTCAGCGATCCACCACTTGGACAGCCTGATGAGACTGACGTGGCTCCTTTACACCCCCCCCCCCCCCCCCGAGACTGTCAGGACAAGGTGTACCCAACCACTTAGGGACCCGCCAGGGGAGGGCCGGCAGCCTTAGGCCTGGGGGGGGCGGGGCAAGTGGCCCATAGAGTGTGGAAAAGTGATGGATCGAGGAAAACAGTCCAAGATTGTTCATGATCACAAAAGTCCGCACAGAGCCCCCCCTTACAGCAGAGTGTGCACAGAGCCCCCCCTTACAGCAGAGTGTGCACAGAGCCCCCCCTTACAGCAGAGTGTGCACAGAGCCCCCCCTTACAGCAGAGTGTGCACAGAGCCCCCCCTTACAGCAGAGTGTGCACAGAGCCCCCCCTTACAGCAGAGTGTGCACAGAGCCCCCCCTTACAGCAGAGTGTGCACAGAGGCCCCCCCTTACAGCAGAGTGTGCACAGAGGCCCCCCCTTACAGCAGAGTGTGCACAGAGGCCCCCCCTTACAGCAGAGTGTGCACAGAGGCCCCCCCTTACAGCAGAGTGTGCACAGAGGCCCCCCCTTACAGCAGAGTGTGCACAGAGGCCCCCCCTTACAGCAGAGTGTGCACAGAGGCCCCCCCTTACAGCAGAGTGTGCACAGAGGCCCCCCCTTACAGCAGAGTGTGCACAGAGGCCCCCCCTTACAGCAGAGTGTGCACAGAGGCCCCCCCTTACAGCAGAGTGTGCACAGAGGCCCCCCCTTACAGCAGAGTGTGCACAGAGGCCCCCCCTTACAGCAGAGTGTGCACAGAGGCCCCCCCTTACAGCAGAGTGTGCACAGAGGCCCCCCCTTACAGCAGAGTGTGCACAGAGGCCCCCCCTACAGCAGAGTGTGCACAGAGGCCCCCCCTACAGCAGAGTGTGCACAGAGGCCCCCCCTTACAGCAGAGTGTGCACAGAGGCCCCCCTTCCATCCGAGTGTGCACAGAGGCCCCCCCTTCCATCCGAGTGTGCACAGAGGCCCCCCCTTCCATCCGAGTGTGCACAGAGGCCCCCCTTCCATCCGAGTGTGCACAGAGGCCCCCCTTCCATCCGAGTGTGCACAGAGGCCCCCCTTCCATCCGAGTGTGCACAGAGGCCCCCCTTCCATCCGAGTGTGCACAGAGGCCCCCCTTCCATCCGAGTGGGCACAGAGGCCCCCCTTCCATCAGAGAGCTAACACAGGCACTGCTACACAGTAGGAGGTGACAACCGAGGTATCCATCTTTAGCATGAGCGGTCCTGTAAATGATAATGGTGGTCTCCGCCGCGGGTTTGCCATGAGATCATCATTATCGGCGGTGGGAGAGGGGCCCCCCTCCCGCTGCCCTCTGACACTTACCGGAGTGGTCGGTAGCGGTGGAGGCGATCGGGTCCTTCTGCCTTCTGTGTGAGGATGAGAGTGAGGGCAAGATGGCCCCCACCCGTCCCCATAGCATAGCAGAGCACAAGTGACGTCAAAACGTAAGCCCCGCCCATGCATCTTAAAGGCACATTTTTTTGTTGCCATTTTTTCAAATGACAAAATTTCCTCTTTTTTTTTTTGCATTTTAGTGTAAATATGAGAAGTGACGTCTTTCTGACCCCTCCCCCGGATCTCATATATAAGAGGACCTGTCATGCTTTGTTCTATTACAAGGGATGTTTACATTCACAGTAATTAGGAATAAAAGTGATTAATTATTTTCTCAGTGTAAAAAATTATAAAATAAATAAAAATAAGAAAACAAAAAAAAAATTGTTTTAAATCGCCCTGTCCCGACGAGCTCGCGCGCAGAAGCGAACGCATACGTGAGCGGCGCCTGCGTATGAAAATGGTGTTCAAACCACACAAGTGAGGTATCGACGCGATCGTTAGAGTGAGAGCAATAATTCTAGCCCCAGATCTCCTCTGTAACTCCAAACATCCAACCTGTAGCATTTTTTAAACGTCGCCTATGGAGATTTTTAAGGGTAAAAGTTTGACGCCATGCCACGAGCGGGCGCAATTTTTAAGCGTGACATGTTGGGTATCAATTTTCCCGGCGTAACATTATCTTTCACAATATATAAAATAATTGGGCCAAATTTATTGTTGTCTATTTTTTTTAATTAAAAAAAGTGATATTTTTCCTATAAAAGTGCGCTTGTAAGACCGCTGCGCAAATACGGTGTGACAGAAAGTATTGCAACGACCGCCATTTTATTATCTAGGGTGTTAGAAAAAAAAAAATATATATATATATATAATGTTTGGGGGGTTTAAGTAATTTTCTAAAACTGTCTTAGTCTCGTGAACACATAGGGCCAGATTCAGGTAGATGGGAGCATCTTTGCTCTGGAGTAACGCTTCTCATTTACGTTACTCTGACGACCCTTTCAGCGCAAGTACTGTTATTCACATAGCAGTTGCGCGTAAACTTGCGCCAGAGTAACGATAATGCGCTGGCGTAACCCGACGCAAGTGGAAGTGGGTGTGATCATATGTAAATGATGGGCGGAGCCCAGCGGCTTATGTTCAGCGCATCATCCACGGAGCATGCGCAGTGAGGGAGGCTCCACTCGCCCCCCTTGTGCGCATGCTCACAACTTCTGTCGGCACCACTTCACGGGAAACGTCAGCGCAATGCGTTCCACTGGGCGCTTAAAAGCGCTAGCGGAAACGCCATTCCGGCGCAAAAGTATTTCCGTTTCCCCCCACCCCAGGGAAGATACTTTTGTGCTGTGATGGCTGCTCCCGCTACCCCCAAAGAGAGGAGGAACCTCAACTTCAACGCCCAGGAGGTCTCGGTCATCATATCGGCGATGGAGTCTTTTAATCATTTCTTCCATGGGAAAAAAAAAGCCGGAAGACCAGCCGGGAGAGGAAGCAGGGCATCCTGGACACCATTGCTGCCAGGGTGAATGTCTTAGGGTACTCCACCCGGACTGCTGGGGACATACAAAAAAAAAATAATGACTTGCGGCGCAAGGTCCGTGGCAAGGTGGCCACCATCAGGAGGCATGAGAGGGGCACAGGTGGTGGTCCCCCATGTCCGGTCAGCCTGACCACAGAGGAGGAGGTGGTCGCCCGCTGCCTGGAGAGGGAGCAGGTGGAGGGGGTCCCTGGCTATGACTCCGTGGAGGAAGGCTCCAGGACAGGCAAGTGTTTTTTATCCCCTATTTGATGTGTTGCATGTGGGGGGGGAGGGTACATGTGCCAAGTGTGTGGGACCACAAACATGTGTCTGCTTTGTGTCATCCACAGATGACGGAGCTGGGCCATCATCTCTTGGCGGCCAGGCCACCCCAACCTCCCAACGGTATAGTGATGATGAGCCCCTGGGTGCTGAAGAGACCGAGGTGGAGGAGAGTGCCCACACCACCCCTGCAGAGGTGGTTGTGGAGGAGCCTGTCCCTGAACAGGACTTCATCTTAGTGTTGGAGGAGTCCTCCTCTTCAGCAGGGCCCTCTGTCATCCCCTCCCCCATCCTCGGTAGCCCCTCAAGGGCGACTCCATCCCCACGGGGACAGCCTTCTCCTCGGCCCAGGAAGGCCACCCGGAAGACCAGGGGGGTGTGTGATCTGGTCGAGGACCAGGTGGTGTTGGACCACGCCAGGCAGACCCAGCAGATGGGGGAGATTGCTGGGCACCTTGACAGGGTCGCTGACAGCCTGGGCTCCATGTGACAACTGCCCAGTGGTGTTCAGAACCTTGTTACCAGCCTGGGGGAGGTGCAGGCTGATGTACGGCACCTGACAGTAGCCGTACATGCCAAAACTGCTGCCATCCGGGAAGAGGGGAGGCAGCGGCACAATATCACCCGCCAGCTGAGGATGCAGGCCCAGACTAACCTCTATCTGAGCCGGATTGCAGTGGCCTTGGAGGGCATGCAGCCAACAGCTGCCAGGAGTGGCCCACCCGGGGATCAGCCTCCTCCAGATGCCCCCCCACCCCCACCACCACCCACTCCCTCCAGGCAGCTGAGGAGCCCGAGACTGCCCCCAAGGAGGAGCCCCCGTCATCCCAGATGAGGGTTTTTTTATTTTAGGTTTATATGATTTTTTTTTATATTACTCAGGTTATGAGTTTTTGTTTATTTTTTTTCTCAGGTTATGAGATATGTATTTATTTTTGTACTGCACACGGTCAGGAGTGCAGGGGACAGTGTGAATGGTGTGTGAATGTGAGAGGGTGGCACTCCTGAAAGTAAGGGGTGTCACCCTCGGCCGTGGTGGTGAAGTGAACCCCACGGCTGTATGAATGACGTGTGAAAGGTGTATGAATGGACAGTGACATCATTGGGGCCTTGACGCTGGCGTTACTGCTCCCAACTCCTCCATGCTGGACTTGGGCTAATCCAATGCGATATGCATGTGGTGTGTGTGATCTAGGGACATCAGTGGTGTGCATGCGTGCACTGTCTGTGTTATTAATGTTTTGGTTTAGTGTCCAAAGATGCCTACGGCGAGGACCCTCCTGACTGCTCTTCCATCAGCAGACTGGGTGTCCTCTGGCAGGGGGGGACTGTGTGGGTCGGGGGTCAGGTCATCACGTATGTCAATCTGCAGGCCTTTTTTCATAGCAAAGTTGTGCAGAATACAACATGCACCGATGATCTGACACACAAAGGTAGGGGAATACAATAGGGTCCCCCCGGACTTATCCAGGCATCGGAAACGGGACTTCAGGAGCCGAATGTTTGCTCCACCACTGCACGGGTTTTGATGTGTGCTTCATTGTATTTTCTCTCTCCTCTGGTTTGGGGGTTCCGGAAAGGAGTCATTAGATGGGGTCCCAGTGCATATGCAGAGTCACCTGTAAGGTAAAAGACAGGAGGATGTTAGTCATGCATGTGCGATTTCTGTTGTGCATCACGGGAGGGGATAGTCATGCCTGCCACCCATGTCACTCACCAACCAGCCAGCTGTCCCCATACATGTTCTGTTCGAATTCTGCTGGGATGGGACTCTGATTGTATATGAAGCTGTCATGGCTGGACCCGGGGTGTTTGGCACGGACGTGCCATATAAGGCGTTGGGCATCGACTATCACCTGTACGTTGATGGAATGCCAATGCTTCCGATTGCGGTATATGTGCTCTGTGGCACTGGGGGGCTGTAGGGCCACATGTGTGCAATCAATGGCCCCCACAGTGCGTGGGAATCTGGCAATGTTGTTGAAATCTGTCATTGCCTTCTGCCGTAGCTCCTCAGTGGTGGGTCTGATGAACTGGTTGGACATGCGTCTGAGGATTGCAGGGACAACCTGGTGCACACATCTGCTTATGGAGGACTGTGACATCCCAGCCACCACTCCACTTGTACGCTGGAATGATCCACTGGCAAGGAAATGAAGTGTTGCCAGGACCTTCACCAGTGGCTGCACTGCTTGTGAGGGGTGTGTCTTGCTGGTGATGTCACCCTGCAGGGTTGTGGTTAGTTCAAGTATTGCATCAGGGCTGAATCTGAAGAGGCGATACACCTCCTCATCCCCCATGCCAAAGAGGCTCATACGCGTGCGGTATATCCTCTCACGTGCCCGCCTCCTTCGTAGCGAGGGACCCAGTACTAGTGCTAGGACCGCGACTGCCCCTGGCATGTTGGCACACAGAGGTGTTGTCCTTGCAAGTGGGGGTGCTCAGCTTGCTAGTTTCCTCGGTAACGCTGCTGTAGCTGCTCTCCTGCTGACCTGTGGCCGTCTGGAGTAAAGATAAAGCAACTATTTGTAGGAATAACTTTGCGACGGACGGACGAGATACGCGCGGCGCATGTAGCCAGCGTATGGTGCTAATCCGTTCGCGAATCGGGAAATCTCCCTCATTTGCATATTTGCAGGGGAAATCAATAGGCGCGACTGATGCGCCAAGCGAAACTATGCGCTGATGAGACTCTGGCGTCGGAACGTTCCGCTGGTCGGAAATGGCCCGTATTTGGGCGCATCTAGTTTGGTGGGTACGGCCACATAGAAACGACGACGCATCTTCACAGTTACGCGGCGCATATCGAAATACTCCAGCGCAAGTGTTCCTGAATCTGGCCCGAAATCTGAAAAACACCCTCGGTCCTTAAGTGGTTAAACCAGCACCTCTAGGACCCTGCGAAGCCGGGAGTCAATGAGGAAAATGAAAGTGAAACTGCGTCTAGTCCCAGCAGCAGAAGTGAGGACAGAGAAGGACTGACACGTCGTAACGCTACGTTTTTTTCTCTTTTTCTCGCTCTTTGGATAAGTAAGGCGGTCACTTACCACGAGCCGTCTCACCCACCGTCCCACACACAATAGGAGCCCTGTGTACCGGCCAACCATTAAGGTAAGTGCTCTCATTCTTCTTGTGCCCATAGAAGGACATAAAACAGGAGCTGCCAATCAGGTGTCGTGCTGAACCCGCGCACACCGATGTACTGTGATTGGAGGGAAGCAGCATGTGATCTACAGACAGACAGATAGAAATCTTACACATTACATACATGTACAATTATTATTCCCTCGTCTGGGTTCCGTTCATGCGCGTTTCAGAAATACTTATCCCTATAATGTCCGAGGAGGTCACAGTGATGGTGTAATTGTGTGAGGAGACAACGAGGAGGTCACAGGGATCGTGTAATTGTGTGACGAGACAACGAAGAGGTCACAGTGATCGTGTAATTGTGTGACGAGACAACGAGGAGGTCACAGTGATCGTGTACAGTAGGTGACTGGGATATTGTGTCAATCTCGCTCCCTTTCTCGGCGAGATTGAGCACTTGTGAGCCCCATCGCGAGAGCCAGCGCCGAGCTGGCTTGCCGCGATGGAGACAAAGCCGTCATAGAAGCGACGGGGATCCGACGCGGATTCCCGCCAATTCTACACGTGGGCGGAGTTTGTTATGAATCCTGAAGGAGAAATCCCCTCCGGATTTTTAAAAAAAATCCGGCATGGGTTCCCCCCTCAGGAGCATAACGGGCCCTTAGGTCTGTTATGGGTTGTAAGGAGACCCCCTACGCCAAAAAAACGGCGTGGGGGTCCCCCCACAATCCATAACAGACCCGTATCCAAAGTACGCCGGCCGGCCGGTCAGGAAGGCGAGCGAGCACCCCCCCCCCCTCCTGAGCCGTACCGGGCAGCATGCCCTCAACATGGGGGGGTCAGGTGCTCTGGGGCAGGGGGCGCACTGTGGCCCCCCACCCCAGAGCACCCTGTCCCCATGTTGATGAGGACAGGGCCCCTTCCCGACAACCCTGGCCGTTGGTTGTCGGGGTATGCGGGCGGGAGGCTTATCGGAATCTGGAAGCCCCCTTTAATAAGGGGGCCCCCAGATACCGGCCCCCCACCCTAAGTGAATGAGTATGGGGTACATTGTACCCCTACCCATTCACCTGCAAATACAAAGTGTAAACACAAATAAACCACACAGGGTATTGAAATATTTTATTAGTTGGCCGCCGGGGGGGGGTGTGTATGATCGCTTTTATAAAAGCGCCCCCCTCCGGCGGGCTTCTGTGGGGGGTGGGTGCCGCCGTCTGGTTCTCTTCCGCCGCCGGCGGGCTTCTGTGGGGGGTGGGTGCCGCCGTCTGGTTCTCTTCCGCCGCCGCCGCCCACCACCCGGCGGGCTTCTTTCGACCTACCGGAGCATGATGGGACTGCGACGTCACAAGACAGGCCTATATAATTCGCTGGGAGCCGCGCGCCCGGCATAACAGCGGGAGGAAGCGTTGCGTCAACATCTGGAGAAGAAGAAGACGTCACAGAAGAGGGGACTCGCCGCCGCCAGTAATTGAGCTAACACGAAGATAGCGGCGGCGAGTCCTGAAGAAGAAGAAGACCCCCGGAGAGCCGCAGAAGACCCCCGGAGAGCCGCAGAAGACCCCCGGAGAGCCGGAGAAGACCCCGGAGAGTGGGAGAAGACCCCCCAGCCGCCGAAGACGTCGAAAGAAGCCCGCCGGGTGGTGGGCGCTTTTATCAAAGCGCCCCCCCCCGGCGGCGGAAGAGAACCAGACGGCGGCACCCACCCCCCACAGAAGCCCGCCGGAGGGGGGCGCTTTTATAAAAGCGATCATACACACCCCCCCCGGCGGCCAACTAATAAAATATTTCAATACCCTGTGTGTTTTATTTGTGTTTACACTTTGTATTTGCAGGTGAATGGGTAGGGGTACAATGTACCCCATACTCATTCACTTAGGGTGGGGGGCCGGTATCTGGGGGCCCCCTTATTAAAGGGGGCTTCCAGATTCCGATAAGCCTCCCGCCCGCATACCCCGACAACCAACGGCCAGGGTTGTCGGGAAGGGGCCCTGTCCTCATCAACATGGGGACAGGGTGCTCTGGGGTGGGGGGCCGCAGTGCGCCCCCTGCCCCAGAGCACCTGACCCCCCCATGTTGAGGGCATGCTGCCCGGTACGGCTCAGGAGGGGGGGGGCGCTCGCTCGCCCCCACTCCCTTCCTGACCGGCCGGCCGGCGTGCTTTGGATACGGGTCTGTTATGGATTGTGGGGGGACCCCCACGCCGTTTTTTTCGGCGTAGGGGGTCTCCTTACAACCCATAACCGACCTAAGGGCCCGTTATGCTCCTGAGGGGGGAACCCATGCCGGATTTTTCTTTAAAAATCCGGCGGGGATTTCTCCTTCAGGATTCATAACAAACTCCGCCCACGTGTAGAATTGGCGGGAATCCGCGTCGGATCCCCGTCGCTTCTATGACGCGCTCGCTGGAATGTGCTTTTACTATTCCAGCGAGTGCGAGATGTCGGCAGCCTGTCGCCGAGATTCAGCGCGATGCTGGCGTGCTGAAAACACATTCTCGGCGGCAGGCACTGTAGGTCAAACATGAGTTTGACTCAAACATTGGCTGTTCACCCATTCACCATATAACAAACAATTTGGGGTGTTTGTAGCAAATTTAAAAAGCCACAGAACACCCACTAAATGTCTTTTGGAGAAATAAAAAGTGCTAATTTTAATGAATAATATGCAAGTTATTGTCATAAAAAGTGTTTGGGGACCCGGGTCCTGCCCCAGGGACATGTACCAATGCAAAAAAGTTTTAAAAATGGCCATTTTTATGGTGCAGTGATTTTAATAATGCTTAAAGCGAAACAATAAAAGTGAAATATTACTTTAAATTTTGTACCTGCTGGGTGTTTATAGTATGTCTGTAAAGTGGCGCATGATGAATACCTTGAAAATAGTGACCACGCTGCAGATATTCAAGCCACGCATGTGAAGGATTATGACAATATGTCAGGAGACTAGAGAAAGGGGGTAGTGAACTCTGTAACAGAGTGTCCCGTAGGAACACTCTAGATGTCTTAGTCCAGGATAAAAAAGGAGATGTGTGCAAAGTCAGTGGAAATGCAGAATCACCAAACATTGATGACAAGGGACTTGGTCTAGTAGACAATTGACTCTTATGTAAATAATGGCCCCAAGCTTTTAATGTACATGTAACCAAGGCTGGTAAAGAATCCACTAGCGGTCTCTGAGCTGACGAGGTCCATAACAAAGATGTAAGGTCGGAACAATAAGGTATTTTTCTAATAAAATCCATAGTTTAGTTGATTCATTATGAGACAAATCCATGATAGGAAGTAAAGATGATACATGAAGGTATAACAGCACATTGGGAAATGTCACACCTCCCCTACACTTAGGTAATGATAGAGTAGGTAACAATCTGTGATTTTTTGTTACCCCATATACATTTTCTGATGATAATATTTATACTACGTAAAAATCCAGCGGGAGGGGAGACAGGAATTGTTTGAAATACATATAGAAGTTTGGGTTATATATCCATTTTAATAATATTTATGTGTCCAAACCAAGATGAACGTTCGGATTGTATACAGAAGGGACTATAATTCAAATCTGCAATTGCTGATAAACAAGTAGAATATAAATACCTAAATGTTTAATTGCTTGCTTCTGCCATTTAAAATAAAACATTTGTTTGTATACACAATATTTCCTGAGATGATAATGGGATATGTAACACCTCTGTATTGTCATAGTAAACATTAAAAATGTTCACTTGCCCAAAAGTCTCAAATTCATGTATTATGGAGGGAAGTGATATATGGGGTTGTTGTATATAGAGGTAGGTCATCCACATAAAGTGATCATTTGTATTGATGGGAGCCTACCTCAATCCCTTTAATTGTATTATTTTCTTGAATTCCAACTGCAAGGTGTTCCATTGTGAGAATATATAGCAAAGGAGATGAGGGGCAACCCTGTCGAGTACCGTTGTGAATTGTTAAAGGATGGGACAGAAATCCATTAGACATACAAGGAAATGCCTGGGTACAATGCCTTTTCCTTTCTCCTTTCCTTCTCAATCAATCTAGTGTCAGCTAGTCAGTGAGGCAGACGGATTAGCTACAGGATCTCCACAGCGGCGCACGTCTCCTAGGAGTAGGAGCGTGTGTGTCTTAGCTCCAGGCAGGCGTAGGAGGCAGACAGGCAGAGTCTCTCCCAGCCCTGCTAGCCTAGCCCCAGCTCCAGCTCCAGCTCCTGGAAAATCCTGTGCCCCAATCTGATCTCTCCTCCAGCCTGAGCAATACTAATTCAGCTCCCTGGCTCTCCTGCAGGTAAGAGCCTTCCACCAAAGCTGCTGACGGCCGTCCTTTTTAGGATAAAGCCGCAGCAATACGGATCTCCCTTGCTCCTTTTTGGCTCCTTTTCTCGGTCCCCTGCACTCCCACACCTCCATCTTCATTAGGGGCCCCCTCCTGCCACCTCCCCGCGGCAATTCCGCCGTCCTGGGGCTTTTTTGAGAGACCCGCGCCAGACCGCCCTGAATCGCGGGGCCGTGGTCTAGGAAAGACCGCGGCTTCACTTGCGGCCTAACGGCGCGCTGCTCCTCACGCCCTACTATCCTCCCCCAGCCTCCAGGAAACCCCCCTCACCCCAGAAGGACAGCCACTCATCCTTGTTCTCACCCTCTCAGCCCCCCCGGCATTACAGAACCACCCTATCTGTCAGCCCTCATCCCACTGCCTGATTAGGCAGCCATCCTACCAGACCAGCAACACGTTCACCTTCTCATCCCCAGCCCCCCCTCGTCTCTCCAACGAACAGAAGCTTGATCCAGGGGTTACCCGATCGCCTCTCACAGGGGTCAGGAAGGAATTTGTTTCCCTACCAGAGCATATTGGCCTAGCGCCGCCAGGGTTTTTTGCCTTCCTCTGGACCAAGCCAGGAGAGAGGAATTAGCCAATTCCTCTCCCCACTGCCCCTTAAACCCCCCCCCCCCCCCGGTGTATTGGCGATCATGGCATGTCGGCAATATTCTGCCGAAACCATTTGGAGTTTGAGGCAATTCGCCGCAATACTGCCAGCCATCACCAAAAATGCCCTAAAAACTGAGCGACTATTGAGAATCGATCACCGATCGACTGTCAGACATTTCAGCCATCTACCCCAGCTCAAGCACATATCATGTGCTCTGATTAACACAAGATCGGCAGTAAAACACTGACTAGAAATCCGCGACTTCATTCAACAAAATGATCTAGACTGTCTCTTTATTACAGAGAGCTGGATTACAGCCGACTGTAACACCATTCTAGGAGAACTGGTGCCAGAAAATTACCATATCATAACGGAAAACAGAATAGGGCAAAGAGGAGGAGGCCTGGCCGTGATCCACAAGGCTCACCTTACGATCACCAAACCAGTCCTTCAAAACCCTCTTCCATTTATGGAAACCCTTACTCTGCAACTACAAACAAATTCAAAGGAGACCGTCCATATTCTGCTCTGCTATAGGCCCCCCGGCCCAAAGTCGCAGCTGCTATCATCATGGACGGATTTTTTCTCCACTTACTCCCTCAACAGCAAACATCTTTTGCTGCTCGGGGATTTCAATCTCTGGGCCAACTCCTCACAAGACCCCATTGCCGATGCCTGTATTAACCTCCTGGAAGATTTAGGATTACAGCAACTAGTATGTGGATCCACACATGCTTCAGGTCACACACTTGATCTTATTCTCAGACAAGATCTGGAAATAAAAATTTTGGAAAATGAAAAGTTGCCATGGACAGATTACCATGCAATTAAATTCATTATTTCCACAATGGGCCCCCCCCCCCCCCCCCGCAAAAAAACATCAAATCCAGTGACAACACACTGTACTAGATGTCAGAAGAAGCTCCACTCGGAACTCTTCAAAACCACTTTAAGGAAAAAAATAGAAACAACTCAGCCGCATTAAACGGCCGTTAAAACATTAGATGCCATAAATTCAGCCATGCTACAGTCAGACGACTTAGTAGCGCCAAAACGAAAAACCTGCATCCGGAAAAACAACCGCAGCTGGTTTAGCAACCAGCTGTCGTTACTGAAGCAAGAACGCAGAAGGGCCGAATCCGCCTGGAAAAGAAGCTCTTCAGAGCTAAACCTATCCATCTACAAGGCGACAACAAGAAAATACCACAAAGAAATTTTCCAAGCCAAGAAAAATTATTTTTCAGAGGCTATCAACAGCGCCTTAAACTGCCCCGCAAACTCTTCAAGATGGTCACTCAGACCATGAAACCAGGATGTATTGAAGCCCCCAATTCAGACACACAAGAATTTTGCAATGAACTATCGGATTGCTTCATTAATAAAATCGAGGCCATCCGTGAAAGCATTCAGCAAATCAATTCCCCCCTCAGCCCCCCGCGCAGCTTCTCACACAACACCCATAGTAATTCTCCTATATCAGGTAAGTTCACCCTGGTACCCATCTCCATCGAGGCCACTAAGAATATCATTGGCGCTTTGCGTAATGGCACAGCGCCAAATGACATTATCCCCACAAAACTGCTGAAGTAATGCACCTACATCCTGGCTCCTCCCATCACGCAGCTTATCAACCAGTCTTTCCTGGAGGGCATAGTGCCCTCACAGTTGAAAGAGGGTGTAATCCAACCCATGCTGAAGAAACCCTCCCTGTACCCCAAGGACCCACTCCACCGCTGTCCCATAACAAGCCTCAATGTACTCTCAAAGATAATGGAAAAAGTAGTGGTACAACAGCTGCAACAGCATCTAGATACCTACAAGCTACTTGACCCATTGCAATCAGGGTTCCGTCCCGGACACGGGACTGAAACCGCGCTGCTCAAAATATGGGACGATGCTCTCGAGGCCGCAGACGAAGGAGAATCTTGTCTTCTAGTTCTGTTGGACTTAAGTGCAGCTTTCGACACTGTAGACCACAAACTGTTACTGTCTCGGCTTGCTGAAGTAGCCAGAGTCGCAGAAGGCGATTTATCTTGGTTCTCCTCTTTTCTGGAAAACCGATCACAAACAGTGAAGTTAGGACCCTTCACATCTGAGAAACGCACAGTAACACGCGGAGTCCCTCAAGGATCGCCTCTGTCACCAGTGCTGTTTAACATCTATCTTCGTCCTCTTTTTGAGATTATCAGCAGCCAAAAACTGCTCTACCACTCATACGCAGACGACACGCAACTGGATTTCCGTATCTGCAACAGAAAGGATCACCACCTCAATCTAGAGACATGCCTCTCTTTGATAAAGGACTGGATGACAAAGAGTTATCTTAAACTCAACGGAGCGAAAACAGAACTTCTCCTGTTTCACGCCAAGCGCAGGAATCAACTTTCAACAGCATGGACACCCCCGCCCATTCTGGGCAAAATCATCACCCCTAGCGCCAAAGTCAAAAGTCTAGGGGTCATCTTTGACTCCTACATGACAATGGACGCACAAATAGGATCAGCAGTCAGCGGATCCCACCATCTGCTGCGCCTACTACGCAGACTTACTCCGCTCATCCCCAAAGAAGATTTAGCGGTCGTGGTGGGAGCAATTGTTAACTCCAGACTGGACTATGCAAATGCCCTTTACCTCGGACTCCCCAAATACCAAATCGCTCGTCTGCAAGTCGTTCAGAATACGGCCACATGCAGGTATTTTATATTTCTGAGCATATTTCATTAGAGAAATGGTCTTATGAGTATTTGTGATTGGGGTCATTTTGGGTGGGGGGCCCGTGGAACCCAGATTACCTTAGAGAGCTCTGGAAACCCATTTTCCAGCTCCCCTGGCTCCTCTTATGTGAAAGTCATTTGTCTATTAGGGGCGTAGGATGGCCTGAGAACCCCAGTCTGGTCTGCCCTAACCAGACTCCCAGTACAATGACACCAGACTTATCATTTTGTGTTATCCCTGTTATCCTGGGTCTTATATATGTGTGGTTTGTGTCAAAAGAATGAAGCCGCTCTTTCACTTGGGACAGTAATATTTCTGAACAATATCCCTCAAGAAATATAGGAAGATAAATAATTCCACCTTTCAGACTGATAGAATATTGTAGGAGTCTCTCAGACCATTGCTAGTCAGTTTGAGGTGCGGTGGGGGTTTGTTATGTGTTTAAGTGCCTGTATTCCATTGGTCTATTGTTTCGGTCTGCATTGGGAGCAAAGTACTATGGGATGTTTATGCTTATGTGGGTTAGCTTACATGTTAATGAAACCACTGTCAGCTATTGGATGCTAGAGGGGAAGGGGGATTTCTCCAATAGCCCTCCCTGCTGATAGGATGGTCTACTAAAAGTTGAATATACCTGTGTCTCTCATTACTCGATGTACAGTTTACCCCACCCTGTGTCATTATGCAAAGAGGGATTGTCCCCTGAGTATATAACTCTTTGTACCTGTGTTTCAATAAACAGTTTTATGTTCCTTACCACCCTACACTGATGTCTAAACAAGTAACTGGGTTGGCTAAGGGATCTTGGATTGTCCTGGTACCGGGTAAGTGACACTTTTACAGCACCATACTCCTCTTGAGTATGGAGGTTCTTCATAGAATTATCTTGAGATTCTCTGTTGGAAATAAACCCCACCTGGTCCAGGTATATTAAATCTGAAATATATGGGATAAGCCGATTAGATAACATCTTTGAATATAGATTAATATCAATATTTGTAAGAGTGATGGGACGATACCTGCTACAAAGAGTGGGGTCTTTCCCAGGTTTCAGTAAATATGTAAGGCCACATACACACGATCGGACCAAACTGATGAGACTGGTCCGACGGACCGTTTTCATCGGTTCACGCTGAACTTGTCTGATGTGCGTACACACCATCGGGCCAAAATCTGATCGGGTCAGAACGCGGTGACGTAGAACACAACGACCTGCTGAAAACGAAGTTCAACGCTTCCAAGCATGTGTCGACTTGATTCTGAGCATGCGCGGGTTTTTGGTCCGATGCTTTTGCGTACTATCGGTTTGGTCCAATGGTCAGGCGTCTATCGGACAGATTTTAAAGCATGTTTTAAAACTTTGGTCCGACGGACAACGGTCTGATGGGCCATACACACGATCAGTTTGGTCCGATGAAACTGGCCTTAAGGCCAGTTTCATCGAACAGGTTCCATCGTGTGTATGCGACCCTAATATGCGCCTCTAATGACTGCAATAGGAAAATGACAGTTGATGATAAAGCATAATAGTTTTGTAACACAAATAGAAATCAAAAAACATAAAAAATTGAGAAGTAAAACCATCCGGTCCGGGGCTCTTATAAGTCTGGAGAGAAGAGATCGCTCTTACTAATTCCTCTACCTGAAAGGGTTGCTCTAAACTATCTATAACATTTGTGGATCAGGTAGGAAGGGCAGTTTGTGTGATACAATCCCTAATATTTACAGAAAGGTCTTGCTTTGAGACATCCAACGGAATATTATAGAGACGTTCATAAAATTTATAAAACCGCTTGCAGATTTCTTTAGGGTGATAGGTCACATGACCATCAGTTCTTCTTTATTTTTTAAATGGAAGTGGTACCCTTTCTGGTATGTAATGTCCTAGCTAATAATCTAAATGTTTTTTCTCCCTATTAAAATAATCTCTTCTAATAGCCATTTTCTGGTTCAGTAGATCCATCAATTGATGTCTAGTTTCAGGAAGCTGTAACATTATTTTATTAGTCTGATTTCTTTTATGAGAAATTTCAAGTTGTGCAATCTGAGTGAGCAATTTTTTGTGACCCATGCTTGATTCCCCGGAATACAAATGTTAACGCTTCCCATTGAGTAGGCAAAGGGGTATCATCATATTGGTGGTCTGAAATAAAATGGGAAATGGCAGTTCCAATTTCTGAAGTACATTCCGTATCCCTCAACAAATTGTTGTTCAATTTCCATGTCCAATCCTGTCTGGTTATATTTAGTAATAAAAAAGATAAGTATACAGGGGCATGATGGGACCAAAGTAAATTCCCTATTTCACATTTAGATTGGATAGTAAGGGCATATTGACTAATGGCAAAAAATCTATGTGAGAATATGAAGGGTGGACCGCAAAATAACATGTCTTTAGGCAGCTACAAATCTATTTTGAGAGAGGAAACCTCTTTCATGATACCCAGTCGGGGTTTCGCCCAGGAAGAGGAACAGAGATATCTGTGCTGGCTATGCGAGAAAGATTACTATCAATCCGTGATGCAGGGGGGTCGGCAGCTTTGATTCTGCTAGACCTCTGCAGCATTCGACACTGTCGACTATGAGATTCTGTTGGACAGACTGAAAAATCTTTTTGGTCTTGACGGGGTGGTTCTGAGCTGGATAAGCTCCTTTCTCCATGAGAGAACTCATTATGTTAGGATGGGAACACATCGGTCCACCACAAGACATCTTACTTGTGGTGTCCCACAGGGGAGTGCTCTATCGCCGCTCCTCTTTAATTGCTATGTCCGTCCTCTTGCTGATGATATCATCCAGAACAACAACTTGGAGTGTCAGCTTTATGCTGATGACACTTAAATTCTGGTTGATTCAGCAAGAGGACCTCAGCAGCCAGCTCAGCTAGCGAAATGCCTGGTAGAAATACAGGACTGGATAGCGGGTAATAGGCTTGGATTGAACACAGCCAAAACCGAAGTACTACTAATTGGTCTTGATGGCGCAGCACTTCTGGCGGCATGGCCTCCATCTCTCGGGCCCACACCCATTCCAGCTAAGCAGGTAAAAAACCTAGGGGTCCTCATTGACGACACCCTCTTGTTCATGCCCCACATTAGAAACATCCTGCGGAAGGCCAATCATCATCAAAAGTGAAACACCTATTCACGCAAAGTAATAGATCTATACTTGCCCAAGCTTTTATCCACTCCAGATTAGATGGGGCTAACATATTTCTACTGGGTGCCCCGCAGAAATGGGTCCACAAGCTCCAGGTGGTGCAGAACCACGCTGCTCGCTTTGTTCTGGGTCTAGCGAGACGAGATCATATTAGCCTGGCTAGGAGATCACTCCATTGGCTCCCTATTGAGCAGAGAGTGATCTTTAAAACACTCTGTATCTTTTTCCGAGCATACTGGGGACTAGGCCCCAAATATTTACACAATCTAGCGATGCACTATGTACCTACGCGGCCATTAAGGTCCATCTAAACTTTCTTCCATGGGAGGCAAAACGACTTCAGAGTAGGGGTGCTATGCTGTGGAATGCGCTTTCCGTGGAACTTAAGACGACACCAAACTTGCTCCTCTTCAGAAAAAAAACTGAAGACAGAGCTATTTGTCCAGGCTTATGGATAGGTTGAGCGTTATTTTTTCCCCATACACTCCGCTCCTTCATTGATGGGGTCAGTCATGCCATTTTAGTGATTATGCCCCTGGAATGGCCCTGACTACTCAGATACCAATGATGTTATGTACTCTTTCTATAGATTTCCTTGTTTCTTTTTCCTCATATTCTTTAAAGCTCCTAGGCCTTTTTCTTTTGTTTACCTAAGAACCGGATACTTTTCTTTTTAGTCACTGTCATCTTTTTTTCTTTTTCTTTTTTATTACTGTGGATTGATTCTAGGTAACACCTAACCAGCTTCGCTTAGACGCTCACCCCCCAGTGGGTATTTGGCGCCTAACCAAGCTTAAAATCAAATCAAATCAAATGGTCCCTTTCTGTGGGATGAGATCTCCTTCATATATCCAATACATTATATTCAGTGAGAAGATTCTTAAGTTTTTGAATCTGAAATTTAAAAATGGAACTCCTACCCAAGGAACTATCTAAAGTAGGATCTAGGACACAATAAAAGTCTCCAGCCAATACAATCACTCCCTCCACAAATTCCATAAGATTTTGGATGTATTGAACACTCGTCACAATTTGATCATTATTAGGGATATACTGTATATACTCGAGTATAAGCCGAGTTTTACAGCAAATTTTTTTGTGCTGAAAATGCCCCCCTCGGCTTATACCTTTTTGCGCCTGACTTCCCAGACTTTTGGGACCGGCCGACCGTAGGTCCCCTGGACCCTAAACTTGGCACACATGTAGCCCCACTCTTCCTCTAACAACTAATAGGTCACTGACTTGTGAAAGGCAATAGAGACCCCCCTTGATTGTGGTTGAGAATATGAACTATGATACCATTTGGTTAAATATTTGTTTTGTAGAACAGCAACATGAAAAGAACAAAAGTGACTCTCTTGAAAAAACACGACATTGATCTTCCACTTCTGCAGATCATAAAGTACTTGCATAAAGCTCATCCAAACCTCCAACATTAAAAGAACATAAAGTAAATGTTAGAAAAGAAACATATATCTGTGCTGCAATGCAATGGGAATTATAAAACATGTGGGAAAAATCATTAATATAAGCCAACCCTCCAATAGATAAATAAATAAGGGATTGGTGAAAAGTCCTGTAAGTGAAAGCGTCCCCTTCACAAATTTGTGCTATTGTAGTTGATGTAATAACAGACAGTAAGAGCTGTTCCAGATAACACAGTAGAGAAACCTTCAATATGTTATTCAATAGTGACTTCAAATAATGAGACACCCAAGGAAAAGTGATGAGATGTTAAAGCAAAGATTCCTCCACCTCTAATATCGGATCTCCTTACCGACTTCACAGATCTCTTGTCGGTAGATCACAACAGCCTGTGGTTAGTTACCCCCGCCCGGGGTCTCTCCCTGCTGGACAACCAACACCTACCTCCTCAGCATCTAGCGATACTCTCGTATGGATAATTCCCATAAAAATATAAAAACTTCCAAATATCCGACTTCAGGGTCAAGCCCTGCTGCCCTGGTCTCTTCTTAATATTCCCCGTCCTTGATCTCCTCCAGCATTAGTAGTACCTCAGATAAACTTTGAGCAGGTGCTTTTCTTTAATAACACCATGTAAGCACATGAATTACCAGCCTTGGACGCTCCAAGCTCTTCATTCCACCCAAAAGATGGCCGCTGTGTCCCAGTACACAGGTTACAGCCATTTTTATTTTCTATTATTTTGTGTGTATCTTGATTGGTTGCAGCAGCAGTTACACCACACTATTTTATTTGTGTTCAATCACACACACACACACACTGAGAGCCGGTTCACACTGGGGCAACCGGGGATCCGACTTCAAGATGCCCCAAGTCGCGCAGTCAATAAAATGAATGGAAGTTAATGGGAGTCGTCTTAATGTACACTACTGAGGTCGCTCCGACTTCAGAAAAGGTTCCTGTACTACTTCAATCCGAATTCTAGGTGACCTGTACCCATTGATTTCAATGGAAGTCACCTCCAAGTTGGATCCCCGTTCACAGTGAGGCAACTTTACAGGAAGTCACCCCAGTGTGAACCTGTCCTAAGGCAAGCTCCTCCCTCCCACAGGGGAACTCCACGCCAAATTTTAAATAAAAAAAACCCTCCCCTCTGGGAGCATACCAGTTCTGGTATGGATTTCAAGGGGAACCCCCTAAGCCAAAAAAAGTGTGGGTCCTCCCAAAATCCATACCAGACCAGTATTCGAGCATGCAGACCAGCCGGTCAGGAAAAGGGGTGGGGACGGGCGAGCGCCCCCTCTTGAACCATAACAGGTGGCATGCCCTCAACATGGGGGGGTGCTTTGGGGCAGGGGAGCACCCTGTGGCCCCCTCACCCCAAAGCACCTTGTCCACGTGTTGATGGGACAAGGGCCTCTTCCTGACAACCCTGGCCATTGGTTGTCGGGGTCTGCAAGCGGGGGCTTATCAGAATCTGGGAGCCCGCTCTCTGTTTTTATTTCTCTTCTGCCAGGCACCACCACTGTCTTCTTTCAGCTCTTTCACCAGTTCAATGTTGACTCGGCGCTCCCTCCCACTGTAATGCCTGGGTGTGCAGTGCACGGCGATTTATATAGGTCTCTTATGACGTCACAGTCCCAGCATGCTCCGGGTGGTGACGACATAATTACCACACCCCCTGTTGTCATCACCACCCAGAGCATGCTGGGACTGTGACGTCATAAGAGGCCTATATAAATTTCCGCACACCGCACACTCGGCATTACAGCGGGAGGGAGCGTTGAGTCAACATTGAAGAGAAGAAGAAGGTGAAGCAGAAGACCAGGTCCCCGCTGGTGAAAGAGCTGAAAGAGGACAGCATTGGTGCCCGGCAGAAGAGAAAAAGAACTGGAGAGC
This sequence comes from Rana kukunoris, assembly GCA_029574335.1. NCBI lineage: Eukaryota > Metazoa > Chordata > Amphibia > Anura > Ranidae > Rana > Rana kukunoris. The sequence goes on along the minus strand of JAJQKJ010000984.1, from coordinate 39,567 downwards.
AGGAGAAGTCGGAAGACCCCCAAAGAAGGGAGGAGACCCGGCCCATGCTGGTAAAAGAGCTTAAAGAAGACAGTGGTAGTGCCCGGCAGAAGACCCCCGAAGTCGGAAGAAGACCCCCAGAGCTGCCTAATAAACTACTTTAAAAACCTGTGTGGTGTTTTTTATTGACATTTTTCTTCCACCAGGTGAATGGGTAGGGGTACGATGTACCCCATACTCATTCATATAGGGTGGGGGGCCGGGATCTGGGGGCCCCCTTATTAAATGGGGCTCCCAGATTCTGATAAGCCCCCTGCCCGCAGACCCTGACAACCAACGGTCAGGGTTGTCCAGAAGAGGCCCTTGTCCCTATCAACATGGGGACAAGGTTGCTTTGGGGTGGGGGGGCCACAGGGCATCCCCTGCCCCAAAGCACCCACCCCATGTTGAGGGCATGCCATCTGGTACAGTTCAGGAGGGGGTGCATTCGCCCGTCACCACCCCCTTTCCTGACCGGCCGGTCTGCGTATGGATTTGGGGGGACCCCCACGCCGTTTTTTCAGCGTAAGTGGTTCCCCTTGAAATCCAGACCTAAGGGCCTGGTATGCTCCCAGAGGGGGAACCCATGATGCTTTTTTTTATTTAAAATTTGGCATCGAGTTCCCCCTCCTGGAGGCGACTTCAAGTCGTGTTGTAAGTTGCGTTGTGATTAATACTCAAGTCGTGTTCAAGTTGCCTCCCAAAGTCGTGCTGAAAGTCATGGAGAGAGGGGAAAGATTTAACCACTTGAGACCCGCGGTATGGACAAAAGACGTCTGCAGCGCGGCTCTCAAGTGCCAAGTGGACATCTTTGGATGTAATTTTAAGTGCATTACCTGCGCGCGCCACTGGGTGGCACGCGACGGGTAAACACTGTCCTGCCGCATCGCTAAAGAGCCGATGCATGTACCTGGAGGCCGCGATGTCCGTCGGGTACATGCGATCGGTGGGAAAACAAAGCAGATGACAGCAGGGACGTGGAGCTCTGTGTAATGATGGGGTGTAAACACAGTGCTCCACGTGCTGTCAGAGGAGAGGAGACCGATCTGTGTCCCTTGCATCGGTCATCTCCCCCAGTCACCCCCCTCCCTCCATACAGTTAGAACACACCCAGGATACACACTTAACCCCTTCCTCACTCCCTAGTGTTAACCCCTTCCCTGCCAGTCACATTTATACAGTAATTAGTGCATTTTTGTATCACTGATCGCAGTATAAATGTGAATGGTCCCAAATTTGTGTCAAAAGTGTCCGATGTGTCCGCCGCAATATCGCAGTCCCAATAAAAATCGCAGATCGCTGCCATTACTAGTAAAAAAAAAATAATAAAAAAAAAAAAAAAAATTCTGTTCCCCATTTTGTAGGTGCTATAACTTTTGCGCAAACCAGTCGCTTATTGCGATTTTTTTTTTTTTTTACAAAAATACGTCGAAAAATACGTATCGGCCTTAACTGAAAAAAAAAATGGGATATTTATTATAGCAACAAGTAAAAAAAATATATATATATTTTTTAAATTGTTGCTCTTTTTTGTTTATAGCGCAAAAAATAAAAACCGCAGAGGTGATGAAATACCACCAAAAGAAAGCTCTACTTGTGGGGGAAAAGGGACGCCAATTTTGTTTGGGAGCCACGTCGCACGACTGCGCAAATGTCAGTTAAAGCGACGCAGTGCCAGAAGCTGAAATTTCGCCTGGGCACGAAGGGGGTTTATGTGCCCAGTAAGCAAGTGGTTAAAAAGAATCTCAAAAGATCCAAGAAAGAGAAAATCTAAAAGGTGAAAAAAAACACCACCATTTTGAAATATCCCTACATGGGGGGGGCGGAGTTATACCTAAGTGGGGAGTGTCTAACCCAGGTAAAGAGAATCAGACATCGGGATCCAACCCGGGCACTACTATATTATAAACAATTAAATCATCAAAAAAAACACCCCTGAGATGAATAATAATATGTCATATGCCATCTATATCAAAAGATAAATACTAATAATACAGAGTGACAGACACATCACTTCTCATTATTCTTCTACACAGATAGATACTGTAGAGCAGGCACCTCCAAGCACTGGATTCACAAAGCCAGTGCTGCCAAATCTGCGCTGGGTTTCCTAGGCGTAAGCCGGCGTATCTGGAAGTGGGCGTGAGCCATGCAAAGGAGGCGTGACCCCATGCAAATGATGGGTTGAGTCTCAGACAGATACGTATAATGAATGGCGTGGACGTATCCCCATGCGCATGCTCAGAATCACGTCGGAACTACTCCCTAAGATACGCCGAATCGCTGCCTACGGCGTAAACGTAACCTGTGACTAGTCATATTCACGTCCTACGTAAAATCCGTCGGCTTGTGTTCCCTGGTGCAACCCTTTACATGGATGCTGCTGACTTACACCTCCTTTATGGGGCATAACTTTGCGCCGGACGTACGAGTTTACGCGCACTGAGTCGGACGCACGTACATTCGCGAATCGGAGTATCTCCCTCATTTGCATATGTGAATAGAAAATCAATGGGAGCGCCAAATACGTCCAGCGTAAATATGCGCCCACTCTACCCCGGCGTAGGCAAGTTACGTCAGTGGGATGAAGCCTATTTTCAGGCGTATCTTAGTTTCTGAGTCCGGTGCACGGATACAACGGCGCATATTTACACTTACACGGCGTATCCCGCGATACATCGGCGTAAGTGCTTTGTGAATCCGGCCATTGTATACAGGAAATATAATTATGAAATGAATAAGGGGGGGGAATAAGTTTTATTACAGAAATGGATTGAGGGTTTTGGATTTCACTTATATGGAGGATGGATCAGATTCTGATTGGATTCACCACTTCAGCCCTGGAAGATTTACCCCCTTAACCCCTTAAGGACCACCGCATGTACATTTACGTCGGCAGAATGGCACGGGCAGGCACATCAACGTACCTGTACGTGGCTGCCTTGACGTGGGTCGGGGGTCCAATCGGGACCCCCCCCCCGGTACATGCGACGGTCCCGGTGGCTGTACGAGCGATCCGGGATGAGGGGGCGACGGTTCGCCCCCTCCGGATCGCTCCCAGCCAATGGGAGTCCACCACCCGTCCTCCTCCTGTGTAAACACAGGAAGGGGGAAGTGATGTGATCTCTCCTCTCTGCGTTTTTTCAACCACTGCTGAGGAGAGATCACATCACATAGTCAGTCTGCACAACACTACACTGACACCAGTACACGCAGGCACATTAACCCCCGATCACCCCCCCCCCTCCCCCCGTCACAGTGTCACTGAATGCAGTGATCATATATGTACTGATCACTGTATTTAGTGTCAGTGTGACAGGCAGTTAGTGTTAGGTCCAGGGTAGCCCCGTACCCCCCCCCCAATAAAGTTTTAACCACCCTAGTTAACCCTTTCACTCCCCTATTGCCAGCGTCACTAAGCGATCATTTTTCTGATCGCTGTATTAGTGTCACTGTTTCCGCTAGGTAGGTAATATTTTTTATTGCGATTTTTTTTTTCCTAAAGACATGTGGCTGAATACATTTTGGCCTAAATGTTTGACTAAAATTTAGTTTTTTCGATTTTTCTTATGACAAAAAGTAACAAATATTGATTGTGGCTCTATTTTTGTTTATAGCGCAAAAAATAAAAATCGCAGAGGCGATCAAATACCACCAAAAGAAATCTCTATTTGTGGGAAGAAAAGGATGCAAATTTTGTTTGGGAGCCACGTCGCACGACCGCGCAATTCTCAGTTAAAGCGACGCAGTACCGAATCGTAAAAAGGGGCCGGGTCCTTTACCTGCATTTTGGTCCGGGTGGTTAATGACCATGTTTGCGATACGGCGCTGCGTCATTTTATCTGACAATTGCAACTTTGTACAAAAACTAAATTTACATTTTTCCTACAAATAGAGATTTATTTTGGTGATATTTGATCATCTCTGCGATTTTTATTATTTGTGCTATAAACAAAAAAAGAGACAATTTTGAAAAAAACACAATATTTTTACTTTTTTGCTAAAATAAATGTCCCCAAATAAAACAATCCTCAGTTTAGGACGAGACGTATTCTACATGTTATGGGGGAAAAAACCTTGGCAATACGTGTGTATGTGATTAGATGTGATTTAATTCAATCCAATGTGATGTAATGCAATCCAATGTAAAAGTGATCCGATGCAATGTGATCCGATGTGATGTGATGCGATCCAAACCGATGCAATGTGATTCGATGCGATGTGATCCGATGTGATCTGATGCAATGTGATTCGATGTGATGTGATCCAATGCGATGCAATCCAATGTGATCTGATGCAATGTGATACGATCCGATGTGATGCGATCCAAACCGATGCAATGTGATCCAATGCGATGTGATCCGATGTGATCTGATGCAATGTGATCCGATGCGATGTGATCCGATGTGATCTCATGCAATGTGATCCGATGCGATCCAATCCAATGTGATCCGATTCGATGTGATGTAATCTGTTCCGATGTGATGTGGTGCGATGTAATACGATGTGATCTGATCCAATGTGATGCGATGTGATGTGATCTGATCTGATGTGATGCAATCAGATGCAATGCGGTCCAACGTGATGTGATCCAAACCGATTTGATGCAATCCAATGTAATGCAATCCAATGTGATGTGATCCAATGTGATGTGATCCAATGCGATGCGATCCGATGTGATACAATGCGATCCGATCCAATGTGATGCAATTCAATCCAATGTGATGCAATGTGATCCGATGTGATGTAATCTGATTCAATTTGATCTGATCCAGTGCAATGCAATCCAATATGATGCAATCCCATTGGATTGCATCATATTGGATTGCATTGCACTGGATCAGATCAAATGATGTGATCCGATGCGATGTGATCCAATGTGATGCAAGCCAATGCGATGCAATCCGATGTGATCTGATGCAATGTGATATGATGCGATCCAATCCAATGTGATGCGATTCGATGTGATGTAATCTGTTCCAATGTGATGTGATCAGATGCGATGTGGTGCGATGTGATGTGACCTGATCTGATGTGATGCGATCCAATGTGATGCCATCCAAAATGATTTGATGCGATCCGATGTGATGTGATCCAATGTGATGTGATGCGATCCGATGTGATGTGATTCAAACTCATGCGATCCGATCCAATCTGCTGTGATGTGATGTTGTCTCGCTCCTTATATCTTTGTCTTGCAGTTATTTTTTCTCTGAGGTTTCCAATCCCATGAAAGGGAATCTCCTCTTGTGTGGAATAAAATGTGAGATGAAAATAATGGGGTGTACAGAATCTCTACACAAGTCACATTATTAGAAATTCTCTTTCCTTTCCAATCTGCAGCCTCTGTCATTTCCTGTAAATACAATATGGCCACCTGGAGGCGCTGTGTACACAGGATGTATACAGACTCCGCCCCCAGGAACATCATTTCCTGCTCGTGTGATTGGCTGACTGATTTCCCCAGAAGTCAGATTTCAGGCATCACCTGCAACACGAATCTCATTTCTGGGGAGATCCTCCCAATAGGATGCAGACCCCGCCCCTTTCCTCATTAGTGCTCTGCAGGTGCACAGCTGACTGATAATGATGAAGCCACGCCCATTAGAACCACTCAGGACAGAGACACAGACAAACACACAGGGATGACTTCAGAGTCACAAAGGGGAGGAGTCTACAAGAACGGTTCCAATGTACAGAGATCCCCTCCCCCGAGGGGAAGGTTTATTATCAACACAAGTGGAGTTTCTCTTCACATGAAAATACATTTGAGGAATGTCTGGAATTATTTTTTTATACATTTCCCAAGAGTGGTGATTCCATACTTTTCACCAATCACCTCCCAGCATGTCTGTGTAATGTGGGAGGAAACCGGAATCCCGGAGGAAACCCAACACAGGAGGACAAACTCCATGCAGGGAGTGTCAGGGGTGAGGTCCCAACATATCGCAATAAATAGAGGAAGGAATTACATTTTTTATTGGATGTTTTATAGCAGAAAGTAAAAATTTTTTTTTTTTTTTTTTTTTTTCAAAATTGTCGCTCTATTTTTGTTTTTTAGCGCAAAAAATAAAAACCACAGAGGAGATCAAATATCACCAAAAGAAATCTCTATTTGTGGGGAAATAATGTATTTTATTTGTGTACAACGTCGCACGACCGCGCAATTGTCAGTTAAAGTAACGCAGTGCCGCATCACAAACAATGGCCTGGTCATGAAGGGGGGTAAAACCTCCCGGGGTTGAAGTGGTAAAAGTAAAACAGAGTATTTTTGGGTGAATAGATATCAGTGGAGAAGCTTCAGAAAATCATGTTGTGTGTTTTTGCAGTGATTTGTGTTTTTTAACCACTTCAGCCCCGGAAGGTTTTACCCCCCTACATGACCAGGCCATTTTTTGCAAAACGGAACTGCGTTACTTTAACTGACAATTGCGCGGTCGTGCGACGTTTTACACAAATAAGATTGACGTCCTTTTTTTCCCACAAATAGAGATTTCTTTTGGCGATATTTCATCTCTTCTGCAGATTTTTATTTTTTGCGCTAAAAACAAAAATATAGACAACTTAAAAAACAATATTTTTTTTTTCTTCTATAATATAAATATAAATATCCTAAAAATGAAAAAAAAAATCCAATTTCTTCATCAATTTATTCCAATATTTTTTATTCTCCATATTATTGGTAAAAAATCCCAATAAGTGAATATTGATTGATTGGCGCAAACATTATCACATCTACAAACTATGGGAGATTTATTTTTTTATTATTTTTACTAGAAATGGTGACTTGTAGCGGGACTGCGACATTGCAGCGAACAAATTGGACACCTAAGTGACACTTTTTTTGGAACCAGTGACACCAACACAGTGATCAGAGCTAACAATATGCACTGTCACTGTACTAATGACACTGGTAGGGAAGGGGATAACACCAGGGGGATGAAAGGGTTCAGTGTCCCCCTAGGGGGTGTTTTCTATCTGTGTGGGGGAGGGGCTGATGGGGAGAAGACAGAGATCCGTGTTCCTGCTTAGCTCTGTGTACTTCCCTGTCAGAACGGCGATCTGTCTCTCTGGGGAACGATCGGCTAGTCACGGGGGACATCGCATCCGCTGGACCTGCTGATTGGCTCCCCCTCTGTCCAATCAGTGTGCGCCCCCAGTATCTATGGCAGGAAATGATGTACAGGGACGTCGTATCACACAATAGCTCCGCCCAGTATATCTGCGGTGGGCGGTCTTTAAGGGGTTAATCCAACCAACAAGAAATGGGGGGGAAAAAAACAAAAAAAAGCACAAGAAATGCGACACACAAAAAAAGAACAAAAAAGTGTCAAAACCGCGCATTCAAAAATGCAAAAATCTCTGTAGAAAGTGATGAGAAGCTCCGCCCAGTATATCTGCGGTGGGCGGTCTTTAAGGGGTTAATCCAACCGACAAGAAATGGGGGAAAAACATAAGAAATTAATAAAAAAGGGAACAAAAAAATGTGTGAAAACCAAACGTGCAGAAATGTAAAACGCACCACAAGAAGCACGGTAGAAAGTCCTGAGAAGCTCCGCCTCCATGGGGGGACGAACCTTCCTGGTGGGGGAGGGGCAGAGCGCTCCGCCCGGGACGTGATCAGACGGAGATCTCATTGGAGTCTCAGACGTGACTCAGATCTCTACATGTCAGGAATGGAATAAATCTGCCGCTCCCCGGCCTCTCGCTCACCACACACATTACAATCATCTTTCTATGTAATGGGAGGAGCCGATCAATCCAATCCCTCCATTATTATCCCGCCCAGGCAGGACCCCCCAATACACGCATGTCGGGGGATGGAAATGATCGGATCAGATGTGGGGAAATCTCTGCACTTCATGGAATCAATAAAACTGATGATAATAATAATAATGTGGTCATAACTCCGCCCCTTCTGGGGAGTGGCCTGTGTGATCACATGTGTGGGGGAGGGGAGGGGCACCAAAGTGGTGGTAAAGAGGCGGCAGGAGATCAGCATTGCTCCATGTTCTTCCAGACATCTTATTTATTACACAGAGACAATCCTAGCGCTCAGAGGCACAGCGTGACCCCAGAGGGATTCTTAGGACACACCAGGTGAGTATTTATAAAGTATTGATTATTAGAGATATTTGATAATCTATACAGTAATAATAATCAATTGCAGTACAAGAATCCAATGATATAAATGTCCTCTGGTGTGAAGGGGTATTACACGTATCTGGAGGAGGTGACCCCCGACATGTTTCAGCCCCCGAGGTCCTTCCTCATAGGCTGAATGTCATGTAAATCATACATACCTCTATAAAGGGAAGATATATAAACATTAGTATAATAGTACAATTGTAACATTCATCAACCTAATGCATGGAATGCAACATCCAGGTAAGTACAAAGAATAGGCCTGGAGACTGATACTCACCTGCATGAGCCGACCACCAATGTACCACGAGGGGTGCCTGGCAGGGATGGGATTGGCTGCACTGTGGTTGTTACACGGTGGGACAGATGGTAACAAAACACCAAACAACAAAGGGGAGGAGCTGGATATGCTCAGGGACAGTGGCGGTGAGTCCATAGAGGGCGCCGGAGCGCCGCCCCCTCTCTCTCCTGCACCACCACTGAATACAATACATAGACTCGTGCATTGCATGTATTGTCACTGCCGCCCACTATTCAGATGGCCGGCCCCCTGGTGAGCACCGGCCATCTGAATAACGGCAGCTGGTTGGCTTCAGAAGTGCCTATCAGAGCCAGCGGCTGTAATCGGCTTCCAAATACTTATCCAGGGGACACACAGGAGGTGCATTCCCTGGATAACACCGACAGGCGTCTCAGCCAATCAGGGTCTTTGGTTACCGGTAACCTGATTGGCTGAAGCGTCATCGAGGGCGGGAGAAGATATCGAGGGGCGGTGGAAGTAGGACGGCCGACCCCAGAAAGGGGTTTATTTTTTGTGCTATAAACAAAAATATAGACAGAATTTTGAAAAAAAACACAATATTTTATTTTTTGCTAAAATAAATGTCCCCAAATAAAACAATATTCAGTGTAGGACGAGACGTATTCTACATATTATGGGGGAAAAAACTTGGCAATACGTGTTGTTGTGCTTTCTTAAGGTTATATTTACCCGCACAGTAAAATTATATTGAATTCTTTGATAACGAAGAAGTTTTTAAATACAAGTCAATCTATATGACATAGTCTATATTATGAAACGTATTCACAGAGACGTATAATCATACAAAATAGCTAATTTATTGGTTGACAAAATATGGATATTTACATGACATTAGAATACCAGTTGCGTTTACATGAACACATTGCGATACATTAAACTATCCCCAAAATGGGCGTGCAATACCTTTTGATCTGTGTGTCATGGCCAGTCTCAAGATAACTTTATATAAAAAGACAATGAAAGGAAAGCTTCTATTTCATATTTCAACCTGTTACTTTACTGCAGTTTAAGTAAGCGGGAAAAATATGAAAATGTATTGGAAGGCTTTGTTCTGTCATTAATTTTGAAATTATGTAAAAATATTAAAATATTAAAATATAAAAATGGTATGCCTCACAGAAAAATCTAACAGTTATTGATTATGAGACCAGACCATGACTACACGATATACAACTTTAAATCCTACAGAACAACAATATTTCTGATAAAGTAAAATGGCATATTTACCAATTCCAAGATGGCAATTTGCAGGTGACCAGAGTTAATATGCAGTGCTTTCTATGGCTCTTTATGCATTGTCCTAGAGTGCCCCTCCCCCTATGGATGGGGTCTTCTTCCTTCATTGATCCATCTTCATTGCCTGTACCTTATTTTCTCCTCTGCTCTCTTGGGCTTACTCTCTTATATTACTCAAAACAATAGGACCATTAAATTATCCTACCTCCTGCCCATCTGACAGCTGTCCTTAACTCATTGGCCTCTGGTCTCTATGGGAGTTCCTGGCAATACATGTCGGGCTCCTATTGGCTGACGATTTTAATCATTTACTGGGTCACTGAGTTTTGAGAACCTTGAGTAATATCACTTTCAGCCACTAGGTGTCTCACCTTTATTGTGAGATTATCTGTAAGATAATTTTATATTACTGGGGAGACTTGTATTACTATTATTAACTTATTATTCTTATTATTGGTAACTTCTATATATGTATCTCTGATAACTTTATGTTCCATCATATCCAATTAGTATATCTTTGATCCCTACATAACATAAACGTATATACCTGTATAACCACATATTTTCCCAACAACATTCTTTCCAATCATGCACAGGTTGATATCTCAATCAATGCAAAATAATTATTGGATACATGAATTATTTTGATATGTGTTTGAGGGACACATGTTGCAGGATACATCTTTATAATCACAATTCTATATCTTCCATAATGTGGATTTAGTTTCTTTAAAAACACATCTATTGATAAAAACAAATTTCTCCTATAATTCTTTTTACAAATTTCTAAATTAGCTGATGCGATGGTTATATATATCCCACAGTTCTTAAGATGTCCTTGATAATTTGGAAATATTATTTTTCATGTCAACGTATATTTTCCTAATACCCCGTATATTCATAATGCAAGTCAACTTTGTACATTGGTTTGTGAAGACCGTATTTAAAACTATCTCTTCCGTGGTGGCCCGAGAGCCCAGCTGTGTAAATACCTTCTTCTCAGGAAATTTAGTTGGTCAACACAAGTCATTGTTTTAGAATGGCTGAGTCAATGTTCGGTCTTCGGTCTACAATGGATTTATTTCCTCACCTGAAATCAGTTCTTGACTTAGAAAGGATGTTCTAGGATAAGGCTGGTTTCCTTAAACATCGCTTGTTTATTCACCAAGGTTTAGGACAACAATCATTTGTTCTATGACAACTGTCATTGTCATTCAGTTTCATTCGAGCTTGTAAAAAGTAGAGATAGCTGATGTATTGGGGACCTTGTACATCTAAGTCACATGTGTTTCTTTTTCACTTTGGAGTCATCTTGATTTCCTTATATAATCGTTACGATCACATTTAAGTTTTAATGGCCTTTTCATATTTTTGCTGAAATATTGAATATATCATTATAATTCGCGCCAAAACGTACGACAGATCCCCCCTTTTGAAAGCTCCAAATGCCGGTAGTCGTTTGGAGGACTTCAAAATGCAAAGTGGTGAAGAAATCAGGCTTCATTCGGCCTTGTATGGCATCCGCATTGTGGATGCTGAAAATAGCATTTTAAGGAGAGTTGACACCTGCAGATGGGTGTAGTTCCTTGAGGAAAAGAAGTGGGTTTGTGATTGATGCATGCATCTCAGGGTTGGTTAGCCGTTGGTTAGCGGGAACTGGATCACCCGGACGGCGACTTTGTGCTTGGCTGTCCTGTTGAGTTCCGTCTGTGCAGATTAGCCATTAGCGGTGTCTCTGATTCCCCCGTACGGTTCTTTCTCTGGATGACTCACACGTGTTGGACTCCCAGATCTGTAGATTGGCTTATGGACCTCTTAGTCCTGTAAAGGAAAGTGGATTCCATGAGAAAAACAGTATATGTGTTTTTTTTTTTACATGACCTGCGTTTTCAGATCTACGTGTCAGGCTGGTATCCTGGCTTTCTCAGAGCCCCCCCCTTTTTGGCCCATTGTGTCACCTGTCCTTTGACTAAGCACTTTGGCTTTCAAGACAATGTCTGAATATTTGCTCTGGGAGATAAAGCTCTAGGGCTCATTAACATGAGGACATGTATTTATACCTGAGGATGCCATGCATTAATGACTGACACGCTTCAGAACCATTTTTCTTTTCTCAGGTTAATTATAGCGGTTCTGGAATAGTAAAACATTTTTTTAAAAATTCAAATTAATATGCGACACTTACTGTCAGCAATAAAGTATTTGATGCAATAGTCAATCTACTGTCATTCTTCAGGACCATTTTTTTCTTTTAGCTTAATTATAGTGGTTCTGGAATAATAACATTTAAAAATAATTCAAATTAATATGCGACCCTTATGGTCAGCAACAAAGTGTCTGATATGATAGTCAACCTTCTAGTGGGGAAAAACAAATAAAACCTTCCCCCCTGTGGGGTGTCAATACAACTTAATAGAGGTAATCAAACTACCTTAGGTGGGTGACTCATCTGTTACCAAAATATCAAACCGTTTTAGGCCTTCTGACGTTAATATCTTTAGGATTCGATCATCCTCCGTAATTATCGTCTTCTGCGACTTCTTGAAATTAAACGGCTTTGAGCGACCTGTTTATGTCAGAGGAATGAAGTGACCACTGAAAGATAGGATAACAGTTAGTTTCTAACAACCAAAATCCCTGCTGGGGATTCCAGGACCCTCACTACTGTACCCTGGGGAAAAACTTATGTGGTGTTAGAACCTCTGTCTCCTATGCCTTTCCAGTGCATTCCTCTGATTTACTTTAACATAGGCGCTTCAAAGGCTCTGTGGCCCTTGGCTGGCCCCAGTATTTGCCTCTTACAGAAAAGTGATTCACACTTTGTACAGCAATGAAACCGGGTATTATATGCATAACTTGCTTTATTTTGGTTTCTGTATTGCTTACAGGCTGATCAGAATAGGGTTCTGTGACCCAGTCTCTGTATTTTCTGGGGACTACTGGCTCAGTTTTATCATACATATCCCCTTCAGCAGCACTGTCCTGATTCTGGGATAGTTGTCTGGGCCTTAATTTCTCCCTATTTTTCAGGGGATTTTGGGGTGTCCTACCCTGCGGTTGCTCCCTATTTACCTGTGTTGGTCCCCGGGGCGAATTGGACCGGTAATAGTATGGGTTTCTACCTTTGGGTTTGAATTTGACCCGTTGGAGGTAGACCCTATAGTTTCTCTGAAACCTTGCGTCTGGTTCCCCAGGATGGTAATCCTGAGGTGGGCTTTGTGCTCTCCCTTGAAAGGGTGTTTTCTGTTCCCCCCTTCTAATTTGTGGGGTATGTGGTCTCCCGCTGGGAAGACTCTGTGGCATATCTCCTCTGGCTATATCAGCACATGTCATTTTATGGGTATCAAACCGTAATAATTGGGGAGATGCATTAGTTTCATCCACAATTTGAGTGATGGGTTGAGGCCTTCCGTTGTATTCACCAGTTCGTTGGATAGAGTATACATTGTTACCCTCTTTTACCAAGGACTTAAGTGAACACCCCCTTTCGTAGTTTTTTGCTAAACGCACTTTTGTGTGGGTAGGTGGAGTCTCAACGAACGTGGACTTAAACTCACTTTTATTGCAATCTGTCTCATTTTCTGTTAAGTGGTAAGCACTTCTGAGCACAGACAACACTTCTGTGGGGCTTTGATTACTGGAACCTCTCAGGTTTTGTTTAGCCACACCAGCTGCTGTAACATTTTTGTACTGGCCAAATTCTATATGACAGCGGTGTTTAATTTCTTGCCATGAAGTACCAGACAGACCTTTTAAAGATTCGCAGAATCTACGGTGTTTGGTTTTAAATACCCTCGGTAAGAAATTAATCCTTGACTGGTCATCATCTAGGCCTAAAGCTGATAAGGTATTCTCATAGGCCTTGATGTGGTCATTGACGCACATGGATCCCTCTTGCTCAAAGACAGGGAAAGTATCATTTAAAATGTATATTATTTCTGAGGCGTCCCGTTTAGGGGTACCTATCTTTTCCTTTGATCCCGGGGGAAGCTTATTAAACCTACTTTCATGTGGTGGTTCACTTTTTACCCCCTTTTGCTCAACAGGTGGCTTGGGATAGAATGAGGGTTCTTTTTCTGATCCCTCTTCATTGTCTAACCCCAATATTTTAGATTGAGAGTCAGATATTAGATTTTGGTTACATTCTACACTTTCAGGGTTAGGCATTTGAGAATTACCCTGGGGCACAAACTTCACTTTTAATTCTTTTGATTGCTTAATTAGGGATTCCTGTTCTATATTAAACTGATTTGTTTCTTCTTTTAAATTTTCACTGCTTATTACTTGGCAACTTTCTAAATTTTCACTGTTCATTACTCTGCAACCTTTGTCAGGAGATTCATCTTCCTGCAGAAAACTCTCCATCTCTTCTATTAATTTTTCCCAATTTTCATCTTGCACGGTCATAGACTCGTGATAATGATCTGCCTTGTCATTGGTCGCTTCTCTATTTTTAGTGAGCTCACATTCCTTTTCGGTTAAATGTGGCTGGGGTTCTAAGATATCAGATTCCTGTTCCTGTTGCGTCTTTCGAGATTCAAACTCTTTTTTAATGCAATATAGCAGGAATCTGTATGTTTCTATACGAACGTCTACAAGTCTTTTTATTTCTTCTGTTTCACAGGAGCTATCTTTTTGTGCAAAAATGTTGCCTTCCGCGTTTCCTACGTTTTTTATTATTTGACGGGCGCGGTTTTTAAGGCATTCAACATATGCTTCTAGATTATTCTCCTTATACAAACTTTTTATGACATGGCTCTCTGCCATTTCAATATTAGAAATCATTTCCAACATTTCCTGTAGTTGTATCACTCTTCCCCAAATACTCATCTCATCACTAAGGGCTGACTCTTGGCAATCCCTATCAACAATTCACTTTGACCAGACATTTTTAGGCAAAGAAAAAAAAATCTTTTATCAAAAATTAATAACTAATAATTTCAAAAATTAATAATTCATAATTTCATAATTTCATGCAAAATATCATTTTTGTCACCACCATAGCTATGATTGAACGTGTACAAAACATCGACATTATCTCAGCGAGTGCCTCCATTTATATGTTGTGCTTTCTTAAGGTTATATTTACCCGCACAGTAAAATTATATTGAATTCTTTGATAACGAAGAAGTTTTTAAATACAAGTCAATCTATATGACACAGTCTATATTATGAAACGTATTCACAGAGACGTATAATCATACAAAATAGCTAATTTATTGGTTGACAAAATATGGATATTTACATGACATTAGAATACCAGTTGCGTTTACATGAACACATTGCGATACATTAAACTATCCCCAAAATGGGCGTGCAATACCTTTGATCTGTGTGTCATGGCCAGTCTCAAGATAACTTTATATAAAAAGACAATGAAAGGAAAGCTTCTATTTCATATTTCAACCTGTTACTTTACTGCAGTTTAAGTAAGCGGGAAAAATATGAAAATGTATTGGAAGGCTTTGTTCTGTCATTAATTTTGAAATTATGTAAAAATATTAAAATATTAAAATATAAAAATGGTATGCCTCACAGAAAAATCTACCAGTTATTGATTATGAGACCAGACCATGACTACACGATATACAACTTTAAATTCTACAGAGCAACAATATTTCTGATAAAGTAAAATGGCATATTTACCAATTCCAAGATGGCAATTTGCAGGTGACCAGAGTTAATATGCAGTGCTTTCTATGGCTCTTTATGCATTGTCCTAGAGTGCCCCTCCCCCTATGGATGGGGTCTTCTTCCTTCATTGATCCATCTTCATTGCCTGTACCTTATTTTCTCCTCTGCTCTCTTGGGCTTACTCTCTTATATTACTCAAAACAATAGGACCATTAAATTATCCTACCTCCTGCCCATCTGACAGCTGTCCTTAACTCATTGGCCTCTGGTCTCTATGGGAGTTCCTGGCAATACATGTCGGGCTCCTATTGGCTGACGATTTTAATCATTTACTGGGTCACTGAGTTTTGAGAACCTCAAGTAATATCACTTTCAGCCACTAGGTGTCTCACCTTTATTGTGAGATTATCTGTAAGATAATTTTATATTACTGGGGAGACTTGTATTATTAACTTATTATTCTTATTATTGGTAACTTCTATAAATATATCTCTGATAACTTTATGTTCCATCATATCCAATTAGTATATCTTTGATCCCTACATCACATAAACGTATATACCTGTATAACCGCATATTTTCCCAACAACATTCTTTCCAATCATGCACAGGTTGATATCTCAATCAATGCAAAATAATTATTAATGTGGATACATGAATTATTTTGATATGTGTTTGAGGGACACATTTTGCAGCATACATCTTTATAATCACAATTCTATATCTTCCATAATGTGGATTTAGTTTCTTTAAAAACACATCTATTGATAAAAACAAATTTCTCCTATAATTCTTTTTACAAATTTCTAAGTTAGCTGATGCGATGGTTATATATATCCCACAGTTCTTAAGATGTCCTTGATAATTTGGAAATATTATTTTTCATGTCAACGTATATTTTCCTAATACCCCGTATATTCATAATGCAAGTCAACTTTGTACATTGGTTTGTGAAGACCGTATTTAAAACTATCTCTTCCGTGGTGGCCCGAGAGCCCAGCTGTGTAAATATCTTCTTCTCAGGAAATCTAGTTGGTCAACACAAGTCATTGTTTTAGAATGGCTGAGTCAATGTTCGGTCTTCGGTCTACAATGGATTTATTTCCTCACCTGAAATCAGTTCTTGACTTACAAAGGATGTTCTAGGATAAGGCTGGTTTCCTTAAACATCGCTTGTTTATTCACCAAGGTTTAGGACAACAATCATTTGTTCTATGACAACTGTCATTGTCATTCAGTTTCATTCGAGCTTGTAAAAAGTAGAGATAGCTGATGTATTGGGGACCTTGTACATCTAAGTCACATGTGTTTCTTTTTCACTTTGGAGTCATCTTGATTTCCTTATATAATCGTTACGATCACATTTAAGTTTTAATGGCCTTTTTATATTTTTGCTGAAATATTGAATATATCATTATAATTCGCGCCAAAACGTACGACAGTGTGTATGTGATTAGATGCGATTCAATCCAATCCAATGTGATCCGGTGTGATGTGATGGAATGCGATCCGATGTGATGTGATCTGATCGGGTGTGATGCGATCCAAACCGATGCAATGCGATCCAATGTATTGCAATCCGGTGCAATGCAATCCAATGTGATGTGATTTGATGCGGTGTGATCCGATGCGATCCAAACCGATTTGATGCAATCCACTGCAATGTGATTGAATGCGATCCGATGTGATGTGATCTGATCCGGTGTGATGCGATCCAAACAGATGCGATCCAATGTAATGTAATTGATGTGATGTGAAGCAATGCGATCCAATGTAATGCAATCCGGTGCAATGCAATCCAATGTGATCCAATGTGATGTGATTTCATGCGATGTGATACGATGCAATCCGATCCAATGTGACACGATGCGATCCAATGTAATGTAACCTGATCTGATGTAATCCGATGTGATGTGGTCCGATGCAATGTGATGCGATCTGATGTGATGTGATCCGATGTGATGCGATCTGATACGATGCGATGTGATCCAATCCGATGTGATGCAATGCGATCCAATGTAATGTGATTGATGTGATGTGATGCAATGCAATCCAATGTAATGCAATATGGTGCAATGCAATCCAATGTGATGTGATCTGATGCGATCCGATGTGATCTCATGCGATGTGATACGATGCAATGCGATCCAATGTGATGCGATGTGATCCAATGTAATGTAATCTGATCCGATATGATCCGATGCAATGTGATACGATGCGATCTGATCCAATCCGATGTGATGCAATGCGATCCAACGTAATGCGATCCAGTGCAATGCAATCCAATGTGATGCGATCCGATGTGATGTGATCCAATCTGATGTGATCTGATGTGATCCAATGTGATCCGATGTGATACGATGCAATCCAATCTAATGTGATGCGATCCGATGTAATGTAATCTGATCTGATATGATCTGATGTGATGTGATCTGATGCAATGTGATGCAATCTGATCCAATCCGATGTAATTCAATGCGATCCAATGTAATGCAATCTGATGTGATCCGATGCGATCAAAACTGATTTGATGCAGATCCCATGGGTACATTTACCCACGCTCTCTTATTCTGGCAATACATGGCTGTGTAGAGAATCACACAGGGGACGGTCACCATGGATACAATTCCTCCCCATTTCTTCCCTTCAGTGAATTTGGTTTGTTGTATTTATTGTACCGGACAATTATTCTGCGTGTTTCCAGATTCATTCAGAAATTGATCGGCGATGCGATCTCCTGGATGGTTCTCATGCCTGAGCTGATCACCTTTCACCACTGGGTGGCCCCATCTCTCCCCTCGGTTTTGACACACCTGATTGATACATACATATATTTTTTCACCACAGGGGGCGGGGCTGGCTGCTGTGTGTTACTCCTTGGTGCGCGTCAGACCTCCGATTCCACCCCTCACCAGCGGGGGGCACCGCGTCTCATCGCCCAATAGGAGTTTTGCCTTTTGGCTTTGCTCCTTCCTATTTGCGTCCCAGCTTGGGGCACAGTGGAATGGTCTACACACGCGCTGATGGCGGGATGACGTGGGACGCAGCCCCGCCCATTTTCAAGGTTGGGGTTGGCACTGTGCGCCATCCTATCAGGAAACTTTGAGGCAGATGGTTGCAGCAAACATGGCGCAATGCTCCGCCCCATCAGCCACAGCTGGGTTCCTTCCAAGCTCCTCCTCCTCTGCTCTAATTGGCCATTCAGGATATTTAAACTTCCTGTCAGCACCAGAAATCGCACCGCTGGATCAACAGACTTGTGATCGCTCCTTCACATGAGGATTTCATCTCTTCATTGCAGCACTCTATGATCTTTACTACTAGATATCTACGATCACCACCCGATCTTTTGTGTCTTCCACAGACAGGAAGCCATTAGTCCGAGGTATCTTGTACTTTGTGGCCGACCCCATACTGTGAGGAGTGGTCACTCCTATCGGTGGGAGTTCCCGCAGTCACACTGAGCATATCCAGCTCCTCCCCTTTGTTGTTTGCTGTTTTGTTACCATCTGTCCCACCGTGACCACCAATCCCAGCCCCCCAGGCCCCCCTCGTGGCTCATTGGTGATCGGCTCATGCAGGTGAGTATCAGTCTCCAGGCCAATCCCATCCCCCCAGGCCCCCCTCGTGGTACATTGGTGGTCAGCTCATGCAGGTGAGTATCAGTCTTCAGGCCAATCCCATCCCCCCAGGCCCCCCTCGTGGCTCATTGGTGGTCGGCTCATGCAGGTGAGTATCAGTCTCCGGGCCAATCCCATCCCGCCAGGCCCCCCTCGTGGTACATTGGTGGTCGGCTCATGCAGGTGAGTATCAGTCTCCAGGCCAATCCCATCCCCCCAGGCCCCCCTCGTGGTACATTGGTGGTCGGCTCATGCAGGTGAGTATCAGTCTTCAGGCCAATCCCATCCCCCCAGGCCCCCCTCGTGGCTCATTGGTGGTCGGCTCATGCAGGTGAGTATCAGTCTCCGGGCCAATCCCATCCCCCCAGGCCCCCCTCGTGGTACATTGGTGGTCGGCTCATGCAGGTGAGTATGAGTCTCCGGGCCAATCCCATCCCGCCAGGCCCCCCTCGTGGCTCATTGGTGGTCGGCTCATGCAGGTGAGTATCAGTCTCCGGGCCAATCCCATCCCCCCAGGCCCCCCTCGTGGTACATTGGTGGTCGGCTCATGCAGGTGAGTATCAGTCTCCGGGCCAATCCCATCCCCCCAGGCCCCCCTCGTGGTACATTGGTGGTCGGCTCATGCAGGTGAGTATGAGTCTCCGGGCCAATCCCATCCCGCCAGGCCCCCCTCGTGGTACATTGGTGATCGGCTCATGCAGGTGAGTATCAGTCTTCCAGGCCAATTCCATCCCCCCAGGCCCCCCCTCGTGGTACATTGGTGGTCGGCTCATGCAGGTGAGTATCAGTCTCCAGGCCTATTCTTTGTACTTACCTGGATGTTCCATTCCATGCATTAGGTTGATGAATGTTACAATTGTACTATTATACTAATGTTTATATATCTTCCCTTTATAGAGGTATGTATGATTTACATGACATTCAGCCTATGAGGAAGGACCTCGGGGGCTGAAACATGTCAGGGGTCACCTCCTCCAGATACGTGTAATACCCCTTCACACCAGAGGACATTTATATCATTGGATTCTTGTACTGCAATTGATTGTTATTACTGTATAGATTATCAAATATCTCTAATAATCAATACTTTATAAATACTCACCTGGTCTTTTCTCCCATTAGTAATGGTGGTGTGTGGTGCCCCCTGCAGGTCCTGATGAAGACGGTCTTCCTGCTGTGTGGGCGGTGCCCGGGCTCGGCGGTGATGCTGTTCAGCAGGCAGAGCTCCGGGAAGGTGCTGTGTGCATGTCGGGTGCCCAAGGTAAGGGGGGGGGGGGGTTTAATTTCATGTCCGATCCATGTGTATTCAGGAACTCCACTCATGTGATCTCTTCTCTCCTCCCCCTCAGGGCCCCTCCCTTGGATTGGGCGGTGTCAGTCTGCTCGGCAAGGCTGGCGGTTCGGAGGGTTCCGCCAATGGAAATGGAAGCTGTGAGAACCCGGATGGTGTTCTGGAGGCGGCACTGAAATTTGCACAGACAAAAGTCAGCGACACCGGACATGGCAGGCGGTGGGCGGGAGAGAACTGACCCCCCTGGTGTCCAATTAGTGGAACTACATGGAACATGAGAGGCTGATGAGGGACATAGAGGTCATGTGACAGATGTGCACATCACACAGGAGAACATACGTGTATTTCAGGATGATGCAGGCGGGGTTATAGGGAGGAGTCATGTCCCTGAACATGTCAGATGGGTGTGGTGCCGCCATATTGGGGGCTCAATTCATATCCAGCCAATCAGAACACGAGGAGCCACACATGGTGTCATCACATCTCACAGTGCATTGTGGGTGGACAAAGATGGAGGTTGGCCTTCCACCCTGGGCCCTCCAATGGAATCCAACTTCAGATTTACTTTAAGGCTTCATTTCCACAGACGTTTTTACAGCCACTTTTCTGAGCGTTTTTTGCAGCTTAAAAACGCCTGTCCATGTTAGCCTATGGCCTCATGCCCACCATGACGTTTTTGAGCTGTAGATGGCCGAGACATTTTTAAGCTGCAAAAAAACAGGACCAGTGCGTTCTGAAGCTCCAGAGTTAGAGCTGTAAAAACGGCAGACATTAAAAAAATTCTAAAATAAACATGGACAGGCGTTTTTAAGCTGTAAAAAATGCTAAAAAAAGTGGCTGTAAAAACGTCAATGGAAATGAAGCCTAATGCTGTTAGTTTTGACTTACACATTATTAATGTGTTTTGCTGTTCCATATTTCCATGGCTGTATTTCCTATGCCAATACATATTTTCTTTATGTATAACAAGAACAGCCAGTGGCACTGCCGAAGAATAGTGAAGATAAGAGGGACCTGTCCATGGATGGAGTGCAAGAAGAGGGCCCAGATCTGCACTAGGGGCCCCTCTCCTGTCTCAGGATGACACTGGATGCAAAGCGCCTTTAGATTGCATTTGTAGTGCTATACAAGTTACTTACTCATCAATGACTAGATCCCAGTGATCTGATAGGAACCCATCTGGGTAATATTGATCCAGCTGACACCATAGATGTCCCTTTGGGACAGGTCCTCTATCAGTGTCCCATTAGCAGCAGGTGGAATCATTTTCTCTAGATGGGCTCCTGGCTGCTGTGCTGTATCTCTCTGGGGGGCCCCAGCTGTTGATGACCCTGTATTTATTTATTTTTCTTCTTTGAGGGGCCCAGGAATTCAGAGACTGTTGGGTTATACTGCCGCCTACAGGAAGAATTGGACACTGGCAAACAAACCTGCGGGCCCAGTATAGCCCCTCCTACTCCCAGTATGCCTTAGTTTTATGGGAGTGTCCAGGAGAAGGGTTGCCTTTTCTCTGTATTTTTATAATAATAAAAGATGAGTTTTGGGATAAAGTTTGGCCGTGTTCTGACATTGTGTACAGGTGGAAATCTCAGGAGAAACGTTGATTGGAGGAGCACAACTGTCTACAATGTCTTTGTATGATGGAGGATTAGCACTGGGAACACCTGAGCTCATTTGGGGGGCAGCACATGCTTTTGCCTCCACCTGAGAAGATCACACCTCACCCGTGAAGACCCAACACCACCTCACCTCACCGAATACCCTCCCCTCCATCTGTGAAGACCTCACCTCATCTAAAGTCATTCCCACAACCTGAGTATACCCCCAACTTATCTAATGCTATCCCCTTCTGCCTGAGACCCCCACCTCACCTGATACCGACCGAGGAGACCCCACTTCACCCGTTACCATCCTCCTTGCCTGATACCATCCCCTCCACTCGAGTATCTGCCTCACCGAATACCATCCTCTCCACATGAGGAGACCCCACCTCACCCGATACCATCCTCCCTGCATGAGGAGACCCCATCTCACCCAACACCATCCCCTCCATTTGTGAAGAGCCCACCTCATCCAATATCATTCCCTCGACCTGAGGAGACCCCCAACCTCATCTAAAGCCATTCCCACAACCTGAGTAGACCCTACCTCATCTAATGCTATCCACTTCTGCCTGAGACCCCCACCTCACCTGATACTGACTGAGGAGACCACACCTAACCCGTTATCATCCTCCTCACCTGATACTGTCCCCTCCCTTTGAGAAGATCCCACCTCACCTAATACCATCCCCTCCACCTGAGGAGACCCCACCTCACCTAATACCATCCCCTCCACCTGAGGAGACCCCACCTCACCAAATACCATCCTCCCTGCACTAGGAAACCCCACCTCACCCAACACCACCCCCTTCACCTGAGGAGACCCCACCTCACCCAACACCATCCCCTCCACCCAAGGAAACCCCACCTTACCCAACACCATCCCCTCTATCTGAGGAAACCTCACCCAACACCATCGCCTTCACCTTGTGTATGATATTTGACAGTCTCTTATTCACACTGTCCATAGCACAGACATCTCTTCCATATTTCCTACCTATAGAATTGGATGCAGCTCTGACAGACTCATATTTCCATAGAATGGAAAGGCGCTTCACCAGAGATGTCAGGAGATTCCTGCTTCTCCTGCCTGCATCTACCTTCTTACTACTCATAGCAAGGTGTGTTTGAACTGGGCTGTAATTTCTTCACCCACCACTAGGTTTCCTCAATGCTCCACCTGCATTCTGTGAATCTAACTTGGGGCTAATATATAGGAAACATTTATGTATATTATGGTACAAATTGTATGTTGTATATACAGTATCTGATAAAAGTGATTAAATCCGTCACATTGTTGTAAATATTTTATTCTATCTTTTCATGTGGTAACACTGAAGAAATGACACTTTGCTACAATGTTGTGTAGTGAGTGTACAGCTTGTATAACACTCAATTATAATGTCCCCTCAAGATAACTCAACCCACAGCCATTAATGTCTAAACTGCTGGCAACAAAAGTCAGTACACCCCTAAGTGAAAATGTCCAAACTGGTTGTTGACCTTGTTTTAATAGTTACTTGTCTTTCTATTTCCTATACCATGATGTTTTTGTAATGTCTGATAATCATTTGACACGTTATATTGTCCCCCTTTATACAAAATTTGGTATGAATATTCCCCATTTGGATAATATCACCTCTGTTGACTCTTTTAGGTGAAAATGTATGCTGTTCCTTCCTTTGGAAATATTCAATAAATAAACAATTAAAAAAATGCCCAAATTGGGCCCAAAGTGTCAATATTTCCTCCCTGGTGTCACATGACTTGTTAGTGTTACAAGGTATCAGTTGTGAATGGGGAGCAGGTGTGTTAAATTTGGTATTATCACTCTCACTCTCTCATACTGGTCACTGGAAGGACAACATGGCACCTCATGGCAAAGAACTCTCTGAGGATCTGAAAAAAAAATTGTTGCTCTACATAAAGATGGCCGAGGCTATAAGAGGATTGCAAGACCCTGAAACTGAGCTGCAGCATGGTGGCCAAGACCATACAGTGGTATAGCAGGACGGTTTCCACTCAGAACAGGCCTCACCATGGTCCACAAAAGAAGTTGAGTGCACATGCTCAGCATCATATCCAGAGGTTGTCTTTGGGAAATAGACGTATAAGTGCTGCCAGCATTGCTGCAGAGGTTAAAGGGGTGGGGGAGGGGTCAGCTTGTCAGTGCTCAGACCATACACCACACACTGCATCAAATTGGATGGCTGTCATCCCAGAAGGAAGCCTCTTATAAAGATGATGCACAAAAAAGCCTGCAAACAGTTTGTTGAAGACAAGAAGACTAAGGACATGGATTACTGGAACTATGTCCTGTGGTCTGATGAGACCAAAATAAAATTATTTGGTGTCAGATGGTGTCAAGCGTGTGTGGTGGAAACCAGGCGAGGAGGACAAAGACAAGTGTCTTGTCTACAGTCAAGCATGGTGGTGGGAGTGTCATGGTCTGGGGCTGCATGAGTGTGGCCAGCACTGGGGAGCTACAGATCATTGAGGGAACTATAAAGGTCAACATGTACTGTGACATACTGAAGCAAAGCATGATCCCTTCCCTTCAGAGACTGGGCCGCAGGGTAGTATTTCAACATGATAATGACCCAAACACACCACCAAGATGACCACTGCCTTGCTAAAGAAGCTGAGAGTCAAGGTGATGGACTGGCCAAGCATGTCTCCAGACCTAAACCCTATTGATCATCTGTGTGGCATTCTCAAAATGGAAGGTGGAGGAGTGCAAGGTCTCTAACATCCACCAGCTCTGTGATGTCATCATGGAGGAGTGGAAGAGCACTCCAGTGGCAACCTGTGAAGCTCTGGTGAACTCCATGCCCAAGAGGGTTAAGGCAGTGCTGGGAAATAATGGCGGTCACGCAAAATATTGACACGTTGGGACAAATTTGGACATTTTCACTCAGATACTGTATATACATTATATGGTAGGATCATATTATGTGGTAAATATAGAGAGATGGCAGAGAGAGTACAAGGAAAGTAACAAATGCAGAGAGAGGAGTAAGGAAGAGGTGAGAGAGGGGAAGGAAGTGGTGAGAGAGGGGGAAGGGAGAGGAGAGAGGGGGAAGGGAGAGGAGAGAGGGGGAAGGGGAAGGCAGTGGTGAGAGGGGGGAAGGGGAAGGGAGAGGTGAGAGGGGGGAAGGGAGGGGTGAGAGGGTATCAATTGTGGAGAACAAGCTGAGAAGAAGTTGGTAATAATCACAGAATCGCAGAAAAAGGTTCATAAAATATGCAAAACTTTATTGAGTAAAAACTCTCAATGAGGTAAATCTTTGAGAATAACAGATTACAATAACTAGGTAATAATATTGGTAGCCCAATAATCAATCAGGATAATCAAGTCCCTTTGGGTAATGATCCATGACATGAAATTCATTTATCCATGGATTGTGCTGATTACATTTCAATGATATAATAAATCATGTTAATAAAGATTGCAGTGAAAGGCAAAGCGGCTGAACGGACTTGGCACAATGAAATATTAGTAGCCGTGTTGGCAGATAGTCATGCAGAGCAGAGATGGGGGAGTTGGCAGAAGTAAAGATGAACTTCTATGAATGGGATCACTTGGCTAAGCTTGTCATTCAGGGGATAAAGTTCTGGTTGTGGAACAAAAATTCTCATATAAGGCAGCAGAGAGGCGGCTATGAGATGTCAGTCTCTCCTTGGGTTTGCTGATGAATCGGGTTCTGTTCTTATACAAGATAACGTCAGCAACATGGAGAAAGAAATTGCAAAAAGATGGAGCAAGCAGAAAGAGACACTGGAAGCATGTAATGTTGTATTTGTTAGATAGAACCACATCATTGTATTATATCCAATGAGATGAGAGAGTGCAGGGAGAGGTGAGAGAGGAGTATGGGGGAGGGAGAGTATTATAAAGGATGGAGAGTAGTATAAGGGATAGAGAGTAGTATGAAGGATGGAGAGTAGTATGGAGGATGGAGAGTAGTGTGGGGGATGGAGAGGAGTATGGAGGATAGAGAGGAGTAGGACAGAACTTAGAGGAAGATGCAGTCTCTATGGCGGTATTAGTGATTGTTCCAGTCAGCTTTTATTGATGAGAAACTTTAGAAAATGTATTTTTCCCACCATGAATGAGTCCTAATGAGTCGGAACCTCATCAACATCATAGTAAGTATTGATAATATTGGAAAGTGCAAAATCTTACAGAGGGGAAAAGAGGGAATTCACAATGGGAGGCGACCATTATATCCATGAAGAGTAGAAGACTTTCCTTTAGAGGATTGCAGAGAAATCCGAGGTGTCGGAGAGTACATCCTCTATACATGGAGGAGGTCCAGCAGACCCAACACCGGGACACAATCACCAGACAAATCTCTGGAAGTCTACAAGAGATAATTGTACAATTACACCGAGATATTACATTGTATACATTTCATGAAATGTTTCATCAATACATATATATGTGAATGTGATGTGTATTTGCCAAGTTGTCTCCAGTGGTAATGAGGATGGAGAAGTTTCTGGTGATAATGAAGTCACTGATGTGTCTTGGGTGCCAGATAGAGCAGAGGAGGAAAGTGAGGGTGAGGCACAACCAAAATGAGGCAGCCATCATGGAAGAGTGGAGAGCAACCCCCCTATTCCATCACATTGTGGAGTTGTCATCTGTTGGCCAACTTCCCACAGCTCAGCTGTCTGGGTCCATTTTTAGTATATGTGCAGCCAATTGCAATGTTTCAATTTGAAACTTTGTCTCAAGCACATCAAGCATGTCCAAAACACCAACCATTTGGGTACCACATGCTTGACAAGGCATTTAACCTCCAACCACTCAGCTCCTTGGCAAGAGCACCTAAAAGTCACACGAAAGGGGCACAAATCTGTCCCTCTTCCTTACTCACCTCAGTCTGCCCCCGCTATACCTCATGACTTCTCAGCAGCCTCCACCGACAGGGATGATTTTATAGTGCAGGGTGTCCCAGGTGCTTGTAGCACATCTACCAGTAGCACACCACCAGCTGCAGAGTAGTAAAACTTGCTCAAAGTGGTGAAAAAAATTGTTATTTCCATCCAAAGTCTGCCAAAGAGACACCAGAATTTATCCCAAAATCTCTTGTTCTCAGTGCACTACATTGTGACCTCATCGAACCGACTGGCCCCCAAGCCGTTATTTATAAAGATACAAATTTACATTTGAAAAGTTTTTCCTGCCAACTTTCTATTATAAATGTCAGTTTTGCTTTAGCAGGTTCTATACAGGGTGCACATGTGCCACTTTACAGGCAGACTAAGGAGACCTCCCCGGCACTATATTTTAACCACATGCCGACCACCGCACATTTACATCTGCAGAATGGCACGGACAGGCAAAGGGATGTAACCATACATCCCTTTGAATTTGTCACTTAGCAAGCACATGCCCACCTTGGGAGTGTGTCTGTGGGTCCCGCAAACTCGATATTCACCGGCAGGCCCACGATTGCAATGAGGAGAGGCAGAACGGGGAGATGTAGCCATGGCATTTCACTGTTCTGCCTAGAAATATGACAGGGATGTACTGTATCCTGTCATTGGGAGCAGTGACCTCTGTCATCTTGTTGTGGGCCCATCCCCCTACAGTTAGAACACATCCAGGGAACACACTTAACCCCTGGACCGCCCCCTAGTGTTTTACCCCTTCCCTGCCAGTGACATTTATACAGTAATCAGTGGCCATTTGTAGCTCTGCTAAAATGTCAATGGTGCCAAAATAATGTCAAAAGTGTCTGATGTGTCCTCCAAAATATCGCAGTCCCAATAAAAATGGCAGATTGCTGCCATTACTAGAAAACAAAATAAAAATGCCATAAAACTATCCCCTATTTTGTAGACGCTATAACTTTTACGCAAACCAATCAATATAGGCTTATTGCGATTTTTTACCAAAAATATGTAGAAGAATACACATTGGCCTAAACTGAGGAAAAAAATTGTTTTTTTATAATATTGCTTTTTTTCTAAATGGTCGCTCTTTTTTTGTTAATAGTGAAAAAAATAAAAACTGCTGAAGTGATCAAATACCACTAAAAGAAATCTCTATTTGTGGGAAGAAAAGGGCGTCAATTTTGTTTGGGTACAACGTTGCACGACCACACAATAGTCAGTTAAAATAAAGCAGTGCCGAACTGCAAAAAAATGCTCTGGTCAGGAAGGGGGTAAATCCTTCCAGGGCTGAAGTGGTTAACGGAATTTTTATTTTTATTGATTCACTTTAGGCATCAATAAATCACTGCACCTTTAAAAAAGATTATTTAAAAAAAAATGTCATTAATGTTCCCCAGGGCAGTACCCGGGCGCCCATACCATTTTTATGGCCATTTAATTTAATATAAGCCTTCAAAATGGAGACCATTCTGAAGTGGGATTGGTGACACGTAATGCTCTGCAGTGGGATGGGTGACAAGTAATGCTCTGCAGTGGGATGGGTGACAAGTAATGCTCTGCAGTGGGATGGGTGACATGTAATGCTCTATATTGGGTTCAGTGACATGTAATGCTCTCCAGTAGGATGGGTAACACTTAATGCTCTGCAGTGGGATGGATGACACCTAATGCTCTGCCGTGGGGATTAGTGAAACCTAATGCTCTGCAGTGGGATTGGTGAAACCTAATGCTCTGCAGTGGGATGGGTGAAACCTAATGCTCTGCAGTGGGATGGGTGAAACCTAATGCTCTGCAGTGGGATGGGTGAAACCTAATGCTCTGCAGTGGGATGGGTGAAACCTAATGTTCTGCAGTGGAATGGGTGACACCTATTTCTCTGCAGTGGGGTGGGTGACACCTAATGTTCTGCAGTGGGTCGGGTGGCATGTAAAGCTCTGCAGTGGGGTGGTTGACACATAATGCTCTGCATTGGGATGGGTGACATGTAATGCTCTGCAGTGGGTTGGGTGACACATAATTCTCTGCAGTGGGATGGGTGACATGTAATGCTCTGCAGTGGGATAGGTGACACCTAATGCTCTGCAGTGGGATGGATGACATGTAATACTCTGCAGTGGGATGGGTGACATGTAATACTCTGCAGTGGGATGGGTGACATGTAATGCTCTGCAGTGGGATGGGTGATAAATAATCTGCAGTGGGATGGATGAAACGTAATACTCTAATGTGGGTTGGGTGACACGTAAAACTCTGCAGTGGGATGGGTGATTCCTAATGCTCTGCAGTGGGATAGGTGACACCTAATGCTCTGCAGTTAGAGGGGTGACACAATGCTCTGCAGTGGGAATGGTGACATGTAATGCTCTGCAGTGGGTTGGGTGACGTGACACATAATAATCTGCAGTAGGATGGGCGAAATGTAATACTCTGCAGTGGGTTGGGTGACACGTAATGCTCTGCAGTGGAATGAGTGACAACTAATCTTCTGCAGTGGGGTGGGTAGCATATAAAGCTCTGCAGTGGGATGGGTGACATGTAATACTCTGCAGTGGGATGGGTGACACGTAATACTCTGCAGTGGGATGGGTGACACGTAATACTCTGCAGTGGGATGGGTGACACGTAATACTCTGCAGTGGGATGGGTGACACGTAATACTCTGCAGTGGGATGGGTGACACGTAATACTCTGCAGTGGGATGTGTGACACCTAATACTCTGCAGTGGGATGGGTGACACCTAATACTCTGCATTGGGATGGGTGACACCTAATACTCTGCAGTGGGATGGGTGACAAATAATAATCTGCAGTAGGATGGGCGAAATGTAATACTCTGCAGTGGGTTGAGTGACACATAATTCTCTGCAGTAAGATGGGTGATATGTAATGCTCTGCAGTAAGATGGGTGATATGTAATGCTCTGCAGTGGGATAGGCGACATTTAATGCTCTGCAGTGGGATGGATGACACACAATGAACTGAGAGGGGGTGACTAACAATGCCCTGGGGTGTGACACAGAATCTGCCCCCGGGGGGTGACACACAATCTGCCTGGGGGTGACACACAATCTGCCTGGGGGTGACACACAATCTGCCTGGGGGGTGACACACAATCTGCCTGGGGGGTGACACACAATCTGCCTGGGGGTAACACACAATCTGCCTGGGGGTAACACACAATCTGCCTGGGGGGTGACACAGAATCTGCCTGGGGGGTGACACAGAATCTGCCTGGGGGGTGACACAGAATCTGCCTGGGGGTGACACACAATCTGCCTGGGGGGTGACACACAATCTGCCCTAGTGGGGTGACATAGAATCTGCCCCCACAGGGTGACACCAAATCTGCCTTGGGTTGACACAGAATCTGCCTGGGGTGACACAGAATCTGCCTGTGGGGGTGACACAGAATCTGCCTGGGGGGTGACACAGAATCTGCCTGGGGGGTGACACAGAATCTGCCTGTGGGGGTGACACAGAATCTGCCTGGGGGTGACAAAGAATCTGCCTGGGGTAATGACACATAATCTGCCTGGGGGTGACACAGAATCTGCCTGGGGGTGTCACAGAATCTGCCTGGGGGTGACACAGAATCTGCCTGGGGGGGGGGTGACACAGAATCTGCCTGGGGGTGACACAGAATCTGCCTGGGGGGTGACACAGAATCTGCCTGGGGGTGACACAGAATCTGCCTGGGGGAGGTGGCACAGAATCTGCCTGGGGGGAGGCTACAGAATCTTCCTGGGGGGTGACACAGAATCTGCTTGGAGGGTAACACAGAACCTGCCTGGGGGAGGTGACACAGAATCTGCCCTGGGGGAGGTGACACAGAATCTGCCCTGGGGGAGGTGACACAGAATCTGCCCTGGGGAGGTGACACAGAATCTGCCCTGGGGGAGGTGACACAGAATCTGCCCTGGGGGAGGTGACACAGAATCTGCCCTGGGGGAGGTGACACAGAATCTGCCTGTGGGGGTGCCACAGAATCTGCCTGTGGGGGGTGCCACAGAATCTGCCTGTGGGGGGGGGGGCACAGAATCTGTCTGGAGGGGTTAAACAGAATCTGCCTGGGGGAGGTGTCACAGAATCTGCCTGGGGTTGACACAGAATCTGCCTGGGGGATTTTGTTGTGGAAATTTGAAGATGTATTTAATATGTATTGTCATAATGGCACCCAGTCTTAGCACTTCCGTAACCCGCTCTAAACAGAGCTGATTGGGACAGTCTGAGACTGGTTGAATCTTGTCTGGTAGTAGAAAATGTCTTGAGGTTGGAGTGTGATGTTTGCAGCATGGGCATATGTCTACCAGCGAGGGGCCCTCTGTGCATTTAGCACCGACGATCATTGGGGTGGGGGGTGCGTTCACTTTGCAAACACACTAGTGGTTATGGACAGAATCTGCCTGGGGGGTGACACAGAATCTGCCTGGGGGGTGACACAGAACCTGCCTTGGGGGAAGTGACACAGAATCTGCCCTGGGGGAGGTGACACAGAATCTGCCCTGGGGGAGGTGACACAGAATCTGCCCTGGGGGAGGTGAACAGAATCTGCCTGGGGGAGGTGACACAGAATCTGACTGGGGGAGGTGACACAGAACCTGCCTGGGGGAGGTGTCACAGAATCTGCCTGGGGGGGTGACACAGAATCTGCCTGGGGGGTGACACAGAATCTGCCTGGGGGGTGACACAGAATCTGCCTGGGGGATTTTGTTGTGGAAATTTGAAGATGTATTTAATATGTATTGTCATAATGGCACCCAGTCTTAGCACTTCCATAACCCGCTCTAAACAGAGCTGATTGGGACAGTCTGAGACTGGTTGAATCTTGTCTGGTAGTAGAAAATGTCTTGAGGTTGGAGTGTGATGTTTGCAGCATGGGCATATGTCTACCAGTGAGGGGCCCTCTGTGCATTTAGCACCGACGATCATTGGGGGGGGGGGGTGCATTCACTTTGCAAACACACTAGTGGTTATGGACAGATGTACGCTCTTATCTGGGTCATGTCTGATCAGCAGGATTCGGGATTTGTAGCGTGCGCCTGTAGATAGCCTCCATTCCAGCTTAATAAGGGTATAATCTGGATATGCTTTATTCTATGGAATGGCGCATATTAAGGATTCTATCAGCGTTTAATATGAGAGCTTGTGATCGGTTTTGGGTATGAGGAAGCTCATGCATCCCTTCCCAGACATGCCCATAAGACTTTAGCCAGCATTGTATGTATCCTATTCATTGTATTGTATTCATTGTATGTATTTCTATTCATGTATTCTATGGGACTTCCTGTCAGAAGGAATGTCTTTATGGTGTTTGCTGTGTGGAGGGGACATCCTGTGATGACCACTCCCATGGAGGAGGTGATTAACTGGTAGAGTGATCACTTCCTGTTGGTGTGGATAAAATGAGCTGTGCTAAGCCATGAAGCTTGCAATGATGGCGATGATGGCGACTTGATAACAAGCTGGTGTGATAGTCTGTTACTGAATGAATGGCAGGGAATACATGGTGAGTGAACTTATTTAGCTTTAAAGATGGCTTGCTTCACTAAGATGAAATGTGTTACTATTAGAGACAAGAAATCTGTCTGTATGCTCTGCAAACAGCCAGAAAGTCTACTACAAGGTGACACAGAATCTGCCTAGGGGGTGACACAGAATCTGCCTAGGGGGGTGACACAGAATCTGCCTAGGGGGTGACACAGAATCTGCCTAAGGGGGGTGACAGTTTATGCCACTGCCGGGGGGGGTGACACAGAATCTGCCTAGGGGGGTGCTGACACTGCCTCGAATTGCCTAGGGGGTGACACAGAATCGGCCTAGGGGGTGCCACAGAATCGGCCTAGGGGATGACACAAAATCGGTCTAGGGAGGTGACACAGAATCGGCCTGTGGGGGGTTGCGGTGTGGGGGTGCCACAGAATCTGCCTGTGGGGGGTGCCACAGAATCTGCTGTGGGGGGTGCCACAGCAATCTGCCTGTGGGGGGTGCCACAGAATCGGCTGTGGGGGGGGGGGCACAGAATCTGCCTGGAGGGGTGACACAGAATCTGCTGGAGGGGGTGACACAGAATCTGCCTGTGGGGATGACACAGAATCTGCCTGTGGGGATGACACAGAATCTGCCTGTGGGGGTGACATAGGAGCCATGTAATACCTGAGAGGGGAGGAGCCGTGTATTGCCTGAGATGGAGAGGGGCCATGTATTACCTGAGAGGAGGAGGAGCTCCCACACACCATCTTCTTATCTTCTTCTGTCTATAGATACAATCCAGCCTCCTTCATCCCTTCATAAAAGAATAAAATGAGAGTGTTAGAGGAGGAAATGTTGCTGTGATGATGGAAAAGGGGGAGGGGCTCATACTGTGCTCTGTAAGAAATGATGGACAAGTGAGGGGCCCTCACCATGGCAGGGGCCACACACTCATGGCCATCCAACCATTGGGACAGCAGACTGTATGCCAGGTGTGCTTGGCTGTCATGTGTACAGGATGAGAGCTCACATCTGATTGGCTCAGTTATACTGACACATTGGATAGACAGTGGGGGATGGGGGTGGGGTAAAACCTTGTGGAATATTGTAGGACCTGACTAAGATTATTATTGGTGGATCTGATTTTTCCCATCCCCCATTGTCATCCTGTCCTTCTATTTTCATTACAGTGCAGCCCGGGTGTCAGAAGACCTCCCAACAACGTCACCCTTCCATCATCTCATCACCACCCAATCTTCTCTACATTTTACTATTCACATTCTAAGACTTAGTCTGTGTGTTTCCTCCAATAGAACAGATCTTACCGTCTATCCACAGAGAAGCCGACATTCCGGAGGACCTCACAACAACGATCCACTTCTGACTCTGATATCTTCTTATCATCACCCAATGTTATTACCAGAGAGGCCAGAGTTCGGTTTATGGAGATAACAGAGCAAAGATCATTACAGCACCGCAATGTCCATTACAGTCACAATCCTGGAGGGAGAAGCAGGAAAGAGGTGAAATGTTCTTCCAGGGAGGGGCAGAAGTGCACACATCCAATGAATAATCAGTGGGGCGGGGGTCTTAGAAAATGAAATGTTGGGACATTTGGAGGGGGATGATGTCATTTCTCATTAGCACACTGAAATCTTGGTGGAGGTTCTTCGTCTTACACTTTGAGGATTATACTAATTTTGGACACTATGGCCCAGATTCACAAAGCACTTACGCCGATGTATATCACGTTACGCCGACGGTAGTGCAAATGTGCGCCGGCGTATGTGTGCGGAAGACCCACAAACCAATATGCACCTAAAAAACAGGCTACACCCCGCCAACGTAGCTTGCACATGCCGGCGTAGGGTGGGCGCACATATGGGCTGGGCGCAAGTGTGCAGCAATGCAGCCTGATCTGTGTCTAGCAATGAAGCCTGGCATGTGTCTGAATCTGGGATTTGAATATCCGAGCGTGACCCTGTCCTCTCCTCCCTCAGTCCGCCGCCTCCTCCTCCAGTGGCTGCTGTAACAAAGTCCCGGCTCCTATAATTTACATCACACTGATTACATTTGCCATTGGATCAGTGTTCCCCTATCACTAGAGCTAGGACTTTGTTACAGCGGCCGCTGGAGGAGGAATGGGCGGACTGAGGTAGGGGAGGACGGGTGCACCTTGATGACAATGAGAATGGCGTTCCTGCTGTGGAAAAAGTACAGGAACGTTGTTCCCATGCGTAAGTGCAGGACTCGGGCCCTAGGTGTTCACACCCATGCGATCCAATTCCTGTCCGAAATTGCAGATCGCACTGCGATATGCAAATTGATTTGGAGGTGCCATTAAGTTTTAATTGGCACTCCCAGCAGTTCACATGGGGCAGTGTGATCTGCCGGCAGGAAACATGCGATGAGGGAACCCTCAGTGGATTTGCAATGTTGCGGCATTGCAGCAGTATGAACCAGCCCTTAAAGCGGAGCTCCACCCTCCACCTGCACTCCCGCCCCTTGGAACCCTCCCCCCCTCTGGTGTCACATTTGACACCTTTCAGGGGGAGGGGGGTGCAGATACCTGTCTAAAGACAGGTATTTGCACCCACTTCTGGCCACACAGTCTGCGGGTAAACTGCAGGCAGGACGTCAGATGCCACCCCCCCTGTTGTGTTCTGGGAAACACTCGGCTCCCAGAACACAGCGGGAGCCAGTCAGCACGGAGCATCGCGACTTGCGCATGCGCTGTAGGGAACCGGGCAGTGAAGCCGGAGCGCTTCACTTCCTGGTTCCCTCACCGAGGATGGCGTGGGGCAGCAGAGTGAAGTGCGATCGCTTGTCCTCTGCTGCGGACGGCGCTGGACTCCAGGACAGGTAAGTGTCCTTATATTAAAAGTCAGCAGCTGCAGTATTTGTATCCGATGGCTTTTAAAAAATGTTGTTTCAGCGGCCATCTGCTTTAACCCTAATGGCATGCTGCACTAGGAATCACACCCACACTGGAAACTGCATTTGCGATTCCTGTGCGGGCTGCGACTCCAGAAATGATGGAGGGTCCTTTTGACCTTTTCTTTGTATTTAAGGAGGCACAGCAACCCATACAGTATAAATGGGCTGTCATGCCCACACAAAACGCACCTTGCAGAGCCACATCAGTTTGAATTAAAGGAAAAAATCACCCCCCCCTCTACCACTTAAGAACCCCCACCCCCACTGCAAAACACCACCCTCCCTTATATATCCCCACAATATTAACCCCCCTGTCTCCGATCACACCTCAAGGCGAAAATATCTCCCTCATTTCTAATGCTAAATAATATCTCCCTTCATTCAACAAACTTCCCACTCAGAACCAAATCCCTACCAATATAAACCCCCTGTAAACTTCTCTACAATAAACTTACAGGGGGGAGGGGGGTCCTTCTCCAAAAGTAAACCCACCCCCTTTCCTTAACCTCCCAACCAAAATAAACTCCTCCAGGCAGGAATTCTCACCCTTCCTTCCTCCACATAGAAAGTCATGCCTACCTGCCCTTATCTTCAGAAATCATCATGGCACAGAGGCAGGAAATCTTCTGCATCCCCGGTCTTCCTTCAGCTGTGTCAGAGCTGAGGAGGAGTCTAAGAGTTCCCTCGGCAGTGTGCCCTCATTGACAGACCTCTCACGATCCAGGAGGAGGAGGGAGGGGAAATCGCAGCAAGCCCAGGCAGGGTTACATGCAGCCAGGCAGGGCTGGCCTTTGGGGTGTGCAAGCTGTGTGGCTGCACAAGGCGCCATGGGCAACAGGGGATGCCGTGCGGCCATCACAGCTTGCAGAATGTTAGTCACCTTTTCCTCCTCATTGTCGCTCCCCAGGCTCCCGGTAGAGGATAGAGGGGCCCTGGACAGCAAGGCGCTAAGTGTGGGTGTTATTGATTGCAGATTGGTGTGCAGCTTCCCCCCTCTCCCTCCCACGGCTTTCACATGCTGGAGGGAGAGGAAGAGACCAGTGTGTCAGGCAGCCAATAGCGCTGCTCTTCTGAGTGGGAGGGTATGTCTTCTAAATTGCTCCGCCTATCACCACCCCCTTAGCCAATCAGAAAATGCCCAGCCTGCCACATTTGAGAAAGGAGAAGATGATAGTGACCAGAGCAATGAGAGCATGGTGGGATGCAGAAGATCTGACATACCTAAGAAAGAAGAAGGTATGATCATCATGTCACCGGTAATGCAGAAGTCTAATCATTCCTGTAATATTTCCTGTACCATGTCTGCAGTCTCTGACCATCTCCTGTACAATGTCTGCAGTCTCTGACCATCTCCTGTACAATGTCTGCAATCTCTGACCCTCTCCTGTACCAGGTTCTGCAATCTCTGACCATTTCCTGTACCATGTCTGCAATCTCTGACCCTTTCCTGTACCATGTCTGCAGTCGCTGACCATCTCCTGTACAATGTCTACAATCTCTGACCATCTCCTGTACCAGGTTCTGCAATCTCTGACCTTTTCCTGTACCATGTCTACAATCTCTGACCATCTCCTGTACAATGTCTGCAATCTCTGACCATCTCCTGTACCAGGTTCTGCAATCTCTGACTATCTCCTGTACCATGTCTGCAATCTCTGACCCTTTCCTGTACCATGTCTGCAGTCGCTGACCATCTCCTGTACAATGTCTACAATCTCTGACCATCTCCTGTACCAGGTTCTGCAATCTCTGACCCTTTCCTGTACCATGTCTACAATCTCTGACCATCTCCTGTACCATGTCTGTAGTCTCTGACCATCTTCTATAGTATTTCTGAAATAAAGGGGGCTACAGGCACAGTAGGTCATGAGGGAGGGTGTACCTAGGCATGTTGGGTTTTTTCCTCTTTGTGTATGTCTAGGTGACCAGGGGGCAAATGGTGAAGATGGGGGGGGGGGGGGGCGCCACAGGATTAGCTTGCACAGGGCGCCTGAACACCTAAGGCCGGCCCTGCAGCTGGGGCTCCCAGTTCCATCTCACCCTCCCCAGCAGACTCCATGTTAATGCAGCACTTCCGGGCTGCTCCTTGTCCCGACGACTCTCCCCCTGCTCTAATTACTGATGCTGCTAGGGCGGCACTCACAACCAGGGGCAGCTGCTGCGGCCGGATTCTGAAGGGAAAAAACACGATGCCGACCAACTGTGCTCCTGACACTGGCGCCCCCTCCCCTCTGG
This sequence comes from Rana kukunoris, assembly GCA_029574335.1. Taxonomy (NCBI): domain Eukaryota; kingdom Metazoa; phylum Chordata; class Amphibia; order Anura; family Ranidae; genus Rana; species Rana kukunoris. The sequence continues at coordinate 2,154 of JAJQKJ010000984.1, read as the reverse complement.
CGCCTGGGTGCAGTGCACCCTGTGCACCCCGTCTCGAATCGGCCATGCTGTGCATCTTCTGGTCCATTTTAGGTCTGAATTCAGCCCAAAATTCGATCTAAAATCAGACCTGAAATGGTGACTGAAGACGCACCGGACCCATACCTCCCAACATTTAAAAAAAAATCCACTGCGGGACAGCAGTTGTTGAGGGGGGTAAATGAAGTTGTTGAGCGGGGGGGGGTAAATGAAGTTGTTGAGCGGGGGGGGGGGTCCTCTCACCTGTGCACAAAATGTGTGTCGGCTCTCTTCCCTTCAGCACTGCATTCCACGCGCCGCTACGCTTCCTCCTACTATTGCCGCGCTGCCCATTCAGCTGGGGGGGGCGCATTTCTGTCGTTGTCCGGGGGGGGGGTTTGAGTTGTTGCAGGGGGGAGTGCCTCTCATCGGTGCCGTCAGCCAGTCACAGACTGTCATTAGCTAGGCTGTCGGCTATCCACAGTCCTCCACGCATCCGCTTGGGTTCCTTCTGCCTTCTCTTGCAGTGCAGGAAAATTAACCCTTTTGCGGGACTGCGGGAAAGATCCTGTCTTTGCGGGACGTTCCCGCAGAATCCGTGCTTGTTGGGAGGTATGCCGGATCCCCTGCTGTGAGACCCTGTGACCTCCAGTGTGACCCCAGCCAAAGTCTGATCTCTGATAGTCAGTGGAGAGGGATTAAAGCCAATAACAGCGAGTGACCTGAAGGACTATAATGTGAACTCCCAGTGTAACCGGCCAATCAGAAGTCTGTCTTTGTATAACTTTCATCTAGGTGACATGTCTGGATCCCTCACATAGAAGATTTATACCGGAATCCTGCAGAATATTATATAATTTATAGGATAATTCTCACCTCATCTCCTGCAGAGTACAGCCAGGATTTCTGAGCCCCACACATAGAAGTTTTATTCCAGAGTCTTCCAGATTATTCTCTGATAAATCCAGTCTGGTAAGGGATCGATTATTGATAAGAATGGATCGGAGATCATCACAGGCGGAGGAAGTCACACCACATCCCTCCAACCTGCAGAGACAAATCCAGACACATGATATTATATTATAAGATGAATATGAGGAATTATTCCCATTTAGTGAAAAGTAACATAACATCACTAGAGCGGAATATCAGGATATACAGAATGTTATACAGAGGAAAGATCTTCTTATTAGGTGAAGCTGTTGTAGTACTTATGTCTACACAGTATAAAGAGGGGGCGCTGTGACAGCTCAGTCACTTCCTTATGTACCCGGTTATTAAGCAGGACCTCACACAGTGTCTCATACAGGGGCTTCTGAAATTGATAGATAAAGGAAAGGATCTGGGGGGTTTATGAAATAAAACAGCAGAATTTCTGATGCTGGAGACCCCAGCCACCCCAATATTCCATCACCTTCCTAACGTCCACAAATCAGGAGTTCCCATTGAAGATCACCGAATTGTGGCAGGAATAGGATCCCTTATAGCAGGGGTCGTCAAACCCCGGTCCGTGGCCCAAAGCCGCGCCGTACCGCCTCTCCAGCACAGGACACATTGGCAGGCCGTACCGCCGTTATATCCGGGGAGATCCATTAGAAATTCAGCTCCTGAAGCAGATGACGCCATCTCTCTGCACTATGCAGAGGCGCGCCGCTGTCCCGCCCTAACATACAGGGCTGAAAGGCTATGCTACACAGAGGCGCAGCTGTCCGATGAAAGCAGAGACAGAATTACGTCATCTCCCTGCCCACCCTCTCTTTGCATTCCCGCAATCTAACGGCTCCCCCTCACATTCCGCTCCCGGTGTAAGTACAGTGGGCACTGCTGAGGGACTTTTATATTGTTTTATAATGGCACATTTTTTTTTTTTTTTTGTCATTTGTTTTTATTGAGAAAAAGGTAGATTTACAATAGCACTTAGTATCGCAAAAGAACACTACATTGTACAATATATAGTGGACAACATCGCAACGGAATGCTAGAACAGTAATCAGTAAAGAGTAGTGACATAAGTGCGGCAGATGCTACAGGTGACAAAGTCAACATTAACACCAAGATTACATTCAAATTTTTAGAAATACAAAACAAAGAAGAACAAAAAAAGTAGAAAACAAAACGGTTAAACAAAGAGCGAACATTAGGTCTGGTTTCAAAGAA
>JAJQKJ010002191.1:0-168420 GCA_029574335.1 Rana kukunoris | reverse complement strand
ACATTTTCCAAGTCCGAATTTTTCCAAGTCCGAAATTTTCCAAGTCCGAAATGTTCCAAGTCCGAATTTTTCCATGGCTGTCTGTCCGAGACAGCCATGGAAAAATTCGGACTTAAAATTTTGTCTGGAACTTTCCAAGTCTTTATCTTTCCAAGTCTGGAATTTACCAAGTCCGAAATTTTCCAAGTCCGAAATTTTCCATGTCTGTCTGGAACTTTCCAAGTCCGAAATTTTCCATGTCCGAAATTTTCCAAGTCTGGAACTTTCCAAGTCTGGAACTTTCCAAGTCCGGAACTTTCCAAGTCGGAAATTTACAAGTCTGGAACTTTCCAAGTCTGGAACTTTCCAAGTCCGAATTTTTCCAAGTCCGAAATTTTCCAAGTCCGACATTTTCCAAGTCCGAATTTTTCCAAGTCCGAAATTTTCCAAGTGCGAATTTTTCCATGGCTGTCTGTTCCAGACAGACATGGAAAAATTCGGACTTAAAATTTTGTCTGGAACTTTCCAAGTCTGGAACCTTCCAAGTCCGAAATTTTCCAAGTCCGAATTTTTCCAAGTCCGAAATGTTCCAAGTCCGAATTTTTCCATGGCTGTCTGTTCCAGACAGACATGGAAAAATTCGGACTTTACATTTTTTCTGGAACTGTCCAAAGTCTGGAACTTTCCAAGTTTGGAATTTTCCAAGTCCAAATTTTTCCAAGTCCGAATTTTTCCAAGTCCGAAATTTTCCAAGTCCGAAATTTTCCAAGTCCGAATTTTTCCAAGTCCGAAGTGTTCCAAGTCCGAATTTTTCCATGGCTGTCTGTTCCAGACAGACATGAAAAATTCGGACTTTAAATTTTGTCTGGAACTGTCCAAAGTCTGGAACTTTCCAAGTCTGGAATTTTCCAAGTCCAAATTTTTCCAAGTCCGAATTTTTCCAAGTCCGAATTTTCCAAGTCCGAAATTTCCAAGTCCGAATTTTTCCAAGTCCGAAATGTTCCAAGTCCGAATTTTTCCATGGCTGTCTGTTCCAGACAGACATGGAAAAATTCGGACTTTAAATTTTGTCTGGAACTGTCCAAAGTCTGGAACTTTCCAAGTCTGGAATTTTCCAAGTCCGAATTTTTCCAAGTCCGAAATTTTCCAAGTCCGAAATGTTCCAAGTCCGAATTTTTCCATGGCTGTCTGTTCCAGACAGCCATGGAAAAATTCGGACTTTAAATTTTGCCTGGAACTGTCCAAAGTCTGGAACTTTCCAAGTCTGGAATTTTCCAAGTCCGAATTTTTCCAAGTCCGAAATTTTCCAAGTCCGAAATGTTCCAAGTCCGAATTTTTCCATGGCTGTCTGTTCCAGACAGACATGGAAAAATTCGGACTTTAAATTTTGCCTGGAACTGCCCAAAGTCTGGAACTTTCCAAGTCTGGAACTTTCCAAGTCTGGAACTTTCCAAGTCTGGAACTTTCCAAGTCCGGAATTTTCCAAGTCCGAATTTTTCCAAGTCCGAAATTTTCCAAGTCCGAATTTTTCCAAGTCCGAAATGTTCCAAGTCCGATTTTTTCCATGGCTGTCTGTTCCAGACAGACATGGAAAATTCGGACTTTAAATTTTGTCTGGAACTGTCCAAAGTCTGGAACTTTCCAAGTCTGGAATTTTCCAAGTCCAAATTTTTCCAAGTCCGAATTTTTCCAAGTCCGAATTTTCCAAGTCCGAAATTTTCCAAGTCCGAATTTTTCCAAGTCCGAAATGTTCCAAGTCCGAATTTTTCCATGGCTGTCTGTTTCCAGACAGACATGGAAAAATTCGGACTTTAAATTTTGTCTGGAACTGTCCAAAGTCTGGAACTTTCCAAGTCTGGAATTTTCCAAGTCCAAATTTTTCCAAGTCCGAATTTTTTCCAAGTCCGAATTTTCCAAGTCCGAAATTTCCAAGTCCGAATTTTTCCAAGTCCCGAAATTTTCCCAAGTCCGAATTTTTCCATGGCTGTCTGTTCCAGACAGACATGGAAAAATTCGGACTTTAAATTTTGTCTGGAACTGTCCAAAGTCTGGAACTTTCCAAGTCTGGAATTTTCCAAGTCCAAATTTTTCCAAGTCCGAATTTTTCCAAGTCCGAAATTTTCCAAGTCCGCATTTTTCCAAGTCCGACATTTTCCAAGTCCGAAATGTTCCAAGTCCGAAATTTTCCAAGTCCGAATTTTTCCATGGCTGTCTGTCCGAGACAGCCATGGAAAAATTCGGACTTAAAATTTTGTCTGGAACTTTCCAAGTCTTTATCTTTCCAAGTCTGGAATTTACCAAGTCCGAAATTTTCCAAGTCCGAAATTTTCCATGTCTGTCTGGAACTTTCCAAGTCCGAAATTTTCCATGTCCGAAATTTTCCAAGTCTGGAACTTTCCAAGTCTGGAACTTTCCAAGTCCGGAACTTTCCAAGTCGGAAATTTACAAGTCTGGAACTTTCCAAGTCTGGAACTTTCCAAGTCCGAAATTTTCCAAGTCCAACATTTTCCATGTCTGTCTGGAACTTTCCAAGTCTGGAACTTTCCAAGTCCGAAATTGTCCATGTTTGTCTGGAACTTTCCAAGTCCGGAACTTTCCAAGTCCGGACCTTTCCAAGTCCGAAATTTTCCAAGTCCCAAACTTTCCAAGTCTGGAACTTTCCAAGTCCGAAATTTTCCATGTCTGTCTGGAACTTTCCAAGTCCGAAATTTTCCATGTCTGTCTGGAACTTTCCAAGTCCGAAATTTTCCAAGTCCGGAACTTTCCAAGTCCGGAACTTCCAATTCTGGAACTTTCCATGTCTGTCTGGAACTTTCCAAGTCCGAAATTTTCCATGTCTGTCTGGAACTTTCCAAGTCCGAAATTTTCCAAGTCTGGAACTTTCCAAGTCCGGAACTTCCAAGTCTGGAACTTTCCAAGTCCGAAATTTTCCATGTCTGTCTGGAATTTTCCAAGTCTGGAATTTTCCAAGTCCGAAATTTTCCAAGTCTGGAACTTTCCAAGTCTAGAACTTTCCAAGTCTAGAACTTTCCAAGTCCAGAACTTTCCAAGTCCGAAAATTTCCATGTCTGTCTGGAACTTTCCAAGTCCAAAATTTTCCATGTCTGTCTAGAACTTTCCAAGTCCGAAATTTTCCAAGTCCCGAACTTTCCAAGTCTGGAACTTTCCAAGTCCGAAATTTTCCATGTCTGTCTGGAACTTTCCAAGTCCGAAATTTTCCAAGTCTGAAACTTTCCAAGTCCGAAATTTTCCAAGTCCGAAATTTTCCAAGTCTGGAACTTTCCAAGTCTGGAACTTTCCAAGTCCAGAACTTTCCATGTGTCACAATCCCTACTGTGCCAAGCAGACGGCGAGGCGTGGTCACGCTCTAAGTGGCTCTGGGTGGGCTTGAACCCAGGTTTCGCCCTTGCTGCTTCAATACCTTGCCTCTGAGCCACTTCTCAGTGTGGGTCTCTGCTTGCTTTCCAGCTAAGGTGGTGCTGAATGTGCTGATCACCTTTAGTTGGATCTCATTGCAATCTGCACCTGACTATCCTGGTCTCAGGGGCGTTGCTAGGTGCCAAAAAGACCAGGGGCTTCAGCCCGAAGCCAAGCCGGCTCCTGGGGGGGGGTTCGGGGCGCGCGGTCGGTGGAGTGGCGCAGGGTGACCTACCTGACACACATACCCTGTTGTGTGTGTGTGTGCACACTGACCTTTCCTACATACACTGACCTGACTTACATACACTGACTTGACCACATTGACCTATATACATACACAATCAACTATAAACCATACAAGTTGAAGATGAGGGATGTGTCAACAGCAACCCACACAGCAGTAAGAGCGTAGAGTTCAGAGCGGACACTTCTCCCAGAGAGGAGATGAGTGATGAAGAGAGAACACACATTACACACTATACATAGAGGTCTGTCATTGGAGGATTATTATTACATACAATGTAACATGATCATTGCCTGTAATGTGCCGGATCGTTCTCAGGTTGGGATATTGTTATTGTATGATTCTGGTTGTAGTACCGTGTGGTAGGTTATTATTATGGTGTTATTATTTGTTAATATACTATTACTATCTATCATATGATCTCTACATTGTACTAAACCCTGGATATAATATGATATTATATGTATGTGTGCTATTATATGGCGTATTATTGTGATTAGATCACTATACGTAATCTAATCACAATAATACACCATATATTAGCACACATACATATCATATTATATCCAGGGTTTAGTACACTGTAGAGATCATATGATAGATAGTAATAGTACATTAACATAAAATAACACCATAAAAGTGGCACACATTTTTTTTCCTCCCCCCCCCCCCACCCAATCCGCCACCAGCACAGCTCAGGTCAGGTAATCAACACTCACCCCAGTGCAGCGGGCTCCTCCGGTCATCCTCATCCCCCTCCTCTTCATCGGTGCAGTTAGTGGCAGATTTCAGACTTGCCCGATCGCTCCTCCGCTACCCTGATCTGAACTCCCCTGAGTCCCGCTTCAGCGCCGAGCGGGGATCTCAGTGTTCCTCCATCTTTACACAAAATAAAGCCTTTCTTTAATGGTGGAAGCTGATTACTATCATGCACTGAGGAGCCCAGGAAAATGGTTTTCTGCCTATTTAATGGAATCATAAACATATCTCTAATATTAAAAATCTAGTTAAATCTGCCTCACTGTAAGAAATAAAAGTACAAAACCTTTTTTTTCAGGGCATTGAACATATACAGACAATGATCTGCTTAGCAAAAAAAAAAGAACACAGCTTTAAAAGATCAGACGTATGTTTAGCACCTTCCTGCATGTAAAAGCTTACCCTTAACTTTTACTCAATGCAGTGCAATATTGGGTAATGCATCAGGTAATGAACACTCACCCCAGTGCAGCGGGCTCCTCCGGTCATCCTCATCCCCCTCCTCTTCATCGGTGCAGTTAGTGGCAGATTTCGGACTTGCCCAATCGCTCCTCCGCTGCCCTGGGCCTGATCTGAACTCTCCTTCAGCGCCGAGCGGAGATCTCAGTGTTGTGATGTGGCGGCGGCTGCGGGACTGGAAACTGTCATGGATCGTGAAATATTAAAGAGGGGGTACCTGTGGTAGTGGATGGAACTTCGATCTTCACTGACACAACCTCAGAAAATGGTGCAGCACTGAGACAGGAGGATGTCGGCTTTGCTTTGCAAGCACCAGGAGATTTTCACCTCGCACCAGTGGATGGGACTTCAGTCTCCACTGGTATTCCCCATAAATGGTGGCCAGTTGGCCCAGAGCCCCAACAGCATGATGGACTGAGCCCAGCCACCCTGTCATCTCTCCAGCGGCTGAAAGGACTCCAGGGAGAAGGGCCAATCCAGGCCCCTCCCCAGCGGCAGACGTGTTCCCTGAGAGAGGCAGAGGATGGTGGGGTGAGTAATGCTCTGTCTGGAACAAGTTATTTGGGGTACTGTATGGATACTGACATTGGGGGACTGGAACTACTGACTAAATTCAGAGTCAACCCGTCTGGTGTCTCCTACTGTGTTAGTCCCCTGCCAAAAGGAGAGATGTGTGACAGGCCTAGCCGGGACAGGGGCTTTTGGAGAGGACTGAATGCGAGCCTCTTGCCGTCCGATTATGGGCCAGGGCCTCAAAGCAGGAAGGCGGATGGGTTATCCTGGCAGACGGTCCTGGAACCTTAAGACTACTTGTCCAACATCCTCGAGTTGACCCGTTTGGGTCCCACTGCGGCTGTTGGACTACTTCCCAGGGGGAGTAATGTCATGGATCGTGAGATATTAAAGTATTTCTATGTGAAATCCATATTCATGTATTGCAGAAGATGAGACATTGGGGCTGATTTACTAATGAAGCTGCGCTGCGCCAGTACATGCCTTAATAGGTGCGCTGGATGAAGCCTTAATTAGGCGCATGAACCGGCCGCAGCAGCAGCGCGATGTGATTGATAAGTAAAGCCGCCGCCGAACTCCCAGTATAATTGTGAATTTTAAAGGCTAATCTGCAAGTTTTGTCCTAAAAAGTGTTTGGGGACCTCAGTCCTGCCCCAGGGGACATGTACCAATGCTTTTTTTCTTTTTTTAAACGGCCATTTTTTCGGGAGCAGTGATTTTAATAATGCTAAAAGTGCAATAATAAAAGTGTAATTTTTCTTTAAATTTCGTACCATGGGGGGCTCTAATGTCAGCATGTGAAAAAGCGCATGTTTCCCGTGGTTAGAACTGTCTCTGCACAAAATGACATTTTTCAAAGCAAAAAAGCCATTTAAAACTGACTCGCGGCAATAATGAATTGTGGGCTCCCGGCAATTGCAGGAGAATTCATTCATTAAAAAAATGAAAAAAAAAGCGTGGGGGTCCCCCCAAATTCAATAACCAGACCCTTTAGGTCTGGTATGGATATTAAAGGGAACCCCGCCGTCAATTTAAAAAAAAATGACGTGGGGTTCCCCCCAAATATCCATAACCAGACCCTTCAGGTCTGGTGTGGAATTTAAGGGGAACTCCACTCCAAATTTAAAAAAAAATGGCGTGGAGTCCCCCCTAAAATCCACACCAGACCCCTTATCCGAGCACTTGACCTGGCCGGCCGCAGAAAAGAGGGGGGGACAGAGCGCGCCCCCCCCTCTCCTGAACCGCACCAGGCCACATGCCCTCAACATTGGGAGGGTGTTTTGGGGTGCCCCCCAAAACACCTTGTCCCCATGTTGATGATGACAAGGGTCTCTTCCCCACAACCCTTGCCCGGTGGTTGTGGGGGTCTGCGGGCAGGGGGCTTATCGAAATCTGGAAGACCCCTTTAACAAAGGGGCCCCCCAGATCCCGACCCCCCCCTGTGTGAAATGGTAATGGGGTACCTTGTACCTCTACCATTTCACGAGAAAAAAAATGTAAAGGGTTAAAAACGACAAGAGCCGGTTTTTGACAAGTCCTTTATTATCTTCTTTCTTCTTCTTTTTTCTCTTTCCTTCGGGTTTCTTCTTCCTCCTCCTTCTTCTTCCTCTGCTTCTGTCTTGGGTCTTCTATTCCCGCATCTTGCCCGGCGTTTCTTCCATCTTCTGCTCCTCCCGCTGTCCTTCTCGTCCGCATCTTCTTCTCCTTCTTCTTCTTCGCCGGAGGCGCCGCTTCCAATTGAAATCCCCGCTGTCTGCCGGACCACGCCCCCCTCTGACGCCACGGGCAAGCTCTTAGGAGTGTGGTGCAAGTGCGTCAGAGGGGGCGTGGTCACATGTCAGAGGGCAGGCAATTCAATTTGAAGCTTGTGCGCGGCTTTTTCTTTGCCGGAGTCGCCGCTTCCAATTGAATTGCCCGCTTTCTGGAACATGTGACCACGCCCCCCTCTGACGCACTGCACCACCACCACGGGACTTTCCTAAGAGCTTGCCCGTGGCGTCAGAGGGGGGCGTGGTCCGGCAGACAGCGGGGATTTCAATTGGAAGCGGCGCCTCTGGCGAAGAAAAACAAGAAGAAGAAGATGCGGACGAGAAGGACAGCGGGAGGAGAAGAAGATGGAAGAACATGCCGGGCAAGATGTGGGAATAGAAGACCCAAGACAGAAGCAGAGGAAGAAGGAGGAAGAACCCGAAGGAAAGAAGAAAAGAAGAAGAAAGAAGATAATAAAGGACTTGTCAAAAACCGGCTCTTGTCGTTTTTTACACTTCACACTTTTTTTTTTCTCGTGAAATGGTAGAGGTACAGTGTACCCCATTACCATTTCACACAGGGGGGGGCCGGGATCTGGGGGGCCCCTTTGTTAAAGGGGTTTTCCAGATTTCGATAAGCCTCCTGCCCGCAGACCCCCACAACCACCGGGCAAGGGTTGTGGGAAAGAGACCCTTGTCCTCATCAACATGGGGACAAGGTGTTTTGGGGGGCACCCCAAAACACCCTCCCAATGTTGAGGGCATGTGGCCTGGTTCGGTTCAGGAGAGGGGGGGCCGCGCTCTGTCCCCCCCTCTTTTCTGCGGCCGGCCAGGTCAACGTGCTCGGATAAGGGGTCTGGTGTGGATATTTGGGGGGACTCCATGCCATTTTTTTTTTAATTTGGAGTGGAGTTCCCCTTAAATTCCAAACCAGACCTGAAGGGTCTGGTTATGGATATTTGGGGGGAACCCCACGTCATTTTTTTTGGAAAATTGACGGCGGGGTTCCCCTTAATATCCATACCAGATCTAAAGGGTCTGGTTATTGAATTTGGGGGGACCCCCACGCTTTTTTGGGGTTTTTTTTATGAATGAATTCTCCTGCAATTGCCGGGAGCTGACAATTCATTATTGCCGCGAGTCAGATTTAAACGGCTTTTTTCCTTCAGAATGTCATTTTTCACATGCTGACATTACACCCAGGGCCGCCATCAGGGGGGTACAGGCCAGTACACCCTGCAGGCCGCCATTAGGGGGGGGTAAAGGCATTACACCTGTAAGGGCCCGGGGTCCCCAGGGGCCCGATGGGAACCACCCTAAAAAAAAAAAATGTTTTAATTTATTTTATTTTTTAAGGGGTCCGAAGGTCCCCAGGGGCCCGGAGGCCACTAAGGGCCCCAGATGGCAAGGCCTTTTTTTTAAATAAAAAAAAATATATATTTTAAAAAAATATATATTTTTTTTTTAATATTTTTCTTTGATTTTTTTATAAAGGGCCAATTTTTGAATTTAATGTTTTTTTAGCAGTCCGAGGTCCCCAGGGGCCCAGAAGGCCCCCAGGGCCCCGGGTGGCAACCCCCATATTTTTTGTTATTAAAGGGCCAATGTTTTGTTTTAGGGGTCTGGAGGTCCCCAGTGGCCCGGAGATCCCCAGGGCTCCAGATGACAACCCCCCCCTTTAAAAAAAAAAAAGACAAAAAATTATATATTTTTATTATATTTTTTTGTTATTTTTTTTAACATATATATATATTAATATAATATGAAAGGCTCCCAGATGACAACCTATTTGCTTATAAAAATGTTATAAACATCTTTATATTCCCCCAGGTTTTTTTTTTTTTTTTCTTTAATTTCTTTTTTAAAGTGTATTTGTGCGTGAAGTCGAGAGAGAGGAGCTGGACTTGCAATCGCCATCCTTCTCCATGCCCCGGTGGCAATGGTGGGTGTGAGGGGGGCCCTCCCTCTCACCCACCCTACCTGCTACACTTGGGAGCCCGAATGGACAGAGGGACTCCCCCTATGAGGGAGTCTAGCCCACCACCCTGTAGGTCCTTCGCCTCTCTTTATTTTAGGAGACCTCATGGCCAAAGTGCGTTTGTGTGCGTGCAAGTGGGTGTTTTTTTTGGGGGGGGTGGCGTACTAAGCACAGGCGTACCTTGCATACACACCCACCAGAGCCGGCTGAGACCACCAAACTCATTCACATGTAGCCGAGCCCGGGATCCGAACCCTTGCTGCAGAGGTATACGGCTTGTCAGCGCAGTGCCATTCACGTTGAGCCACCGCAGCTCCACCCCATGTTTTTTTTTTTTTTAGATTTTTGGTAGTTATTTTTTAATAAAAGCCCAGAGAGCTCCCAAGGCAACCCCCTTTTTTATTATTTTATATATATATATATATATATCGATATTTTTAAATTTATTTTTATTAAAGGGCCCAGTGGTCCCCAGGGCCCCCGGATGGCTACCACCCTTTTTAATATATATTTTTCTATATGTATTTTTTTGTAAAGGAACCCCCCGCTTATCAAATTGCGGCAGCCCCCCCCCTTCTCAATATCAGGCGGCAGCACCCCCCCCCCCCTGTTCTCTGCTCCAGGGGCCCATGCCTGAAGCTGTGTAAGGGGCCCCATAATTCCTGATGGCGGCCTGATTCCCCCTCCCCCCATGGTACGAAATTTCAAGGAATTTTTCACTTTTATTGTTGCACTTTAAACCACTTCCATACCGCGCCTATTCTGGCACTTCTCTCCTTCATGTAACAATTATATTTTCTTCCTTGAAAATTACTCAGGACCCCCAAACATTATATATATTTTATTAAAAACACCCCACCCTAGGAATAAAGTGCGGCCATTTTCGTACACATTTCCAACAGTATTTGCGCCAAAAATTTTCATAATTTTTATTTATTTTTTGGCTTTCAAAAAAAAACCTGTTTCATGAATGACAAAATAAGAAAGCAGTAAAGCTAGCCCAATTTTTAGGGATAAGGTAAAAGATGATCTTACACCGAGTAAATAGATACCTAACTAGTCACACTTTCATATTGCGCACACTCATGGAATGGTGCTAAACTTCGTTATTAAAAATCTCCATAGGCAACGCTTGACTTTTTTTCTTAGGTTACCACTTTTGAGTTACAGAGGAGGTCTAGTGCTAAAATTATTCCTCTCACTCTAACGCACGCTATGATACCTCACATGTGGGGTTTGAAGGATGTTTACATATGTGGGTGGGACTTGAATGCGTGTTCGCTTCTGAGTGCGAGCTACTAGGGACAGGAGCATTTAAATTCCTTTTTTTATTTTATTTTTTAACTTAATATTTTCATTTTTGCACTTGTTTGTCCCTTTTTTTGTATTATTTTTCACTTTTCTTCCTATTACAAGGAATGTAAACATCCCTTGTAATAGGACTAGTGTGTGACAGGTCCTCTTTATAGAGAAAGGCGGGGTCAATTAGAACCCCACATCTGTCCTCCAGGCTGGAAAGCATGGAATTTGGTAAAAAAAAAAAAAACATCTCATGCTTTCAGCTGCGATCATGTTGTCGTTCAGCACAGTAGTGTAGTGTGTAGCATGTTCACCTAGCAGCAAAAGGGTTGCTGGTTCGAATCCCGCCCGTGACACTATCTGCCTGGAGTTGCATGTTCTCCCTGTGCGGGTTTCCCCCACAATCTAAAAACAGGCTGTAAATTGGATCCTGTCTAAATAAGCCTAATATGCAGTAGGATATTTAGGTTTTGTGCTTCCCTAGGCCTGACCGAATTTTGGCACCCCCTAATAGAAAAATGACCCACCCTTCCTGTCAAGGCCACACCCGTGTTTTTTATGACCCACCCCAGGAATTTTCAGGGGACACACACCAGTTCTGTGGGGGGGGGCCTGGGGGGGCCCTTAATTTGCCTAGTTTTTCGATCACTTCCTGTTTGGCTATGGCGCAGGAAGTGAAGGCCAATCTCCCCAAACGGACAGGGATAATACAAAATAAACTGACAGAGCTTCTAACCCCCCCCCCCCCCAACTCTATCCAAAATTAAAGAAATCAAAAAAATAAAAGTGATGATTATAGTTCCAGTTTAACCCCAAATTTCAGATCATTCTATTGAGAGGCTTAAGAAAATATAACCATGCCAATAGGCCAGGATCCAGCGTTGCTAATATGTATGAATGTGTGTTAGGGACCCCCACAAACACCACCCAATGTTAAATCAACAATTTTCTTGTTTGTTTTGGGATGCCTGCACCTCTGATAGGGTAAAGACACCTCACAAAATGTTGTCACTTTCTACTTAATTCATTCACTTCCTGCCACACAGCCAAACAGGAAGTGAGGGAAACACCTGAGTAATGTTTTGTTGGGGACACAGATCAATCTAAATAGTTTCCCATTTTGGAAATTGCATTTTGCTGTGTACACCCCAAATTAGTAGGAATCTTGGACTTTGGGTCCATTTACTAAAGGCAAATCCACTTTGCACTACAAGTGGACAAGCAAGGAAGAAAAATAAAAACTTGGCAGGATTGGAAGTAAAAACCATCAGTGCTTCCCTTCTGATTTTCATTGCCTACGCTTCTACTGCAGAGCGGCTTTGCTACTAAACCCCAAAATAACTAATCATTTGGAGTGTACACTGCAGTGCAATTTGCTTAATGGTGACACTAGTTAGATTGACCTGTGTCCCGAAGAAAAGACCATTGGTAGGGTTTTAACCTCACTTCCTGTTCAGCTGTGTGACAGGAAGTGAAGCCAATTTTAGGAAAAGGGACACAAAGCCCAACCTAAAAACACTAGCAGGGGTTCTAACACTCAATTGGCTTCCCTCAAACAACCCACAATTAGAATAGGATTGTCTTGTGCTAGTTTCAAGCACAGCGCTGTAAATCAGTACTTCAAGCCTGTCTACCAATACACCACCCCCCCCCCCCCCTCCAACAGGCCATGTTTGCAGCTTTTCCTACATCTTGCACATGTGCTTTAAAAAGTCAGTCTGGACATCAGTTCTAGGAAACAATACTTACCGCTTTGTCCTTCCTTTTCTGGTGACTAAACATTTCATGCATACACACCAGGAAAGAGCTTAGAGACAAATCACACTTGATGGTTTAGGCCCAAACTATTTCAGCAGCAGCGGTTGAAATCCATAGCATGAAAAAAATAGCACAAAACAAACTTCAAAATTTGAAACTAATTTTATTGGTCCACAAAACAAGGAAAGCAAAACAAAAAATTACAAATAAACACACCAAAAAAATATTAAAAAACATAAAAACAAAAAAGACCAACGTTTATTTCACAGTCATTGGAAAATAAATCATGCTATTGAAATAACAGGATAGACCCACAGGATTAAAACATTAGTCATTAACATCTTGAGAAACATTTAGCAAAATTATGTAGCAGACAAAACATCAAAAAATACAAAACTTGCTCCAAAACATCTCTGTTTCGCTCCACCATTACTTCCAGTCAGCAAATCTGCCCCCTCTGAGGGCAGCTGACACGTGCACTATCCACGCTTTTTAAAAAATGTGTGCTAATGAACCAATTGGAAACACATGAAGAAATGTCAGCCTCTAGTTTGTGTGCACTTGTAACTGCTTACACCTGTTAAGGATGTCCTTAAATTACTAAGCCAAAAAAACAGCTTTCTGAGCATGCTCAGAAAGGTGCATGTCATTTTCAGGCTGAAACATCCAGCTTCTTTTTCTAAGTGTTCGAGCATGCCCAGTTCACTCGAAATGCAGTACCAGAATCAAATCTGCAATGGCGGATGAAAGCATTAGAGGTATTTAATTTTTTTTTGGTCCCCCTGAACTGATGCTTTACAAGCTGAAGGGGAGGTCTTATAGAATTTTTACGTAACAAACATAAATAATAATAATTTAAACGCCCCTGTCCCTAGTAGCTCGCAGTCAGAAGCGAACAAGCAGCATTTTTTTTGTTTCCGGTTACCAGTTTAGATTTACAGATGAGGTCTAGTGCTAAAAGTATTCCTCTCGCTCTTACGCACGCTATGATACCTCACATGTGTGGTTTGAAAGATGTTTCCATATGTGGGCGGGCCTTAAATGTGTAAGTCCCTCCCACATATTGAACCCCCGTTCAAACCCCACATGTGAGGTATCATAGCGTACGCTAGAGCGAGCGAGACAGTAAAAAATATGTCTTTTTATTTACCAAATTGTCGCTATATTTTTGGTTCAAGCAAAAATAAGAAAAAACACAGAGGTGATCAAATACCACCAAAAAAAAAAAATTAAACATGTGACCTTAACCCATGTGACAGTGATGTGATGTGACATCACTGTCACATGGGTTAAGGTCACATGTTGGCATAACCACGCCCACACCCTATGCCAATATAAGTCCCTGCCCGCCGCTCAGAAGGCATTTCAGCGCCGGACCTCGCCGTGTCAACATCGAATGGAAGAAGAAGCCCGCGAGTGTCACTCCGCGGCGGAAGACAGCGACGAGAAGCCCTGGCCCCAGGAGGAGCCAGGCAGAAGCCAGCGAAGAAATCCGGAGTGGGATGTACGACCCTCGCTCCGGTCGAAGACGTCAGAAGCCCGCTGCCCTTCCTCCATAAGCAGGAGCTTCGTGGTGAAGGGGGCAGCGGCAGAAGACGGCGACACAGCGACGAGAAGCCCTGGCCCCCGCAGAAGAGCCAGGCAGAAGAGGCTATCGAGAGCCCCCCCCCCGGCAGAAAACTACGAAGCCGGAAGACGCCTAGAAAACCGGGGTGAGATGTGCGACCCTCCCCCCGGAGAAAACATCGAAGCCCGCTGCCCTCATCAAACAAGCACGGAGCTTCGTAATGAAGGGGGCCGCGGCGGAAGACAGCGGCGGCGAAGACCGGGGTGGGTTGGCGGAAGACCCCCGGAGCTGGCTAATAAATTATTTTATTCTTGTGTGGTTTATTTGTGTTAACACTTTTCCCACCAGGTGAATGGGTAGGGGTACCATGTACCCCATACTCATTCACATAGGGTGGGGGGCCAGAATCTGGGGGCCGCCTTATTAAAGTGGCTCTCAGATTCTGATTGGCTCCCGCCCGCATACCCCGACAACCAATGGCCAGGGTTGTCGGGAAGAGGCTCTTGTCCCTATCGACATGGGGACAAGAGTGCTTTGGGGTGGGGGGGCAGTGCTCCCCTCCCTCAAAGCACACACTCCCCCATGTCGAGGGCATGTGGTCTGGTACGGCTCAGGAGGGGGGGGGCGCTCGCTCGTCCCCACCCCCATTCCTGTCCGGCCAGACTGCATGCTTGGGATGAGGGCTTGGTACGGATCTGGGGGGGAACCCCACGCCGATTTTGGCGTGGGTTAACCCCTCACGTTCCGGACCAAGCCGAAGAGCCTATTGTGCCCCTGGGGGGAAAACCGCGCCGGTTTCAAATTTGAAATTTGGGGCGGAGTTCCCCTTCAGTGTCAGCGCAGCCCGAGAACACCTCGGAGCTTCCCGTGCGTCGCTTCACGCAGTGCAAACACTGCTACGCCCCTTGGTATTTACCAAGAATTTCCCGGCGTACTGAAGAGGCGCACGCAAAGCCCCGATTTCTCCCTCTGCGCATGCCCAGTATGCAAATGAACCTTCCGAGGTTCTGGCGTACTTGGCAAGCGCACGGGGACCGTGTCCCAAAAGTCACTTTCGCTTTCAATTCGGCCCGCCACACACGTTCAAACACATGTCACTACACTTCCCCTGCATCACCCCCCTCCCTCCCCTCATAAACTCCCGCCCGAATCCCCGATGTTTACATTACTAAATGCCGCACGCCAGCTCTGTACTGGCGTGCTGTGCGCCCTCTCCTGGGCGCATTAGGCAGTTTAGTAAATGAGGAAACACGCTGCACTGGCAGCGTGTTTCTTTTGTAAATGTCAAAAACAGGTTTACTCCTGCTTGTGCACCATGAGTCATGGCGCACAGGCTTGGTAAATCAGCCCCATTGTAGATTGCAGGATGCCTTTGTCTGTCTAGATGTGGATTGGAATGGAATCAGCCTATTGAGGACTATTGGAATGCTAAGTGGCTTGTGAAATACCTTTCCATTGTGTTCTGCAGATGAATGGCCGTTGTCAGAGACGAGACGCCTGGCCGCCTTGTCCGGCTGCCTGAATAGATAATTGACTCATGTTAATTGTTGTTCTGATTGCTCCATTGTAGTAATTACCCCCTGGGGGCTTCTGTCTCAACACACATAGTCAAGCTATTCAAGCTTTGGGACCAATCTCTGCTGAGACATTTTGAAGTCCTCATTTGCATGGAAGAGGACCTGAGTGAAAAAAACACAAATGTACTTTACAATTGACCAATAGAAAAGTGGTTGTTGGGGGCGGGATGTTCCAAATTCTGTATAAAAGCGTGCTGTGTACTTTCAATAAAGAGTTATGGTTGAGCATACATACAACTCGTTTGGTGTGTGTTCTTCATGGATCCAATCGGCACATAGCTGTAGGTTGGATCCCGGAATCTTGGATGACTGGACCAGCAGATGTTGCAAGCTGCAATCTGATCCGATAGAAGCAGAGGAGTGTCGGGAGAGCAGGACCTGGGCGAGAAAGAATATCTTCACAGAAACCTCCGCCTTCTGGAGCCGGCGGCGCGTATGATGGACGTCACACATACCACGATTGGACATTGGACCACTGGGACGTCCATCATATGTTCTGCAGGCTCCAGAAGGCGGGACCTGTGACGCGGCCACACTCGGCAGATCAGATCGCTTCCTGCTCGGCGGCATTCAGGGGTAAATAGTGTATGGTGCCCTTTTGAGACTCTGGGCTTTTTGGGGTCACATTCGGGGCTCAAGCCCCCCTAGCCAGGGCCTAACGATGCCTCTGCCCCCTCTCCCACCTTCCCCAATAAAAGATGAGGGGGGTTGGCGGGGGAAATGTAGTCTCGGGGTTGATGGGGAATTTGGCGGCGGGTTATTTGTCAGGTGAATGTGCCACCTGCCACCAGATGCAGTGCCACTTGCCACCCATAGCCTGCTACTAGATGCAGTTTTGCTGTCACTCCCTCTGCATGAGCCACGTGTGTAGAAGGAAAGGAGTGACATCTCTATCTGTAGAGCGAAGATCACACCAGTCTCTGCGGCTTGCCACTGGGTGCCAGAGTAGGAGGTTCTGAGGTGGGTGGGGACAGCAGTGCTGCACTAGGCGCAGGCCTCTCTCCAGGTCACACTGTCTGAGAGTAAATTGTCACTGGTTGCAGGATAACAGGCAGCGCTGGCCCTAGCAACCATTTTCGGAAATGTAGTTAGTAGGGGGTGACTGTGTCCTCTATTTAATTCTGGGACACTGTATTGTCCCAGAATGAATGTGCCTGGGACCCGGGACAGACATGTCAATTGCGGGACAGTCCCGGGTACAACGGGACACGTGGGCACCCTAGGGCCAGCAGCCACACCTAGCTGCTGAGGGCCACATCAGGAATTGTTACAATTGGCACCAGCTCTAATCACCAGTGTGAAAGTAGCCTTAGGCTGTATTCACCTCTATGGCAGTTTAAGTGCGTTTTGCATTTTGCAGATTTGCAGAACGTGTTCCATTGGAAACCATGTTAAATGGACTGTAGTGCAAATCTGCAAAAAGCACAAAAACTGCATAGGTGTGAATACAGCCTAAGGCCCCTTTCACACTGATGTGTTTTTCCTGCGTTTTTACTCTGTAATGGGACATTTCTCACCCCTGTGCTATGGGTTTGAAAAGTCCTGCATGCTGTATCTTTGGTACGGTGTTGAAAAGCCACACCAAAAACGCAGCTTTCCATTCAAGTTTTTGGTGGGTTTTTGAGTCGCATGTCCATTCTTTTTTTAATCTAAGAATATTTTATGGATACAAAAAATGGTTTTGTTTTATTTAATCATGCCACTATAAGCCCCTCACACTGTTAATGCAATTTGGACACACCTACTGTTCGCCATGGCGCGCATAGCACGCCGTATTACTACTCTCATTGGGGCACGCAACAGTACCCCAGGTCTTTTACAATCTTATAGTGACTATATACTACAAAAAAAATTGCCATGGCCGTCTTTACCGCGGGGCAAAAGGGCAAAGTTGCCCAGGGCCCAATCATTGTTGGGGGCCCCAAAAGCAACTGCTCTTTGAGCCCACTCTGTCTGCAAATATTCTTCCTGTGTAGCAGGTGCAGCCGATTGCCCACTTGCTCTCCTGGCGTGTTGAGTGTGACAGGGGAGAGGCAATCTGTCGGCTGTATGTGCCGGAGCCCACTCCTCCCGCTTCTCGCTATGTCAGTCACCAGCGGCTGTGAGGCCGCGTACACACGATCGAACATGTCCGCTGAAACTGGTCCGCAGACCAGTTTCAGCGGACATGTTCGATCGTGTGTACGGCCTATCGGACTGTTTTCCAGCGGACAAAAGTTTCCAAACATGCTTAGAAACCTGTCCGCTGGAAACCGTTCGATGGTTCATGTTCGATGGTTAGTACACTAAATCATTGGACCAAAATACCGCGCATGCTCAGAACCATTTCTGCGGTCACGTGATTGTTCCTCCCACTCCACCCGCCATTTCTCCAGTCACAGTGAGTGTCCCCCCCGCCATTTCTCCGGTCAGCAATGCTAAGATGAAAGCCACAGAGTGGGCTGGGATTGTTCTCCTTCACCCTTCTGTCAGCATTGGAGGGGGGTGGATTGATTAAGCAGTGGCTGGACTATAGCAGCTCACTGAGTGAGTTAAAGGAATCCGTGTGCAGTAACTTCTAGCAACCAATGGGTGAGTAGTGATGTGTGCAGTCACCTATAGCAACCCATTCAGTGAGCGGTAATGTGCAGTAACCTATAGCAACCCAATCAGTGAGCGGTAATGTGCAGTAACGTGTAGCAACCCAATCAGTGAGCGGAAATGTGCAGTAACGTATATCAACCCAATCAGTGAGCGGTAATGTGCAGTAAGTAACCTATAGCAACCCAATCAGTGAGCGGTAATGTGTGTAGTGACCCCTAGCGACCCAATCAGTGAGTGGTGATGATGTGCAGTAACCAAAAAAAAAAAAAACAATCAGTGAGCCGTAATGTGTGTAGTAACCCCTAGCATAAGGTGACCAGATTTTTAAAATGAAATCCGGGGACATATTTTTTTTTTTACTAGTAATGGTGGTAATAGGCAAAACTCTGCCCGCCGCCGCCGCCTCACATCCTCTCAAGTCTTAATCACCGGGCCCCCGGCTACTACTGGGTGGGGTGCGGAGGAAGATCACTCCACCAGGGAAGGCAAGGAGATAGGCAGACAGACGGCTGGCCGGGACTTGAGCCAGGGCAGAAGAACATGCGAGCTAAGCTGAATGGGCACCCGAAACTGAAGAAATATTCCCTTCGCTCCGACCAGCACATGATCAGCAGAGAGGGGCACAGATAATGGGAAAAATACACCTTCTAAGCAGTGGAGCGGTGTGTTTCAGAATTTTTTTTGAATTCTGCACTGACTGTCTTTAAAATTGCCCCAGCCCCTGTTAAAATTCAATCCGGGGACAAAACTGGAGACAGACTTGGTCCGGGGACAGTGTCCACAATCCAGGGACTGTCCCCAGAAACCGGGGATGTCTGGTCACCCTACCCTAGCAACCCAATCAGTGAGTGGTGATGGTGTGCGGTAACCTGTAGCAACCAATCGTTGAACAGTAGTGATTTGCTGTAATCAATTGCTGCGTGATCTGCTGCACTAAACTGATTTTGAGCCGACCTGCTATTTTTTTGTATGTCTCAAAATGTAGGGTGGGGGGGGGCAAAAAAATGTTTGCCCAGGGCCCAATCAATATTAAAGACGCCCCTGCGTACGACACAAAATGTTCGGGTTTGGCTTGAGGAAAAGGTGGCAACCCTAATACAAATGTAAAAGTGTCTATGTTGACCTCATATTATTATATGATTTTGGTTAATAAATGAGATCCGAGCAGATGTTTTAGGTCAGCTCTTGGTCACTGTATGACAACAATAGGATTCTAAATGTACTCGGATAAGGGAGGCTATAGGGAGCGATAAGACGGTACACACAATTTTCACTCATCAGTCAATTTTCATACAGCAGCAACCTTTGCACGGCGCATGCGTGTGGTATAACTGTAAGAGGCTAGGCACACCTTCCAACAGCCAATCGGGTCCTCCGTGCCGCTCCCCGGCTACTTGTGATTGACAGCGTCGGTTTCCAATGGGCGCGGCCGTTGTCACCTGATCGCCACTCGTCACATGATAGAGCAGTGAGTGTCAGAGGCAGGAAGATGGCGGCTGGTCAGGTTATGTTGCAGCTCTCCGCTCTGCTGCTGGTGGCGCTGCCATGGCAGGTGATTTCCTCCCAGCAAGTGCCCGTCCTGCTGTGGTCCAGCGAGAGGTGAGATCCAACGTCATAGAACCCCCAGTCCGGGCTGACATTGCGAGGGAGATCTGTGTATGATAATGAATGGTGGGGGGGTCTGTCCTCCCTTATCTCATCTGTACACATCACTGCTTCATGTCATATAATCTGGGTGCCATGGTCTGTCCTTACACCACATGATGGGGTCATGTCATCTCATTCATGCACATGATGTCATTCACCGTGTTATGTCACCCAGTAGTATTACAATGGCTGGTGTCCTAAATCTATGAAAAATGTGTCGACTGTTTTATTGCTGGGGCATTTGATTATTCTGATGAGTATCAGGATTTATCTAATTGGCTGAGAATCACGTGATCCATAGATCTGGTCAGAGATTGTGTGATCCCTGCAGATTGGAACACCTTACCAGCCATGTGTACACATGGCTGGTAAGGTGTTCCAATCTGCCCACTAACACCTACACATCACTGAAGAGGACACGTTTGTCTGACTGACTGGTAACATTGAATGCCTCCGTAATCAGATTTGTGTCATGGTTGGTAGACTTTTAATCCCCTTTTTTTTTTTTTATTATTTAACTAACAAGGTTGATTGTTAATGTACATGAGACTTGCGTCAGTCTTCTGTGTCATCAAGGGGGTCACAATATTACATGTATTACTAGAAGAGATGCCCAGGGTCCACCAGCACAGTAAAGGGGATCTCCAGTGTCTGCCACCATTACAGACCCTTTGCCGTTACATCAAGGGGGTCACAATATTTACATGTAATACTAGAAGGGATGGCCTGGGTCCGCCGGTGCAGTAGAGGGGACGGCCCATGTCTGCCACCATTACAGACCCTTTGCCATTTCATGTCATGAAGGGGGTCACAATATTACATGTAATGCTAGAAGGTATGTCCCGGATCCACCGGCGCAGTTGAGGGGTCAGCCAGAGTCTGCCACCATTACAGACCCTTTGCCGATCCATGTCATCAAGGGGGTCACAATATTACATGTAATATTAGAAGGAATGCCCTGGGTCCCCCGGTGCAGTAGGCTGTCTGCCACCATTACAGACCCTTTGCCTATCCATGTCATCAAGGGGGTCACAATATTGCATGTAATAATAGAGGCGACGACCAGGGTCTGCCAGTGCAGTAGAGGGGATGACCAGGGTCTGTCGCCATTACAGACCCTTTGCCAATCCATGCCCTCATTCCCACTACTGGTTTTTAATATCTGTCAATCTATTTTATGCAGTTGTGTATTTCTTTAAGAATATATACATTTATTTTCACATACAGCTAGCAAAGATGGCAGAATTCTTCTTTATAGCAGCCTGATATAATCCCCTATATAATGGCACTCGAACTATCACTACAGTTTTTAAATCCATGTGAATCCCCCTCCCGGGGGGCATAGTACATAGAGCAATTGATCCTATTCTGATCTGTGCCCGGGTTGCTGAGCTGTGTGGTTGATGGCTTACTCCTTAGATCTGCAGTAACCTTTTTTACATGCAGAGAAGACAATACGGAATAAAAAGGGTGCCGGAGCCAGTGATGTGCTTTAACTCCCTCAGTGAAAACGCCCATAAATTTGGGCTTTAGCCTTGGGTGGAATTGCAGCTCGATCTGGGGGAAAAAAAGTTGTTTTACTGTACAATACCCCATGGATCAGAATGGGAGCAAGTGTTCCATGCATTATTTGGTCATGTGGCAGATATCGCAAGGATATAAAAACTATGATGATCTTCTTTAAAGTGGGAGAGAGAGGGGCAGCACTAGAAGAAATTGAGCTGTTCTGTAGTACACATGTCATTTGGAAACCCGCTGACAGGAGGAGAGGGCAGAGGGGTAGATTTATGAATATGCTGCTCATTTAATGTGCAGTCAGCGGGTTGGGGTGCCTTCTGGATATCTGCATCTCAAGACTGGCTTATAGAATTGTAAACGCTTACAGCAAAAGTTTGTGTGAGTTTAAGCTGAACTACCTGCAGGACTATGAGCTTTTATCTTGTTGTCAGTAGTAGGAAGGTGCTATTGCCTACAGCAGAGCATTCTATAACCATTTAGCTTGCATTGTACCTTACATGTCCCAGAAGGCCCTTCCAGCAGTTGGTCAGGGTTTGCCCCTTTGGTCGTGTTTTCAAAAACTGTGGCATCCTCTAAAGCTGCAGTTTGCCCAATGTTAGTGTGTGTGTGATGCAATGCAGGGCTGTAGACTGCTGGAGAATGGACAGGGTCATAAGTTCCTGTTTCCATCTATAACTTCCTGGTATCTGTTCCTGGAACCAGTACATGATCTGACTGCAGTGACAGGAAAGGTCTAACATGACCACCAACCTGATTACTAAAACTCCTCAGAGGTCAGTGGGCAGAAATTGGGCAACTACAAGCCAAGATCATTTGGAATACAGACATTGGGGTTAATTTTACTTAACCTAGTGAGTGAAAAAATCTGGTGCAGCTTTGCATGGTAGCCAATCGGCTTGTAACCTCTGCTTGTTCAATTAAACTGACAAAAAAACGAAGCGGATTGGTTACCATGCACAGCTGCACCAGATTGTGCATTCATAAATTTTAGAAAATCCACCCCACAGAGTATCTACTACATACAAGACATGGCTGCCTGGATGCATCATGCAAACGTCTGCTCTTCGCATGCGCCAATGTCATGGGTCTTGGTTTGTATTTGGTCAAAATGTAGTAAAATCTGACATTTGCAGCTACGTTTTTTTGTAAACCAGAGGAGAAAATATAAAAATGTTATCAATATGTCTGCTTTCTTACCCTCATCAGGTCAATATGTCTGCTTTCTTCTAATCTACACGAGATTGGTAAAGAGTAGAGTGGTTTTGTTTTGCTGCAGCCCTGAAGTGGGGGTGAACAGTAATGTAATGGCTGAATTTGATGGGGGCAGATTGTGATCAGCAATTTTGAAGTGCATCTTCTAAACTCAGAACACGGGGGTCATATAACATGTCAAATATTGCAGCTTACCAGTTCTTGCATGTGGTGGTTGGGGGGGGGGGGGCGTTTTCCCTCCCCCATTTATTTTCACCTGGTGGTTCTGCCAGTTAGGCCCCTTTCACACTAGCGAACCGATCGAGTCCACCTTTGTTTTTTTTTTAGACGGACCCTCCAGTCTTCTCTTTGGAGTGGTGGGTGAAAACAGCCAGGTTTCCGTTGACACCTGCCGACATCCCATCCTTTCTGCTAAAAACCGAGCACTTAAAGTGACATTAAACCTTCAGTGTTCCCCCCCCCCCCCCCTTTAACATAACAAACCTGGTATATTTGCCTGCTCAATGCATTGGTATTGCACAGAACAGCCCCAATCCTCCTCTCCTCCACCGTGGTGCTCCTGGCTCCTCTTTGGCAAGTGCCCCCATGGGAAGCGGCTTTCCATGGGGACCCTTGTGTAGGCTCGCTTCAAAGCCGCCATGATTGCGCTCATTGACAGACATGGGCAGCTTGTGGCTACCCAGAAAAACGCATTGCAAAAAAGTTGAATTGCTTTTTAACAAGTGAAATAGGTATTTGACCCCTTTGCAAAACATGACTTGGTACTTTAATGGCAAAACTCTTGTTGGCAATGGGAGGTTAGACATTTCTTGTAGTTGACCACCAGGTTTGCACACATCTCAGGAGGGATTTTGTCCCACTCCTCTCCAAGTAATTAAGGTTTCAAGGGTGACATTTGGTAACTCAAACCTTAATGTGCTTCTTCTTGAGCCACTCCTTGCTGTCTGTTTTGGGTCATTGTCGCACTGGAATACCATGCATGACCCATTTTCAATGCCCTGGCTGAGGGAAGGAGGTTCTCACCCAAGACTTGATTGTACATGACCCCGTCCATCATCCCTTACCTTGCGGGCGCTGCAGGATTTCAGTCCTTTACGTTGTAGTGTTACCAATTGTTTTCTTGGTGACTATGGTCACAGCTGCCTTGAGATCATTGACCAGATTCTCCCGTGTAGTTGTGGGCTGATTCCTCACCATTGTCATGATCATTGAAACTCCACGAGGTGAGATCTTGCATGGAGCCCCAGACCGAGGGAGAGTGACAGTTATTTTGTTTCTTCCATTTGCAAATAATCGCACCAACTGTTGTTGCCCTCTCACCAAGCTGCTTGTTGATGGTCTTGTAATGTAGCCCATTCCGGCCTTGTGTAGGACTACAACCTTGTCCCTGACATCCTTGGATAGCTCTTTGGTCTTGGCAATGGTGGAGAAATTGGAATCTGATTGCTTAAGCAAAGTGTTCCCAATCTCAGCTTGTTACCTGTATAGAAGGCACCTGGGAGCCAGAAACCTTGCTGATAGGGGATTAAAAACTTTGGCTACTTTCAAACCAAGGCATTGGGGACGTTGGCGGTAAAGCTCTGCTATTTTTAGCGTTGCTTTACAACAGGGTTTGACACATTTGCTTGGAATCTAGAAGCCAGCTAAAATATAATTTTCTAATTAGAGGGAAGGAGATGGCGGTGAAAAATTACACATTAGAATTGTTTTTCTTGTAGTGCCAACGGCCACCACCAGATGGTGCCAGGTCACAGAATGCAGCTTGGGACTTCACAAGGCCGCAAAGCCACAGCCTCAGTTACCAGCCGTCGCGGCGCCCGGACTTTGTTGAGCCCTGCTTTACAGTCTTTTTTAATTTTTTTGGCCGCTAATGGGTGTTTAACCCCAGCTAGCAGACGAAAAGGGGTTAATAGCACCTCTGCAGCGGCGGTGCTGCCCATTGATTTTAATGGGCAGAGGTGTTTTAGGAGCGGGGTATACAGAGCTACAAAGATGTGGCTTGCAAGACTTTTTTTGCATTAACCTGCCAGTTTACTTCTCCAGTGTGAAAGCTCTCAGGCTTTCATGTTGGCGTGAAAGGAGGGGCACTTTACAGGTGCTATGCTGGCGCTATTTTTAACGCTATATCGCCTGGGTGTGAAAGCAGCCTAATTTCACTCATTAAAATGCAGATCCATTTATACCTTATTTTTTTATTTTTTATTTTTTTTTTTTAAACTTGTTCTGGATATTTTTGTTGTCTCTCACTGTTAAAATCGACCAGTAGCAAGTAGAAGTGCACCCTAAAACTTAATGGGGTTCTAAACCTTTGTGTTTTTTTCACCTTAATGCATCGGGGTGAAAAAATGCCTTGCACTGTACAGCCCCCGTTTTTTACTTACCTGAGCCCAGAATTTCTGTCGGTGTGATCCTGTGTCGCTCTCTCCATGGCTTCTTGGCTCTTCATTGGATAGATTAATAGCAGCGCAGCCATTGACTCCCGCTGCTGTCAATCAAATCTAATGACACAGGCCTTGAGGGGGGTGCCGGTCCGAGTCATACACTCATCGGCTATGGACGCTGAGAGCTTCCCAGAGGGTATCTATTGTGGGGAGGAGGCGCCGTGGGACCCCAGAACAAGAGGATCGTGGCCACTTTGTGCAAAACAAACTGCACAGTGGAGGTAAGTATGATATATCTATATCTCTGAACCCTTTAGTGTCACTTTAAATCCCTGCATCTATAGGCATCCATGATCTAACATTAACCTATTTAGCCCTGAAGCCGATCCAATTAGTCTGGACTTGCACTTTAAAATTATAGAAAATTTAAAGACTGA
Source organism: Rana kukunoris (assembly GCA_029574335.1). Taxonomy (NCBI): domain Eukaryota; kingdom Metazoa; phylum Chordata; class Amphibia; order Anura; family Ranidae; genus Rana; species Rana kukunoris. The sequence goes on along the minus strand of JAJQKJ010002191.1, from coordinate 143,341 downwards.
TAATTTCTTTGTCAGGGGATCAAATACTTTTTCCCTTCACTATATTAGCCTAATCTTCCACTATAATCCATCTAAAACAAAAAAAGCAAATTTTAGACTGACTTGGTGTAATATATTTTATACATTGTCACTAAAGTATACAGTATAGCCATGACATAAACATAGGTTATTTGCCCAGAAATCAACATTCCATCCATCCTATAAATGTTTTCCATTGTGTAGTGCTGGACACAACAGCCTTTGTAATAGTCTTGTGATGTGGCTTTCTGATTTGCTGCAGTTCCTGGGGGAAAAAGTGGATCATGTGCCATGACCATCTGCCGTACTGGCTTTGCAATCTGTACAGTGTGATAGAGATCCATGTAGGTGCCTCTTTTTATTAGGTTTGTTCATACGGATGGCTGGAGGAAGGGGTGGTAAAAACAGGTTGAGTTGCATTGTTGCCATCCATCCTCCCAACTGCCACCCCAGAATGTGACATGATGGCTGCTCGGTCTGTGTACATTTGTTATGCTTTGAAGTGCAATTTTAATTCAAGACAGGCAGCACCACCTGTCTAACTTGTCCCTTGAAGTCAATTAGACTGGACCGCAACCACTTGCCAGACATAGTTATATATTAGAAAAGATCCCCCTGGGGATCCGAAAAACAGTGTGCAGGAGACGGCAATGCTGCCTCTAGAATGCCTGTAAACAGCTATAAACCTCCTTTTCGTTAAAAAAAAAAAAAATCCACAACAGATTGTGCATTTCAGAGGGATAGTAAATGAGACCTTCAACTGTTACAGATGGCATTAGTGTAGTAGCTCCATGTAACAAGAGCAGGGATATGCAATTATTATTATTTATTATTATACAGTATTTATATAGCGCCAACAGTTTACGCAGCGCTTTACATTAGGGAAGACAGTACATTCACAATACAGGAGGGATCAGAGGGCAATTAGCGGACTTCCAGCTGTTGCAAAACTACAAGTCCCATCATGCCTCTGGCTCTGGGTGTCATATAGAGATCACAATTTTTTGCAGCTCTAGAGCGAGTGCTAGCCAAAGTGGTTTGGTGTACCGCTTACGGCACCAGTACTGGGGGTTGCCCACCCCTGATCTGACATGCTTTAGAAACTGATTTTATATTACTGGAGACTGTTAGCGGTTGCTTTTATGTAGTAAGGGCCCCCTTTTTTTTTTTTTTTTTTTTTTTTGAGAGAAGTGAAATGATTGGGCAAATAACAGATTTTTGTTTTGTTGAAAAAAAATGTTTGTGTTGCTTATGAGACGGTATCTGTAGCTTCTTGGTGCTTTTATGAAAACAGTTTTTAATTATACTTATTTACTCAATTATCTGACAGTTCCCTGTGGAACAACGAGCCCATCACTCACGGAGGTCATGTGACGACTGATCGCCAGCTGGGTCAGTACTTGGACTCTGCACTGGGTAGTGGACCCCGGAATGTCTTGATTTTCCTCCAAGATAAGGTAATCTATGTACTCTGTCACATCATCTTTGGGGTTCTTTGCACAAAGGGCAGCATGTTTGCAGGAAGACCTGGTGGTTTAAAGTTTCTATTATGACTCTGGGACTGGACATGCAGTGATAGTAAGAGAAGACCCGTCCTGGCTCTACACTCCACCTGCTCAGTGCAGTCAATGTGCTTCAGACTTCTGATTGAGGAATAGTGGTAGACCTGAAATTGAGTGAGTTGGCCCCCACTCTTTACCTACAGTAAAGACCAAAAGTTTGGACACACCTTCTCATTCAAAGAGTTATATTTTTTTTCATGACTATGACAATTGTGGATTCACACTGTAGGCATCATAACTATGAATTAACACATGTGGAATTATACATAACAAAAAAGTGTGAAACAACTGAAAATGTCATATTTTAGGTTCTTCAAAGTAGCCGCCTTTTGCAGCAGACACCTCTCTAGAACAACTGTTAAGAGGAGACTGTGTGAACCAGGCCTTCATGGTAGAATATCTGTTAGGAAACCACTGCTAAAGAAAGGCAACAAGCAGAAGAGACTTGTTTGGGCTAAAGAACACAAGGAATGGACATTAGACCAGTGGAAATCTGTGCTTTGGTCTGATGAGTCCAAATATGAGATCTTTAGTTCCAACCACCGTGTCTTTGTGCGACGCAGAAAAGGTGAACGGATGGACTCTACATGCCTGGTTCCCACCGTGAAGCATGGAGTAGGAGGTGTGATGGTGCTTTGCTGGTGACACTGTTGGGGATTTATTCAAAATTGAACGCATATTGAACCAGCATGGCTACCACAGCATCTTGCAGCGGCATGCTATTCCATCCAGTTTGCGTTTAGTTGGACCATCATTTATTTTTCAACAGGACAATGACCACAAACATACCTCCAGGCTGTGTAAGGGCTATTTGACCAAGAAGGAGAGTGATGGGGTGCTGCGCCAGATGACCTGGCCTCCGCAGTCACCGGACCTGAACCCAATCGAGATGGTTTGGGGTGAGCTGGACCGCAGATAGAAGGCAAAAGGGCAAACAAGTGCTAAGCATCTCTGGGGACTCTTTCAAGACTGTTGGAAGACCATTTCAGGTGACTACCTCTTGAAGCTCATCAAGAGAATGCCAAGAGTGTGCAAAGCAGTAATCAAAGCAAAAGGTGGCTACTTTGAAGTACCTAGAATTTGACATATTTTCAGTTGTTTCACACTTTTTTGTTATGTATATAGTTCCACATGTGTTAATTCATAGTTTTGATGCCTTCAGTGTGAATCTACATGTTTCATAGTCATGAAAATGAAGAAAACTCTTTGCATGAGAAGGTGTGTCCAAACTTTTGGTCTGTACTTTAAATGCTGATGTTGCGGGTCTGTTTAAAGTGGTTGTAAACGTTCACATTTTTAAATAATAAACATGGCTATACTTGCCTGCTTTTGTGCAATGTTTTTTTTTGGGGGGGGGGGGGGGTACCTGGCTGGGCTCGCTCCTGAGTCCCTGCTGCTGAGTTTGACTCCATGGCTCATGCTGTTATCAATCTGTCCAATGAGGCTGGAGCTGCTGCGCTTGTGCATGTCACTGGATTGGATCGGCACAAGTGGGGAAAAAAAGGGGTGGGGTAGAGCTGCAGCACAGAGGTTTTTCACCTTGATGCATTAAGGTGAAAAACCTTAAAGGATCACTAAAGGAACTTTTTTTTTTTTTTTTTTTTTTTTTTTAGCTAAATAGCTTCCTTTACCTTACTGCAGTACTGGTTTCATGTCCTTATTGTTCGTTTTTGCTTTGAAGTTGCTGTAATCCTGCTCTGTTCTCCACACTTCCTGCTTGTCTGTTTCCTTATAACCACAGTGCTGGGAGCTTTCTCACGGTGGTCTGAGCTGTCATTACTGTGTGTCTAAAACTTCCCAGAACCAATCGGATTCATTTTAAAAACAAAACACTGCCCTGGATTTGTTTTTGTTCTGTGTGTATCTCTACTGCACAGACACGTGAAGCCAGTTCAAAAGTGAAACTAACCTGCAGGCACATTATATGATTGATTTTTATCTATTTTTAATCATTTTGAAAAGGAATCGGTTAACTTTTATGTCTCTATACTCTGTAAACAGTCATTTCAGCAAAAAAATAATATATTCCTTTAGTTCCCCTTTCACACTTATACGACTTGTCTCACGATTTTGTACTGCATGATTTTCAATGAACACCATTCATATTGGCACAACTTTAAGTAGTGCCGACTTTAAAGTAGTCCCTGCACGACTTTGGTCCAACTTCCATGCGATTTGATGTCCATAGACCTCAATGTTAAACCCTCAAGTAGCATGCAAATCGTACCTGAATAATATAGACACAATTTCAGTACAACTTTGTAAGCACAAGCAGCTTTTTAACCCTTGTCCCACCCAATCCTTTCAGCATAGTAGCCCCTCTCAAGCACATTTTTCCACCACACATTCCCTTCCTGGTTATTCTCTCAGGAACAATGTGCTCCAAACAGGTAAAAAAAAGGGATGTCCTCTAACGAGTAAATCATTCGATTTATCTGTGAGTGCCCAGCTATTTGATTCTTTGTGACCCAAACTACAAAGACGAGATAAACTTCAAAGACAATATCCCACTGACCACCAATGTAAGGAGCATTCTTCCCACTGACCACCAATGTAAGGAGCATTCTTCCCACTGACCACCAATGTAAGGAGCATTCTTCCCACTGACCACCAATGTAAGGAGCATTCTTCCCACTGACCACCAATGTAAGGAGCATTCTTCCCACTGACCACCAATGTAAGGAGCATTCTTCCCACTGACCACCAATGTAAGGAGCATTCTTCCCACTGACCACCAATGTAAGGAGCATTCTTCCCACTGACCACCAATGTAAGGAGCATTCTTCCCACTGACCACCAATGTAAGGAGCATTCTTCCCACTGACCACCAATGTAAGGAGCATTCTTCCCACTGACCACCAATGTAAGGAGCATTCTTCCCACTGACCACCAATGTAAGGAGCATTCTTCCCACTGACCACCAATGTAAGGAGCATTCTTCCCACTGACCACCAATGTAAGGAGCATTCTTCCCACTGACCACCAATGTAAGGAGCATTCTTCCCACTGACCACCAATGTAAGGAGCATTCTTCATTATAGAGGACCCAAAATTGACCCCTATCTTCACGATTGGCAATGATGGGATGTACCCAATATAAACATCTTCTCCGCCTCCTCTTCCTCATGCACTGCTACTGCTGCAGCAGCAATGACCACTGCGGTGGTAGGAAAAGGAATTGCATCATGCCATGTATGTTTTCAATGGTAAAAGTGGAGGTTCACCCTCCAAAAAATTTCTACCATGCATGGAGCCCACCCACCCGCCGGCTTTTTTAATTTTTTTTTATTTTCTGTAAACACTTTTTTTTTTTTTTTACGGGCTTTCTTCCCCTCAGGACTCGGCGTTTCACAGGCTGTGATTGAAGTCAATCAGCCTGGCGCATACAGCGTGTCACGAGATGCCGAACAAACCCGAACGTCGGTGCGGCCCTATACGGCGCCTGCGCACCAACGTTCGGGTTCCTTCGGCATCTTGTGATGGTCTGAATCTTGGAGTTCAGCAGGCTAAATGTACAACAAGCCTGCCTGATTTATTGTGTGTTTGTTTTTTATAAACAAGTAGAAGCCTGTTGGATTTTACATGCAGTTATTGCTAGAAACTGTTATAGCCACTAGCAATAATCTGTTTTCCTGGCAGGGATGGCTTCCCCCACCGGGAGAATACAATGCCTCCATGGGAGGGATTCCCCTGTCAACATAGTCTGTGACGAGGGTGTTGACAAGGAAATTGTGTGTGTGTGTGTGTGTGTGTTTATAATATTATTATTATTATTATTATTATTATTATTATTATTTTTTTTTTTTTGGTTGCAGTAAAGAATTGCTCCATCTATGGCCGTCCTTGCTTGTGTTTTAGACCCAAAGAGTAACAGCTTTTTCTAAGTAGTAGTTTATATGTTCACAAATTTCCCTCAGTGTATTAAGGGTTGTGACCGTAGGTCAGCTGTTTAGGTCCTGCAGATGGCAAAACTAAACCCTAACACTTTGCAGCTATATTTGCATGTTATCTGCTTTCTGTTCCCCTCTGTGCTCCTCTCACATAAATCCTGTTATTTTCTAGCTGAGCGTTGAAGACTTTACAGCTTTCGGAGGAGTCTATGGCAACAAGCAGGACAGCGCTTTTCCCAATCTAGAAGTAAGTGAAATCTACTTGTATATGTGTGCTGCATAAAAAATATTGAAAGATGGTTTGACACCACTGCAGCAGCCTCAAACTCTTAGACCCCTTTCACACTGGAGCGGTTTTCAGGCGCTATTGCACCTGCAAACCGACCCTAAACAGCTGATGCTATGTCTCCCGTCAGTGTGAAAGCCCCGAGGGCTTTCACACTGGAGCGGTGCGCTAGCAGGATGGTAAGTCGTGCTAGCCACATGTTTGGAGCGGTGTTTATACCGCTCCTGCCCATTGAAATCAATGGGACACCGCGGCTATACCTCTGCAGAGGAGCTTTGCGGCAGTTTTTAACGCTTTCTCGGCCGCTAGCAGGGGGGTAAAACTGGCTGAAACTGGTGTTAAAAATAGTGACGCTTTACCGCCGACGCGCCTTTTCAGAAAGGGGGTCCTGCATATTTCTCTTGTGACAGGTTTGCTATAAAGCAGGGGGAATCTAGATGTTGCTTTTATTGTGGAGCTACAGGTCTCGCTCCAGGTGGAGAACAAATTTAGGACTGGCGGGGAGGTTTCTTTAATTCCTTGTTTCCTCAAATTTTAGAGCATTATGGAGTCCTCACCGTCTTCCCTGGTGCTGCCTTCAGTGGACTGGTATGCTGCCAACATCCTTCCCACCTACCTTAAGGAGAAACTGGGTGTCAGCCCACTTCATGTGGATCAGTCTACCCTATTAGAGCTGAGACTGAATAAAAGCATCCCATCGTTGCTTGTCGTAAGGTTACCCTATGCCAGTAGGTGAGTCTTAAAAGAATTACAATATTTTTTTTCTTTTCTACTTTTAAATGGTGATTATGATGGGATTAGATGGCAGGGTACGGGATCTAAACAGCCACAGACCAGCTAAAAGGTTAAGTGGTTTCAGAATATGTGTTCAGTTTATATTCTTTCTTTTCTAGTAATGGAGTAATGGCAGCCAAAGATGTCCTCCGAGCCAATGGTAAGCCTGTATGTAAAGCACCAGTCTTGCATGCCTGCTGGGAACTGTGATTTTCTTAGATGCGGGTAGAAATTGAGGGGGAGATGCACCGTAAAAGATCTGGGAGTTGTCTTCTCTTTTCTAGCTTTGGTCTCTGCTGACCGTTTTCATGCCTGCAATTTTCTTGCCTTTTCACACCAAAGTGACTGTACACATAGATCGCAGATGAAGCCAAACATCCAGCACTTCTACATTCCAATGCTCACCACACCAAATGGAGCTACTGGAGTGATCTGTCGAGGACAGCAACATCAATTCTCCATCTACTGAAGTGCATATTGGGGCCAATTGTGAACTTTATTTTAGCGCTGTGTGGTGACAAGGACCCACGCTGAATGTATTTCTTTGTCACTGCTCACCAGCTGTAAGGTTTGCAGGAAAAAAAAGTTTAATACTGAGGCCCAAGCAGCCAATTCCAAAACAATATAATGTATGTTCACTTGCAGCTGGCAGATGTACCTGAATCTTTCTTGGCTTTGGTCTTCTATAATCTGCTGTCCTCTTTGGTGCGGGGGGGGGGCAGCACAGTACACCAAGCCAGGCTCTGTTGCATTTCACTTCCTAAAAGACGAGAAAGCAGCACATTCAGTGTCCAGTTATAGGCTTGGATGGATCACCGATCAGGCTGAATGGCTCAGCTGCAGTAGTCTGTGATAGGTCTAATGCCTCGTACACACGATTGGAATTTCCGATGAAAAAAGTTAGATGGACTTTTCCATCGGAAATTCCGACCATGTGTATGCTCCATCGGAGTAATTCTGTTGGGAATTTTATCAGAGTTTACATAGATAACATGTTCTCTTTTCCTCTGGTGGAATTCCGATGTGAATTTTGTTTGGACAAAGGTCCGATCGTGTGCGCGGGGCATTGGGGAGTTGTGACCTGGCTGTGCTGTCTGCCAAGTGTGTTTTTGGATTTTGGGACTTGTTAAACGGTTAAAAATAGTTTAGGGTAGAAACACTGTTTGCCAGGAGTTCAGTCTGCAGAAAAGAGGAGCCCACCGGTGAGAGACCCCAGAAGAGGATTGGGCTGCCGTGTGCGCAATACAATGCGCAGAGCAGGTAAGTATAATAGGTTTGCTGTTTGTAAAAGCCTTTTTTCTTCTCTTAAAACTAGACTAGACTGAACTATCTGTACATACTGCAATCGGTCATTGATCACTTCCTTTCTTGTTATTGCAGATGAAGTCATTGGACAAGTCTTGAGCACGCTAAAATCAGAGGGTGTGCCTTATACTGCACTTCTCACAGCTCTCAGGCCATCTAGGGTAAGTGTGTGTGTGTGTGTGTGTGTGTGTGTGTGTGTGTGTGTGTGTGTGTGTGTGTGTGTTGTAAACGTTCAGATTTAGCAAAAAGAAATGACAAACATGTCATACTTTAGGGCTGCTCTATGCAAAACCATTACATAGCTCTTCTCAGGTTCCCTGCCAGAGCTCCTGGCTCCTACCCTTCAGAGTGTCCCTATAGCAAGCTGCTTGTTATGGCGACACTTGTTCATGCCGCGTCTAACCTCCCCAACCTTCTCTGTCCAAGTTCACATGTTATGCCTTGACTCCCAAAGGCCGTCCGCACAATCTGTGGTCAGAAAGAGTTGTTGGTAAATGTTAGTTTTGGAGGCTTGTCTTCATCAAAAGAAACTAAGCTCTCGGCAGCTGCCTTGTCATTATGCCCATAGGGAGTAATAGAAACTTTTTTCTATGGCTGGGACAATGTAAAAGAAACTCATAATGCTGGAACTACACTTGAGGTGGTCTGTCATGATGTATGTCTTGAAGCCCAACTCCAGGTCTCTTGTGACTTTAACCCTCTTATGTTGGCTTTCTGTTAACATCATGGATAGTAACGGGTCGGTTTTGACCCGTGTTTTAAATCGGCCATAAAATACCCTCTGAACAATTATTTATCATCCAATTTGTTTCTTACCTCTTGGTTACCTTGTTAGGCTTCTTTATCCTTGAAAAGATTGGTTTTAATATTTTTGGTGTGACCCCTTAGTCTTAGACCTTTCTTTTGATAGCGTACCTCTCATTTTCAAATTTAAAAAATGGTAAAATAAAGTCAGCAACTCTGAAAAGTAGGACTGTGCAAATTAACTTTTAATTAATCGATTAATCTTTAATTTTTTTTGATCGATTAAAATTATTTTGCTTGGTACATACCTCTCCACCGGCTTCTGGGCCTTCCGGGAGTTTTGTCGCAGATCCGGTAACGTCACGGACACCGGCGGGGCTTGCCGTGTCCATCTGAAGGGCTGCTTTGCCTTCATATCTGCAATGCCGACGGGACCTTACTATCTGCCACACGCAAGGGCTGTTACACTTCCCTCTATCAACCTGGGATTCTACAACCATCCACTGAGAGTTGTGATAGTTCCCTTCATGGGACATCTACATGCCAACAGACTGATGTTAACCTCTCCTTATCTGGATTCAGCAGTGGTATCGTTGTACACATTTTTATACCAGTATCATACTTGGCTACTTTTTTTTTTACCAGTATTATACTTTGCTACATGTTTTTATGACTGCTTTTGTACCGTTTGGTATTACTCACATCATTCTTACAGTTTATGTAGCTACATCGATTTTTATCTCCAGTGCAATATTTATTTGGTTACCTACTTGGAGACTATAAAAGTTTTAATGCTATTCCCATCGAGCCCTGCCTTTGTGTGTGTTGTGTATCCTGCTATCCATTTTTCCAGTGGTTGGTAGCTGCACTGGGAATCAGCCTGCAAGGAGATCAGCTAAAAGTAGTCGGATCTGTGCGTTATAAATTAATCAAAATTAGTCGATTAGTCGGTTAATCGATTAAAAAATAAAACGATTAATCAAACACAAAAAATTTGGTCAGTAACAGCCCTACTGAAAAGTATTGGTCCTATGTTTCTTTACTTTATTTAGACAAGCAGGCAAAGAGATGAGCCTCTCCCTAACTACAGCTCACAGGGTTGAGAGGTGATTGGCTGTCAGTGTTACTAAGCAGAGAGAGTGTTTCAGTTTTGGCACTTATAAGTAGATATGTGCATTCGTTTTTGTTAGAATGCATTTTCATCAGAAAATCTTTTTTTTTTTTTTTTTCGTTATCGTTTTAACAAACAATAACGAAAGTGCAAGAACCGAAAGATCAGACATAAAAAAAATGCTTTATTTTCATTTTATAGAGAGATTCGACATTATAGGGAAAATATTCCACATCATAGAGAAAAGATTCGACACTATAGAAATAATAGATTCAACATTACCTAGAATAGATTTAGATTTATGAGACCTAAAGCTTGGACGTTCCGTCGAATATTCGTTTGTTCATTCACCAGCAACCAAAAAGATTCGACGTTCCGTTGAATATTCTTTTGACCAATCGACAGAAACCAAGTATTATTGGATTTTCGGACGAAAGCTATTCCCCAACGAAAAACTAAATGAATCAAAACGATTTTCGGGAGTAACTAAATGTATTTTCCAAACGAAAACGAAGAAACGAAACAAAATATTCCAGTCTGCACATGTCTACTTATTAGTGTCCTAAAATCCTATATTATAACTGGGTCAGAATTGACCCTAACACCATAAACGTCTTAATTTTCACCACAGTATTTTATAATTTAGTGAAAAGGATTATTTTTCTATTGCATTGTTTTAATGGAGGTTCCTGACAAAGTAAAAAAATCTTGATGCAATAAACGAATTTATGTGATACTTAGACATTCAAAACCTGAAAACGGGTCGGTTCTGACCCTAACACAAGAGGGTTAACAATATAGAGCAGTGTGGGGGAGATTTAATAAAACTGGAGCCACTCGGAATGCGGTGCATGGTACCAATCGGCTTCTAACTTCAGCTCTTTGAATTAAGCTTTGACAATAGAACCTGGAAGCTGGACCATTCACAAGGCGTAGTGCACCACACACATGCACAAGCCTTGCTTATTCAAGATGCTGGCGGCTTTACCTGAAGCCGATTGAACCATCGGCTCAGGTGAGGACAGCCTGGATTCAGGGGCAGGTAAGTGTTTTAATATTAAAAGTCGGCAGCTCCAGTATTTGTAGCTGCTGACTTTTAATTTTGTTGGGGGGGGGGGGGGGGGGGGGGGGAGAGACTGGAGCTCTACTTTAAGCAGCTTTCCATCACAAGAATAATCAACCGAATGCAGGCGAGCTGCGAGAAGCACTGTATACATTTTATACAACTGTTCAGGAAACCATAGTCTTGGTACAGTGCCTAGCAGACACTCAGTTGTTGCCAACCTCAAAGAATGTGACCTAAACAAGTATACCCTTATTGTGCCAACTTCCCTGACGGTTTTCCCTTTTTATTTTTTTTTTATTTTTTTTTGTCTTCAGGTGAGTGCAGAGACTGATTTTGGGTTGGCTAATCTGAGGCGTCAGCTGCTGGCCGCAGATACTCCACAATACCCACCTGTGTCATTCAATAACACAGAGAACACCCCATGTATCCTGTTTTGGGCCGTTAACATAACCCTACATCTTGAAAACACTGTAAGGGATCTCACTGGGAATACCTTCTCTGGAACAGACCCAAAACTTACTGAAGGCTCCAGCTGCAACCTTACTGACTCAAGGTGAGTGGATGGTGCTATGGTTAACCATGTGACCTCCGGGAGATCTTTTCTTTTTGTGGTATTTGGTCACCACTTTTATAAAATTTTTAACTTCTGCTATATAACGCATCCAATAATTAAAAAAAAAAATGTATTTCATAAATTTAGGCCAATATGTATTCTGCTCTGTTTTTGGTTAAAAAAATTGTCGTATATTGTTTGATTTTACGTAAACATTATAGCATCTAAAAACAGGATATATTTATGGAATATTTATTTATACTAGTAATGGCGGTGATCGGTAACTTATCGCAGGACTGCCATATTGCGGCGGACTATCGGACACTGACACTCTGCGGGAACCAGTGACACTAATACAGAGTGTACAGACTGTACTAATGACTGCATAGGAAGTTGTTCAACATCTAGGTTTGTTGCTTTCACTAGGGGAAGAGATTTGTTCTAGTCCAGGGGTAGGCAACCTCGGCTCTCCAGCTGTTTTGAAACTACAAGTCCCATGAGACATTGCAAGACCCCGACAATCGCAGGCATGACTCCTAGAGGCAGAGGCATGATGGGATTTGAGTTTCACCACAGCTGGAGAGCCAAGGTTCCCTACCCCTGTTCTAGTCCCTGCTTTTCTAGTCCCCCCCCCCCCCCCCCCCCCCCCCCCTCAGAATTGATGAGCCTTGTTTACATGTCAGTTCTCTGTGTATTGCCAACGATCGGTGGGTGCCAGAGGACATTATCTGAGCAGAGGTTGCTCGCCGGCCGCACCTGTACACCCCCTGCTAGTGGTGTAAGTGCTGGATCACATACAGTTGCAATAAAAAGTATGTGAACCCTTTTGAAATGATATGGATTTCTGCACAAATTGGTCAAAAAATGTGATCTGATCTTCATCTAAGTCACAACAATAGACTGCTTAAAATAACACACAAAGGATTAAATGTTACCAAGTTTTTATTGAACACACCATGTAAAGATTCACAATGCAGGTGGAAAAGGGATGTGAACCCTTGTATTTTATAACTGGTTGATCCTCCTTTTTGGCAGCAATAACTTCACCCAAACGTTTCCTGTAGTTGCAGCTCAGACGTGCACAATGGCCAGGAGTAATTCTCCACCACCGCTTTACAGAACTGTTTCAGTTCAGCAATATTCTTGGGATGTCTGGTGTGAATCGCTTTCTTGAGGTCATGCCACAGCATCTCTATCGAGTTGAGGTCAGGCCTCTGGACCACTCCAGAAGGCGTGTTTCCTTCTGTTTAAGACATTCTTTTGATTTACTTCTATGCTTTGGGTCGTTGTCCTGTTGCAACACCCATCTTCTGTTGAGCTTCAGCTGGTGGACAGATGGCCTTAAGTTCTCCTGCAAAATGTGTTGATAAACTTGGGAATTCATTTTTCCTTCGATGATGGCAATCCATCCAGGCCCTGACGCAGCAAAGCAGCCCCAGACCATGATGCCCCACCACCATTCTTCACAGTTGGGATGAGGTTTTGATGTTGGTGTGCTGTACCTCTTTTTCTCCACACATAGTGTTGTGTGTTTCTTCCAAACAACTCAACTTTGTTTTCACCTGTCAACAGAATATTTTGCCAGTACTGCTGTGGAACAACCATGTGCTCTTGTGCACTGTAAACGTGCAGCAATGTGTGTGTTTTTTTTTTTTGTTTGTTTTTTTGGACAGCAGTGGTATCCTCCCATGAAATCCATTCCTGAGTTTTTTTTGTTTTTTTTTTTTTGTTTTTTTTGCTGCTAACGGGGATGTTGGCATATGCCAGAGACTTATGTAAGTCTTTAGCTGACACTCTAGGATTCTTCTTCACATCATTGAGCAGTCTGTGCTGTGCTCTTGCAGTCATCTTTACAGGACAGCCACTCCTAGGGAGAGTAGCAGCAGTGCTGAACTTTCTCCATTTATAGACAATTTGTCTTACCATGGACTGATGAACAGCAAGGCTTTTGGAGATACTTTTATAACCCTTTCCAGCTTTATGCAGTCAACAATTCTCAATTGTAGGTCTTCTTCTAAAAGCTCTTTTGTGCAAGGCATCATTCACATCAGGCAATGCTTATTGATTCTCATTGATTGGACTCCAGTTGGCTGACACCTCACTCCAATTAGCTCTTGGAGATGTCATTAGTCTAGGGCAGTGATGGCAAACCTTGGCACTCCAGATGTTTTGGAACTACATTTCCCATGATACTCCTGCACTCTGCAATGTAGTTCCGAAACACCTGGGGTGCCAAGGTTCGCCATCACTGGTCTAGGGGTTCGCATACTTTTCCACCTGCACTGGGAATGTTTACATGGTGTGTTCAATAAAAACATGGTAACCTTTAATTATTAGTTTAAGCAGACTGCGATTGTCTATTCTTGTGGCTTAGATGAAGATCACGTTTTATGACCAATTTGTGCAGAAATCCATATCATTCCAAAGGGGTTTACATACATTTTATTGCAACTGTATGTATATGTGATCCTGCGCACAGCTGCTGCCCTGTAGCAGTAAAAGGGCAGTCAGCTAGTGGTTAAGAACGTGATGTTCAAATTGCATTAAGCTGTAGAGGTATGACTGTACTGTAAATGCCATGTGTGCAAGAACATGGTAAAAATCAAGTCAAACTATTGTAATGTTCAAACACACAAGCTCACTACTTTAAGTCCTAAAAAGGACCAGCATTAAATATCTTTGTTTTTTTAGACAACCCTTCCCTTGAGTAACTTGGAGTTCAATTGAGACGTAAGGCAGTAAAATCTATCATTTTTGCCATGCAATACCAAACCAAATATTGCCTGGAGTTAAGAAGTATGAGCAAAGGTGTGTGGGTTTTTTTATTTATTTTTTTTTGGTTTTTTTTGGCCTTGCTTCCCCTATGGGTCACAGGAGTGGACTTGGTTTTGAACTCCTGTGACCCAGATTCAGCTGACAGCGGGCTAAAGTCTTCTGTCAACTGAGGTCACAGAGCCAGTCCAGGCTCTGCAGGGATTGCAACAATAAGTTTGGGATCTGCCCAGATGCCTGGCCACTAAGCGCTTAAACTGGTTGCTTCCACCGTCTGGCGCTTTAGTGAGAACTGGAGGTGCAGATCATAGGGCTGGGGACTGACAGTCACCACTCTCTGCTCACTGAGAACTGAGCAATCGGTGGTCATGTGATCACTTAGTTCTCCATTTTGGAGACAGCGGGGGGGATAGCTGCAGCATCAACAATCTTGGGTGAATATGATTTTATTTTTGTTTTGTTTTTTTATGCACGCGTGCTCTCTCATGTAAAAATACTTAACATACTCTTTATTTTGTTGCAGGCTAGTCCTCAATTATGAAAATGGATTAAAAATTATGTAAGTATTAGCAGGATTGCTATATTTAAATAGAATACTGTTTTCAGTGTGCATACATATTGTGCTGTTGTGGTGGGTGTTTTATTTTTTTTTATTTTTTTAAAGGGTAAATTTTATTGTACATAGAATCATACAGTACCCATTTTCGTACATCATATTACACTTACATCAGCAAACAAACTCAAAGTCAGCTTGTATCTGAGATCACACGACATATTCAAAAAATCATGAACCACAAAGAAAGATAAGTCCTACCCGCCTTCTCTGGTGTACAAACTACCTAAACAATCCTACGCTTGATATGACAACAGGCCTCCACCCACCGTTCTGATCACCATATATCTGTCGAACTTTACCCCACTAACTCCTCTCCCAATACCCTCTCCACCCACCTAGCCCATACTTTATCAATTTTTTTAGGACACCCTCTGGCTGTGTAGGTCAATTTATACATTGGTAAGGCCTTGTTCACCAGGTCCACCCAACCCTGCAGGGATGGGGGCGACGGATTCTTCCATTTAAAGTGCCAGCGCTTTCTTAGAATAGCATAACAATACTCTGAGCAGAGTTTTCTGTGAGTTCGAGATTTTCTCCTCTTCCAGGTCTCTTAAGAGACATCTGGCCTGGGAGTAAATATTCGGAAGTTCCAAGGTATCCTCTATAAATGTTACTATTGCCCTCCACCCGGGGACACAACCACACCATATGGAAAAAAAATCACCCTCCGCTGAGTGGCAGCGAGGGCATTCTGAAGATTCCCTTCTACCCATTTTAAATGGACGCTTTAGAGTATAGAATATTCTATGGGGATAGTTGAACTGAGTCAACTTGTCTCTGGCTGAAATCATGGAGGGTAACAATGTGTCCAGAACCTCCCACCACGTGCCTTCCGCAAGGGATGGTATTTCAGCCTGCCATTGTGTCAACACCCTCCCCATTCTAGGAGAAGAGGCTGTCAAAAGCATAAAGTAATATTTGGAAATCAGCTGTGCATGGTTCCCCATCAGTCGGTACCCTTTCCACACAGGAGGGGGAAAGCGTCACCACCCCCCTGCCGTATTGGGAATTCACCGCATGACGCAGCTGGAGATATCGAAAAAATAATGTATTGGGGACCCCATACTCAGACTTCAAATCCTCAAAGATCCTAAAGACCCCATCCTTAAATGGTTGAGCGTACTTAACCCAATACGCAGCCCAGCACGACCCATCCGGCACCTGGAATATCTCACGTAGTTGGGGATTAAGCGACATAGGCGCATTAGGGGAGGTCGCTAAATCCGTTCCACCCACCCTGGCTTTACACATATGGAAAATTTTGTACGACAGTTTCAGCAAACCTGCTCCCCGCTCCGGATAGAGGGCATTGAGTCCCTCATACGACTGGACCAGGGCTGCCTGGGTCGCAACAGAGGCAATGTCCAGGTTGGGGAACCCCCACCAGTGCACGTGCGTGAGTTGGGCAGCCAGGTAGTAGCATTGCAAATTCGGTAGAGCCAGTCCTCCCTCCTGTACGGGTAAGTACAGTGTGTGCAGAGGCACTCTAGCGGGCTTGGGGCCCCAGAGAAACGCTGAGAGAATTTTGTTGATGCCCGTGAACCACTTCTTGGGGATGTAAACCGGTGCTTGCCAAAACTGATCTACCTGTCCAGGTTCCTATATCTAACACGTTAATTCGTCCCAGGAGACCCAGCGGCCGCTTAGCCCAGGCCTGCAGGCTTTCCTTCAGTCTCCCCTTCATGGGGGTCAAATTCTTGGCAATGTAAGTATGGATCGGCAGTTGAACCTCCACCCCCAGATAACAAAATTTAGAGACTATCTTCAAGGGGGCTCCCGGGGGCAGTCTCTGCACAAAGGCTGGGTCAAAAGGAAAGAGAATAGATTTATTCCAATTCACTTTGAATCCTGAGAACTGGCCGAATTCCGAGATGACATCTAGGGCTTTGGGTAAGGAACCCTCCACCACAGACAGGTAAATGAGCATGTCATCAGCATACAGGGATGTCTTTTCCTCCAGCTCATTGACCACACAACCTCTAACACCCACATGCGCTCTCAACAGAGCCGCAAGCGGCTCTATAGCCAGGGCAAATGGCAGTGGCGACAATGGGAACCCCTGCCGAGTGCCCCTCGCGATGTTGAATGAATCTGTGATGGTATTGTTAACCCTGATCCTTGGTTCCGCATACAGTATCTGAACCCATCTTATAAATCTAGGACCAAACCCCCAGCCGCTCATGGACTGCCACCAGATATGGCCATTCAATAGAATCAAACGCTTTATGCGTATCGAGGGACAACACCACCCAAGTGTCCGATGTGGGACCCTCAGTTTGTAGGATGGTAAAGAGTCGGCGCAGATTGATAGCCGTCAAGCGTTCCGGTATGAAACCCGTCTGATCTCTATGGATAACTGATGCAATCACCTTATTCAGTCTTTTGGCCAGCAGTTTGGCTAAGATTTTAGCATCCACATTAATTAGGGATATTGGGCGGTAAGATTCTCAAAGATCAGGATCCTTGTGCGGCTTAGGGATCAACACTATAAGTGCCTCTCAGAGATTCAGGGCGCACCCCACCCCGATATGCATCCATATACATTTTAAGTAGCTGGGGGGGCCAGGCTATCCTCATATGTGGTGTACCACTCAGCTGAAAACCCGTCCATACCCGCGGTCTTGTTCAAGGAACTCATGGCTGAGACAACCTCCTCCACTGTGAGGGGACTGTCCAATTCCCCGCCACCTCTCCCGAAAGTTCCAGGGGGGGGGGGGTATTGGAGCCAGATATTCCCGAACTACTTCCCTGTTGTAGCCAACTCGTGAAGTATAAAGATCAGCGTAAAAGACCACAAAGGCCCCCGCTATTTCCGTCTGATGTGCAAAGCTGCATCTGTGCATCATGTATGCGAGGGATAGAGGTTGGGACCTGGTGTGAATGGGTCAGATAAGCTAGCGACTTACTGTTTTTGTCCCAAAATTCAAACACGCGCTGCGCTTGGTAAAGTAATTTTTTTTTTCTTCCACCAAAACTAAATCCAGTAGGCGCATATTTTCTCTCCATATCCTATGGGTATCGGGGTTGGGATTTTTGATATAATCGACCTCAGCAGCTACATGTTCCACCTCCCTGATCTTCCATTCCCTGTCTGACTGGCATTGTTTGATCTCAGCCCTGACAACCCCTCTGAGCGTAACCTTAAACGCCTCCCAGGTGACTCCTACCCTCTGTTGTCCAACCAGAAAGTGTTAATGGACCTGGCAGTGGATCTTTCAAAGCACTCCTCCTTGAGCCACAAAGGGCTCGGGGTCTTTCCATATCAATAGTAGTAAAGGAGTGGTCCGAGACGGCCCTTGGCAGATATTGAACACCCACCACCCTTGGGAGAAGTTCAGTAGATACAAAACACATATCTAACCTAGAGAGGGTGTTAAAGGTGGGGAGAAGCACGAGTATGCCTTAGTGTCTTGGTGTCTCCACCGCCAAGCTTCCTCCAAATCCTATTGTTTCACACATGCCTCCAGCGGGGACCCACCCACAGCTGCCATCCCAAACCTGTCCTTATCCGGAGACAACACAGCATTCATGTCCCCAGCCAATATAATGGGTCCCTCCGCCATCTGAACCACCTCCGCCATCATCGCATCCCACACCCCAATTGTAAAGGGAGGTGGTATATAAACCGCCACAAAGGTATATGCCTGGTTATTAATAATCGGCACCAGAGCCACATACCTTCCCAAGGGGTCCAGTTTCACCAATTTGGTTGTGAACAATAGATATTTACAGACAAGAACTGAGTTCCTGCTATCCTGGCTCAAGCAAATCTTCGGTGTACCTGCGGGAATCCCAGAAACCGCAGGTTATTCCTTCGGAGTCTATCTTCGATAATCCTCCATTTTGGCCTCCTGGGACTTGTGGTCCGCTGCCCTATCCCTCACTTTCACCATCAGGGGATTGAGATCATCCTCCACTGTACTGATCCTCTGCTCCGCCTGCGACACCCTGTGTCTCACCTTCTGGACATCATCCTTAAGGATAGCAAAGTGCACTCTGATAGTCTCAATCTGTGAGGTCAGGGAGGCATGGCAGCTCTTGCTGTCCATGATCTGTTGCAGCGACGGTTCAGCATGTTGTTCACCGGAGCCACCCTCCCCTTCATCTGACTGGGGAGAAGGCAGGGGAGACGCCAGAGGATCAGATGGATCATCCCCCCTCGGTAGTTTTACGGGCCGGAGCAACAGAGGAGGTACGCCGCTCCGAGCGGGCGCCTTTTTGGGATGCCTCGTGGGCATACTTTGCCACGGACGCAGAGACGGCTCCAAGGCCATATTTTACCATCACCAGGATCCTGGAGTGTTCCCCAAGCGATTCCGGTATGTAGGCAGGCAAATCAGTAAGCCTAAGGTCCTTTAGGATAATGCAGGATCAATGGTCGGTCGGAGCTCCGTGAAGAAGCGTCCTCACATGCCGGAAGTTGGTCACGCCCCGCTGTTGTGATATTTACTTAAAAACAATATTCAATGGATGTCTATATTTTTCTCTGCTTGCTGTCCCATATTTTACATCAAAATGTTTCCTAAATATATTTTGGATCTAACTGAACTGCTGTCAAAATAAAAGCAATTGCAAGATAAACCGTACACAACATATTGCTTTCAAACTATTAGCCTAGGTTTCGACTATTGCGACCTGAAAGTTACGTGATTTTGATGTGACTTGAAGTAATGCCCGTGTATTCTTGAGGTCTATGGACGCATCAAAGTTGGACCAAAGTAGTACAGGGGCTACTTTGAAGTCGCACAGATATGAACAGTACTTATTGGAAATCGTGGGGTACGACTTGTCATGTGACTTTTTGGTCCCAAGTCGCATTACAAGTCACACTAGTTGAAACATAGCCATAGGCCGCGTACACACGATCGAACATGTCCGCTGAAACTGGTCCGCAGACCAGTTTCAGCGGACATGTTCGGTTGTGTGTACGGCCTATCGGACAGTTTTCCAGCTGACAAAAGTTTCTAAACATGCTTGTGCGCTGGAAACCTGTCCGTCGGACAGGTTCAATGGTTAGTACGCCCAACCATCGGACCAAAATCCTGCGCATGCGTCAAATTCAGCACGTTGGTGTGTTCTACGTCACCGCGTTCTGGTCGGAGGGGATTTTGGTCCGATGGTGTGTACACACATCAGACCAAAAGACCACTTCAGACATGTCCGATAAAAACGGTCCGTCGGACCTGTCTCATCGGACATGTCTGATCGTGTGTACGCGACCATAGAAACAACTTGCACTGAAGGAAGGATAGTAACTTGCATGTACTTGGCTGCACTAAAAAGCAGGAGGCAGAATTTTTATATGTAATGAGCAAATACTGCTGCACCATTATAGATTTTTAATTGCCTTTTTTTTTTTTTTTTTTTTTTTTTTTTTTTTTTTTGTAACTCAGCAATACCAGCATTTATATTTAGATATCTTGCAGAGTGCCCTAGAACCCTTAAACGTGCAAAGCATAATGTAAATCTCAACATATGTCCCAGATTTACATGGTGACCCATGCTTTCCTGACTTTCACAGCTGATTGCACTTGATTTTGAGGGAGCAATGTAATATGTGGGAGGTTTGCACCTCCCAAGGGCTCTATTACAGGTTTTCTTAAAGCAGTATTAAACCCAAAAGCAAACATTTATTATATTACAGCTTGACAATTCTTGGATGTGATGGCTGAATTTTTTATTTTTTTTATTTTTTAGGCTTTCATTTCCTTATTTTCACTTGGTGATCTGCCCAGTGGGTCTTGTTTTAAAAAAAAAAAAAAAAAAAGCTGTCCTGCAGATGTAGAAGTTACAGGGATGAGACAAACTATTTACCACTGATACCCCCATATGGCATCGCAGTTAAAACTGAAATGGTGTAGGAAGCGGATCGCATAGGTGTAAACACCCATGGCATCCGATTCCAGTGTGGACCAAAAAGGATCCTGCACCATTTTGGTGCGAAGGCAATGTGATATCAACCATACAGTTTGTATGGCTGAATTTGCATCACAGACATCGCGTGTGAGCTACTGAGCAATGCCGTGCGAATCGCATGCAATGTCTGTGATCGCACACGTGTGAACCCAGCCTAATGCAGGAGGTGTTACTGAGCAGATAATCGAGTGAAATCTGAATAAAAAAAAAATGCCAATGCAGACACCATATCTGATTGGTAAGCTGCCATGTATTACATTTTTGGGTTAAATACCACTTTGTTTCACTTTTCACTCCAAGGGGTTAAAATCTTTCTAGGGAGCACAGCATTACTTTAAAGTGTCTAAGCCCTCCTCCCTTTTTTTTTTATTTTTTTTTTTACATCACAGAAATCTGACATTTAACGGGTGTGGAGACTTTTTATATACACTGTATATTACCGCAGTACAGAGACCGAAATGTTCTGTGTGCCCCATAGTCTACAATTCTGTGTGGAATGCATTTGTAGGCCAAAGAAGGCATGGCTGCTAGTCCGTTACCAGGACTGGAACTTCTGTCAAAGCGTGACATTCGCACATTGCGACCTGTGTGCAAAAAAAGGCGACACTCCAATGCTCAAAATGATCACAGATGAGGACAATGTATGTGGTCGATTTCTTCTTGAGCAATGCTTCAGCAGTGCAGTCCTCCTAATGCATTATCCAAGGTTTATTATGATAAAACCAAATGGCCAATTGAATACTCGCTAAGGACAAAATCGATCTCTGTTCAACCAGCGTGGCAATAAGTGACTAAACTGTAGGTAATGCTGGCAAGCTGATGCATCTAGAAAAGAAAAGAGAATGGAGGGCGCACTGACCTAGTGGGGATACCCAATCTGGAGGGAAAGGGGAAGGAGGATATATGGAGAGATGCCTCCATTGTCACGTATTGAAAACTTTGTTATTAAGGGTGCACATACCTTACATGTCCAGAGGTAGTGCCTTGCTTCACCTGATAGTCCATTATCCTAATGTCCTCCACATGGGCTGGAACGCACGCCACTTGTTCTAGAGTGGCTGCGTTCCAGCACTACGTTGCCTCGGGCATCATGATCCCTTCTGTGCATGCGCGCGACGCACAACATGACGTACGTCGCACGGCGCCGACTCGCAGGAAGTGGGTACGTTCCAACATCACCATAGGACGGAAACGTCATATCCGCCCATGTGATATTTTTTCCCTTGCTGATCAGGCATTGCAGGGGATAGTCACAAGATGGTACTCCCTCTAGTGGCGGGAGGCCGGAGTTTGACTGGGGCTTCCAGATGAGGGACCAAAGACTTCCTAACACATGCCCTAACTCGCAAATATATAAATAAATACAAACGTCATCATCATCTGTGAAAGTTATGTCAGCACCTGTATGGATACACATACACCTGCCCCTAGATGAAATGGGTGGACTGGACCAAACGCCATATTATTATAATGGCATCTACAATCATAAAATTAATGCCAAAAATGGACTCCCTCAAATACATAGTAAAATAGAAATAATTGATTAAAATTGAAAACTGCAAAAAGCAATAGTCCATAGGTCCAGTGAATGTTTCAATAAAATATATGTGTGTGTGTGTAATATATATATATATATATATAAAAAAAATAGAATTAAATATTTAAAGAAACAGACACCCATATACATATGTGTGAGACACGTTATCGGCTAAACGGGCAGGCCATATACTCATACGCTCACTCTCACATCTGTCCAAACAGACAATATTGAGTGCCCGTGCATATGCTGACCTCCAGATGAACTATATATATATATATATTATGACAAATGTATAGGTTAATGGACAACCCTGCCCACCTAGCTATCCTAGCCTTGGCACCGTAGCTGGTGTATACTAGCTTACTGCCCGCTATACATTCTGCCCTAAGTGGCGGCAAAAAAGCTGAAATTTTGTGGGGGAGCTACTACCACCTAATATCTACATACAGTACAATGGGTAATTATATTGTTACTTCCTCCCTCTATAGCTTCTTAACGAAACCTCCCCAACCATACAATACGATCACCTACAGGATATTCTAATTTATTTTGTTTTATTTTGTTTTTTACTTTTGTGATGGTATGTAGTTCTATCTCTTCATTTAACCCTTTCGGAACCATAGTTCCAAGGGCGAAAATCCAAAAGGCCTCTCTTTTTGCAAAGGATTTGGTAATTTTTGCCACTGTCTAGATTGTTTTGAATGGCCTCTATACCAAATACTCTAGTTGAAACGTAGCCATAGGCCGCATACACACGATCGAACATGTCCGCTGAAACTTGTCCGCAGACCAGTTTCAGCGGACATGTTCGGTCGTGTGTACATACAGGTGTATTTGCACGACAGCCTCTGTAATAGGAAGTCCCGTCTCCTGCGCTGCCATTGCACGACTGTTGTCCATCACAGGAGGTGGGACTTTGTATTAAAGAGGCTGCAGAGAAAACTGATTATACTGTATGTAATCTGTTGGCGCTCGTCCTGTCCCATGCAAGGTTGCAGATGGGCATCAATCAGGCTGCATTCCTGGCAATGGTGAGGCTGCATTCATGTGCTCGGACTAACACACTTAGACCAAATTTTAATGGTTCAAAGAATGTCAGGCAAAATGGTCGGCCATTATGCATGTTCACTTCAAATCTGGCCCATCATGGACACCCCCTGGTCTAGGGGAAGCATCCCCTTCCTCGGAGCTCAAGCCAATTGGTTTGAGCTTGCTGACATTGTTTGCATTGTTGTCATTCATTGCCACACTGGTTGATCATCAGAGATTGGTATGCATTGGGGGGAGGAAGGTGTAATAAGTCTATTGTGCTGCACCATCACCCACAGGATCAGCGGGTATTTTTTTTTTTTGCAGTGTCGAAAACTAACTGTTTATACTATACAGGCTTGAAAGAATGTAACTTTTTAATACATGTAGAGAAAATGATAGCGAATTTGGGGGAAGATGCAAATAAACACAAAATATAAAAGTATATTTGTGTATTTATTGTACATTTATTAAAATTAGTTTAGTAAAATAAATGGGGTTCAACAAACACATATATCACATTTAATGTGACAATTGATGCTTCCACTGGACATGTTTGGCCAAATTCGTTTTTTTAGGAGTATATGCATCAATCTAATTATTTGATAATTGATACCCATACAGTAAAAGTCTGGACAGCCCAATCGACTACATAGGGGATTTAGGGTCCAAGAAGGAGCCTTGAGTTCCTAGGTGAACCACAGGAGCATGCTGAAATTTTGATTTGGATATCTGTCTGGATCTGGTATAGGGGTTAACAGATTGTTTGTTTATATATCTCATTCCCTGCTCGCTTCCTTGAGGCTTCAGCATGGTTTTAATATATGTACTCTTCAAACTTTGGGTTTACTAGTAGATCTGTTTTCTCAAGTCTATGTTCACAGGGATCTAGATCTAGAGTAATTGACAGTGATCCCCTGACATAAATGCCATCTAAAAAAAAATCTGCTTCTTGCTGACCTGTTAAGGGTGAGAACTCAGATGGGTTTTAAAAAATGTTGCATAAAATGCTCATTGGAATCATGGCTCACAAATGATTCTGTCTTATTGAAACTTGTACAATTTTGCTACAGATTCCATATGAGCAACCGCCGGTACAGCGTGTCGGGACGCAATTGGACCACTTTGAACCGCATAGAGGTTTTTAACGCAACTCACAATGCTACATTCATCGCTCCCCAAGCAAGCATGCCCAGCATCTATTCCTTCCACTGCCAGTATGTCAGCAGTCTTTCCACATTTGGTCCAATCCTGATCAATAACAGCAGCCGAGACTCTCCCGGAACAAAGTGGAATCTCCACATCACCGAGTTCCAGGTAAGCAAAGCTAGAGTCGCTTCATGTTCTCACACGCCCTTTTATTTTTTTAGGAATCATTCACACAGGTGCACAGACCCCATACAATCGTGTAGAGGGCTTTATCTACCCTGGAGGCATCGGTGGTCAGCCTGGTAAAATTCAACGACGGGCTGACCTTGCATGGATCCTCATTCACATCTTTGTGTACATCTTTGCTAAATTGATGCTTTGACAGACTGCATTCAGAGTCCTGTCTCAGTCCTGCATGGATGTACACACAGAGGGGTGCATGGAGATCAGTGCAGTCAACCTATTTTAACAAGCTGGCTACATGAACCACCTGCGCCTCTTGGGCAGATGCACACAGCCTTCCACTTGGATGTATGGGCTTGTGTGAATGAGCCCTAGAAACTTTTACCCTCTTTGTCATGAATAAACAGGGTGTCAATATGTGCAACAACCAAGATTATTGCATAGTTATTTGCAGTATCTTAGTTTTGCCAGCAGGGGGGTATTTGACTCATCTTGTCTTATTATACCAGATCCAGGGCTTCGACGTCACCGGTCTCAAGTTTGCCTACGCCAGCGACTGTGCCGGCTTCTTCTCTCCTGGCATCTGGATGGGGCTCGTCACCACACTGCTCTTTGTCTTCATCCTGACCTATGGGCTGCACATGGTTATGAGTCTGAAGACCATGGATCGCTTTGACGATCCTAAAGGACCTACTATCGCTGTACCCCAGACTGAGTGACCCTCTTGTTCCTACACAGTCCACTAGCCCATCTAGCGATCTGCCATACCTGAATGTCCTTTTGATTTCCATCCATCTCTACATCTCCACTGCACCTACATTCCAGACTTTTCTTTTGGGCTTCTGTACATGTCTACGTCTACGCGTGTGTGTGTGTGTGTGGTCTTCTGCAAGAGCTGATGGGATGTTCTGTACATACACTTCATAGAAATGTACATTTTAAAAAGCTCATCGGGCAATAAGTTCATGAGGGAATGTGAACAGACCTTCTTTTCTTTACTTAAAGGGTCACTAAAGGAAAAGTTTTCTGAAATGACTGTTTACAGGGTATAAGACATAAAAGTTAACTGATTCCTTTTAAAAATGGATACAATCAATCATATAATGTGCCTCCTAGTTTCACTTTAGTTTTTAAACTGATTTCATGTTTCTGTGAAGTACAGAAGACACACAGAACAAAAACGAACAAATCCAGGGCAGTGTTTTGTTTTTTAAAATGAATCTGGTTCTGCGGAGGTTTAGACACACAGTGAAAAACTGCCATGAGATTTTTCATAAGGAGCCAGACAAGCAGGAAGTGTGGAGATCAGAGCAGAATTACAGCAACTTTAAAGCAAAAACTAACAATGAGAACGTGAAAACAGCACTGCATTAAGGTAAAGGGAGCTATTTAGCTAAAAAAAAATTCCTTTAGTGACCCTTTAAATAGAACTTTGGTAGGCGATTCTTATGTTTTTAAAACTTTTATTTGATTTCAATGAGTGAAGGAGTGCATCCTAATGCCTAAAACTAGCAGCTTGTCAGTTCACTACTGTAACTACACTTGGTCACTGGTAGGGTTCATACATGTTTAGTATACTATTAAATTGGATTTTAATCATAAAATCATGAGCTAGCAAGTTGGCTGACAGGAAAAGAGCAATCTCTCAAAAAAAAAAAAAAAAAATGGTATTAAAGCGGCTCTCCACCCTAAAGTAAAGATCCGCTGATCGGAACCCTCCCCCCTCCGGTGTCACAATTGACACCTTTCAGGGGGGAGGGGGGTGCAGATACCTGTCTAAAGACAGGTATCTGCAACCACTTCCGGCCCGCAGTCTCGGGCAAAAGACGGGTTTTTTGGCGACATCCCGTCGCCCCCCCGTTGTGTGCTGGGAACTCTCAGCTCCCAGCACACAGCGGGAGCCAATCGCCGGGCGCAGCGCGACTCGCGCATGCGCCGTAGGGAACCGGGCAGTGAAGCCGCAGCACTTCATTTCCTGGTTCCCTCACCGTGAATGGAGGGGGGAGCAGCAGGGTGACGAGCGATAGCTCTTCTTTTGTTACGGACGCCGCAGGACTCCAGGACAGGTAAGTGTCCTAATATTAAAAGTCAGCAGCTGCAGTATTTGTTGCTGCTGGCTTTTAATATTTTTTTTATAGTGAGCCATCCGCTTTAAAGAGAACTAGTCATGACTGAGCCCATGCAAGAGCCCTTAATATTAAAACTCAAAATATTAATGTAAGTGTGCAGGCTTGCGTTATGCAATTATACTTGCATTATGAAATGTGTTTTCATATCTAGCTTAGAAAGACCCTGTATCAAGACCATTTGCTGAACAAAAATGTTCCCTTAAGATTTGCATGAGCATTTATTGTGTTTTTATGCATTTTCTTTACCTGTATTGGCCTCCCTTGTTTCCAAAAGCACTGAGACTGATGCTGGTCACCACCTTCTTGGATGGGAGTTCAGCAGCCCTTGGAGATTTAAAGGGGTCACTCTACAGTATTCCCCCTTGCTGCGGTAATGTAGGGAGGTGAGATGGGCACAGGAGCTGGTCCAGCACAGAGTAATTAGACACTCCCAGAAGAAAGGGCTAGGATGTTTAAGGGGGGGTTGTGCTTGGGAACTGACTATTTAAAATTTATAAGCAAGTTCAGAGGCAAGACAGAGGCGCCTACTTCAGGTGGTCTCTGAGACGCCTTTCACACTGGGGCGGTTGCAGGCGCTATTGCGCAAAAAATAGCGCCTGCAAACCAACCTGACAGTGGCAGCTGTTTATCCAGTGCGCTAGCTACAAATGCTGACTTTAAAAAGACTTGCCTGTCCAGCATGCCCGCGATGTCAGCAGCCCAGGCTGAGCAATCGCTCGGTCCTCGGCTGCTTCCGCCTCCATCCTCTGAGGGAATCGGGAAGTGAAGCTTGACCGCTTCACTGCCTGATTCCCTACTGCGCATTCACGAGGATCGCGGTGCGCCGTCACTGGTCCCCGCTCTCTCCTGGGAACAGTGTTTCCCAGAAGACGGCGAGGGAGGGGGGGACTTCACAGGCTGGATTCCCCGCGAGGATCAGAACGGGAAGTGGTGCAAATACTGTCTCAGACAGGTATCTGCACCCCCCCTGAAGTGTCTGGGGGGTGCCAAATGTGTCACCTGGGGGGGAGAGGGATCTAAAAAGCAGAGGTTCACTTTTTGTCTAAACCTCCGCTTTAAATGAATAAAGGAAAAAACCGTGCTATGATCGGTCAGTCTTATAATGATCTTGCGACTTATGCATGGGCATTAGCCTAAATTGTCCCACTGCCCAGTTCTATTTCAAAAAGGACTCCAAATAGGACTTTCCTGATGGGATTCCTGGTGTTGCCTGCTTGTTTAAAGTGTATTTGTAGTCTGTTTTGCCTACAAAATCAAGGGAGGATCATTGTTCAGCCAGTGTCTGTTTTGAAGGATTGACTTTTAGGCATACCTGGCATATCAAATATGTGATTGGCTACCAGCTGGAGGCCCAAGCATTGCTTTATTTGCAACATGACTGGGATAAGAGGGGTGCCACTTTTATCTGTAGGTCCTTATTATCATTCTGGTGCTTTTCTGTGTCGATTATCGTATATCTAATTGGAAGTCCTAAGACGGTCCTCAGTGGCTGTGGTAGGGGGAAGAGCTGGGAGTGCAAGTGCAGATGACCTGCTGCCAGAGCTTCCTGATGTCCAACTGCAATAGTTTGGGCAGACTAAAGCTGGCTATGCACGGATTAAAATTCAAGCGGGGACTGGTCGAATTTAGATAGGTCCTCATGTTCCCCTGTTCGACAGAAGTAGACGAAACAATCGACTTCTGTTGCAAAATTTTCCATCGATCAGCAGCTGAAGCCGCTAATCGGCGGTGGGCACTGATTCTTCCATCCACCTTGTTTGTGTGCATAAAGGACTCTGGTCGGCTGGCTGAACGAAAACAAAGTTGCTAAATATGACCAGTTGATCTGTGCCCTATCTAAACCACAAACCTAACCCACGTATGTGGCTCAGTCCATGCCTACTCTGTCCACGTGGATCATTTTGTAATACCCATGATGCCCATCAGTGGGCAGCAATTTGATGTATAAATTCTCTAGAATGTATATAGTGATAAAATTCTATTTATTTGTGTTTTAGTTTAATGCTGGTTAGGCAACCCTGGGAGTTAGTAGCTGCTGTTGAAAATGATCTGTATTTGCTGGAATTGGTAGTTCCACAGTGGCCTCTAAGTCGGTGATTTTTTTTTTTTTTTTGTGGATGTTTGTTGTGTTAAATGCATTTGTGTGCAGGTACCAGAAGTTAACTGTAATGTAAAGTGTTCTGCAATTACCTCCTGTAACTCCTCACTGTATAACTTATGAAGAATTTAATAAACTGTTGCTGTGTACTGTTATCTTTGTCCCTTCATGTGAACCTAGACACAGGGCAGGGAAAATTAATTCAATCATGTATTTGAAAAAATTCGTACTTATTTTACAGTAAATGCTGATAGGATAGGTGCCCGAACCTATAGTAACCGGTTATTTCTGACACACAGCATATGCATGCCACAAATTACACCCCAAAACACATACTTCTCCTGAGTATCGGATATACCGCATGTGTGGACTTTTATACAGCCTGGCCACATAAAGGCTCACCGTATAGGGAGCACCATCAGGTGTTGTGGGACATAAAATACACATTTCAGGACTACCTCTTGCACTTTTGAAGGCCCTCGAGCACCAGGACAATGTAAACGCCCCAAAAATTACCCCATTTTGTAAAGAAACGCCTTAATGTATAATCATAATACGTAGTGTGTGTGTGTGTTTTGGTTTTTTTGTTTTTTTTTCACAAAGTTGTTTATAGCGCAAAAAAAAGAGGCGATCAAATACCATGAAAAAGCTCTATTTATGGGGAAAAAAAAGGACGCAAATTTTGTTTGGGTACAGCATCGAATGTGCAATTGTCAGTTAAAGCATTGCAGTGCCAAATTGTAAAGTGCTCTGGTTAGGGAAGGGGGTAAAATCTTCTGGCGCTGAAGTGGTTAACTGCAATGGAGAAAAATGAGGTTGCTGCCCTCATTGAGCTTGCCTAGTTCTTCCTGGGACACAAGATTGACTACAGTAATTCACACATTTTGTATTTTAAATGTACATTTCGACATCTTCCTGGAGTTCATCCTCATTTTATTTTTTTAATTTGTATTAAGTTTTGAGATGACATACAGTACAGACAAAGTTTGAAAACACCTTCTCATTCCAAAAGTTCTCTATTTTCATGACTATGAAAATTGTAGATTCACACTGAAGGCATCAAAACTATAAATTAACACATGTGGAATTATATACGTAACAAAGTGTGAAACAACTGAAATGTCATATGCTAGGTTCTTCTTCAAAGTAGCCACCTTTTGCACACTCTTGGCATTCTCTTGATGAGCTTCAAGAGGTAGTCACCTGAAATGGTCTTCCAACAGTCTGGAAGGAGTTCCCAGAGGATGCTTAGCACTTGTTTGCCCTTTTGCCTTCACTCTGCGGTCCAGCTCACCCCAAACCATCTCAATTGGGTTCAGG
Organism: Rana kukunoris; assembly: GCA_029574335.1. Taxonomy (NCBI): domain Eukaryota; kingdom Metazoa; phylum Chordata; class Amphibia; order Anura; family Ranidae; genus Rana; species Rana kukunoris. The sequence continues at coordinate 113,280 of JAJQKJ010002191.1, read as the reverse complement.
TCCGGTGACTGTGGAGGCCAGGTCATCTGGCGCAGCACCCAATCGCTCTCCTTCTTGGTCAAATAGCCCTTACACAGCCTGGAGGTATGTTTGGGGTCATTGTCCTGTTGAAAAATAAATGATGGTCCAACTAAATGCAAACCGGATGGAATAGCATGCCGCTGCAAGATGCTGTGGTAGCCATGCTTGTTCAGTATGCCTTAAATTTTGAATAAATTCCCAACAGTGTCACCAGCAAAGAACTATCACACCTCCTCCTCCATGCTTCACGGTGGGAACCAGGCATGCAGAGTCCATCCGTTCGCCTTTTCTGCGTTGCGCAAAGACACAGTGGTTGGCACCAAAGATCTCAAGTTTGGACTTGTCAGACCAAAGCACATATTTCCACTGGTCTAATGTCCATTCCTTGTTTTCTTTAGCCCAAACAAGTCTCTCCTGCTTGTTGCCTTTCTTTAGCAGTGTTTTCCTAGCAGATATTCTACCATGAAGGCCTGATTCACACAGTCTCCTCTTAACAGTTGTGTCTGCTGCAAAAGGTGGCTACTTTGAAGAACCTAGAATATGACCTATATTTTCAGTTGTTTCACACTTTTTTTTGTTATGTATATAATTCCACATGTGTTAATTCATAGTTTTGATGCATTAAGTGTGACTCTACAATTTTCATAGTCATGAAAATAAAGAAAACTCTTGGAATGAGAAGGTGTGTCCAAACTTTTGGTCTGTGCTGTATATCCAATATTGTTGACAGAGTATATCTATAGCTTGTTGTATCATTGTTTTATTAGTGTTTAAACAATCAAAGAACAAAGTTCTTTGCTAACCAGTTTCCGCTTACCCCTAATGGGAACTAACTGTAAGCAGAGATCAAGATCTCAAAGCCAACAAGGAAGGAGGAAGTAAATCTAGATTACATGCTGTACTAGAATCTCATTATTAGGGCTCATTTCCACTGGCATTTTACAGCCACTTTTCTGGGCGTTTTTTGCAGCTTAAAAACGCCTGTCCATGTTAGTCTATGGCCTCATGCCCACCATGACGTTTTTGAGCTGTAGATGGCTAAGCTGCAAACAAAACGCGGGACTAGGGTGTTCTGAAGCTCCAGCAATAGAGCTGTAACAACGCCAGGCATTAAACGCGCAAAAACGCCCAAAAAACGCGGCCGCAGCGTTTTTAAAGCTCCAGCTCAAAAAAAAAAAATTATATTTTTTTCTAAAGTAAACATGGACAATCTTATTTCAAACTGGTGACAATCGTAAATCACTTTAAGTAGGTAGAAGCTCTTTGGTTATTTAACCAAGCTTGCTTTTTTATTTGTTTTGTAGAGTTGCTAATACGCTAACAGTTGGCATTGTGCTTGGGTGTCTAATGATGATATTGGTTAGGAGTTTTGGTATCCTGGTGCTCATCCCAATTCGAAACACTACAATGGAGAAATACAGAAAAATAAAAGCTGATAAACATACATGGACTCTTATATTTCTTATCATTTTTCAGCATTGGCGAAATTATTGTTTACAAGCCATGAAGAGTAATATCAATTTCCTTTTCCAAATATATGTAATTTTATGTCACAGTCTCCTTTACTTTCCAGATTAGTGAGAGGCTCTCCTAGAATGATTTTTTTTAAACCCCTCCCCCCCCCCCCCCCCCCCCCCCCCCCCACATTCATTGCAGAATGACAAATTCTCTCTGTAGTCAACGTTTCTTCTTTGGAAGAGGCAGATGTGATTGGCCAGGCTAATTAAATGGACATCTGTCATTCCCTCTGGCAAAGTGATTGGTGTGCAGGACTTGGACAGCGCCATAAGGAAATGTGACTCCTGCGTGGGTCATGCTAAGGTCACATGATACATAATGGAAGCAGAACCAAGCCTGAATGAGGCTGACAGTGCGGTCAGAACAATGGGCAAAGTATTGGTGAGCCCTAAAGAGACAGAAAAGGATAAACTGCATATTCCCTAACATGGTTTAGGTACTGGATTGATGGTACACTGCATGGATGAGAGATTGCTATAAACTAAGATATATGAGCGCATAATTGTCCCCTAGAGTAGCTGGCACTTATTGGAGGGACTGTAAAGTATTGCTAATAGAATGCTATGCTAGATAAACCGGAAACGCAGGACATTGTTTCATTTTGTAAAATATGGGATGTATGGAAAGGCAGAACCCCGGAGGGCAAGGGTGCGAAGTGTTGCACAAGATCGCAGGGCAGGAACAAGGAATACTGTTTTCGAGATTTAAAGGGTACTCAGGGGGCTAACCTGGGGTCTTGAGGAGCAAATTAAATATTTAGAAAGAATTATATATATATATATATATATATAATGCACACAGTTGGGTCCATATAAATTTGGAAACGGCACATACTTTTGGTTCTGTATGCCACCAGAATGAATTTGCTCCTGTTGCTGTCAATCAAATCCAATGACGTGCGCCGAGTCCTGCGTTCTGTGTGAATGGACACAGATGTGGGACTTGGGAGCGCGCCCGCGCGGGTGTCCACCAAGCAGAGGACTTCTCCAACATGGACACACTTGATGTGGGGATGAGCCACCGGTGCCGCTGAGGAACCCCAGAAGAGGAGGACTGCGGCCACTCTGTGCAAAGCGAACTGCACAGTGGAGGCAAGTATGACATGTATGTTAATTTAAAAAAAAAATAGTGTTAACCCCTTTAATTGAAGGGGTTGAACATAAATATCTAAGTACAAATTTGACGAACTGCAACCGTTTTTATATACATATTTTCAGGGGCTCAAATGTAATTGGACAAATGAATATAATCCTACATAAAATGTTAATTTTTTTATATTTTGTTGAGAATCCTTTACTGACATTGACTGCCTGAAGTCTGGAATCCATTAACATTACCAAAGACTGGGTTTCCTCTTTTCTGATGCTTTGCCCGGCTCTAACTGCAGCTGTCTTCAGTTCTTTGTTTGTGGGTTTTCCTTCCTTTAGTTTTGCTTTCAGCAAGTGAAATGCTCAATTGGGTTGAGATCAGGTGATTGAACGCATGATGTAGGCTCACAGCAATAGATTCCAAATGCAAAAAACACAATTGGAATCAACTCCAGACCTTTTACCTGCTTAATTGATGAAGAAATAACAAAGGAGTAGTGCACACCTGACCATTAAACAGCTTTTGATTTAATTGTCCAATTACTTTTGGTCCTGCATATTACAGCAGGACAATATTAAACTGCATCTATGACAACACCATGGATTTGTAGCAGAAGAGTCCAGGCGCTTTACTGGCCTGCCTGCAATCCAGACCTTTCTACAATTGGAAATATTTGGTGCTTTATTGAAATGAAAAATATGACAAAGTAGACTCAGGACTGCTGAGAACTAGAATCCTATATCGTGTAAGAATGGAACAACATTTCTCTTCCCAAAGCCCCAGCAACTGGTCTCAGTTCTCAGACATTTACAGAGCATTGTTAAAAGAAGAGGGGATGCTACACCATTGTAAACACGGCCCTGTCCTAACTTTTTTGAGAGGTGTTGCTATCATCAATTACAAAGTTACCTTCTTTTTTTTCTTAAAATGGTAAATTACAAGTACCGATACTTTTTTCCAAGTAGTCGCCGATACAGAATACCGATACTTTTTTTTTAAAAATATTGCAGCCATGCCTGTCCCCCACATATTGCAGCCATGCCTGTCCCCCACATATTGCAGCCATGCCTGTCCCCCACATATTGCAGCCATGTCCCCCAATACCTGCAGTAGTAGATATGGGATATTGAAGCTCCCCCATTTGTGACATCACATATATGTATTGTGCAGTTGCCATGAGATAAAAGATGAGGGGCCAAAGCTGCCAGCATTCCATTCTCTCCTAGTCCCCCTCTGACCCCCCCCCCCCCCGCCAGTACAGGGGCCCTTTAATAAACTGGTGACTATAGCACATATCTGCCATCACTAGCCAAGCTGCAGAGTGACATGCGCGTGTACAATCACCATGCTGGGACTTGTAGTTCTCCAGCTCCGACATGCTCCCTGCTGGGATTGGTTAGAATGACCGAAGACAGAGCTCAGCATCAGTCATTTGCCCGGTACGGAGCTCATAGGTGGTCCAGAGAGGGGGGGGCTTTGCATAACCAGCGAGACTCTATCCCCCGTATACACCAAGCACTGCCCGTACCTGTCACCAGAGGGGTCACCGCCGGGTTACGGAACCAAGAGAGCAGCGCACGCCGGTACACCATGGAGGCCGCCATCTTGGACGCGGGCACGCCTCCAGTCTCTGGGAGAGTGACAAGAAGGAGGCGGATCTGCGGGCCAGCCAATAGCATGCCGTGTAGCGGGTCAGTGTAGTACTAGTAAGTCAGGGGAGAGGAGACGAGACACGATGGCGGCGCTGATGTTTAGAACGATTAGTCGGAGCTTGCTGTACACCGAGCACCGGTGACTGCAGCTGACGGGGGGAAGTATTCTATTTAGATATCGGGGGTATTTGCGGGAGTACAAGTACTCCCGCAAATACTCGGTATCGGTCCTGGTATCGGTATCGGGACAACCCTATTTTCTATTTTCCATTGTGAATAAAATATGAGTTTATGTGGTTTGCAAAGCATTGCATTCTGTTTTTTTGTAGATTTTACACAGCGTCCCAACTTTTTGAGAATTGGGGTTGTAAATCTATAGCCTTGTACACACAATTGGATTTTCCGACGGGAATTAAGTGATGGCAGGATGTTGTCAGATAATCCGATCGTTTGTATGCTCAATTGGACAATTGTTGTTGGAATTTCCGACAACAAATGTGGGATAGCATGCTTTAAAATCTTGTTGGATTTTCTGATTGTGTGTACACAAGTCAGTCGAAAAAAAAAATCCAAAGTACAAACACGCATGCTCAGAAGCAATGGTAACCATAAGTCAACATTAGCAGAAGTTGCCCAAAGGGTGGCGCTAAAGAGCTGAAAAACATGTAGTTTCGTGTTTGTTGGACGACAATTATTTGCCTTTTTTTGTATGCAAGACAAGTTCACGGTCAACGCCCTTTCGAACAAAAGTCCTATGCTTTGTCTGTGGAAAATCGGCGTAAGAGTGCTTGCACCAGGCAGCTGTTTTTCAGTATTTGAAAGGCTGCACCTGACCCTCTTCATTTGCTATGACACTGAATATCAGACATAAATGAAATCTTGACTATAGAGTCTAGGATCCTGATGATGTTGGCATTATTAGATATATTGTATATAACTTGTGACATAAAGGATATTTTATGTGCGTTATTGGAATATTTTACATGCCATGGCACGGAATATTAGGAATAATAACCTTATGATACACAGAATATAGAGTCCTGGATCCTGATTGTTTTGGCATTATTACCTCATACACATGGAAAGAAAAAATGCCGCTGTTGGAGGCATCTGCCATTTTTTTTTTTTTTTTATTCCTTCACACATCCAAATTGACACTTGATAATACCTATATCAATCGACAATGCCTAAATGAATATCAACATGCTCTTTTTAAACATATGCAATATGTTGGTTCTTAAAGGGGTTGTAAAGGTGTGTGTTTTATTTTCTAAATAGGTTCCTTTAAGCTAGTGCATTGTTGGTTCACTTCCCTTTTCCTTCGATTTCCCTTCTAAATGTTTTTTTTCTTTGTCTAAATTTCTCACTTCCTGTTCCTCATCATTCGAGCTAGCGGAGGTGTATATCCGCGGTGTCCCATCGACTTCAATGGGCAGGAGCGGTATACACATCGCTTCACAGATGCAGCTAGCAGGGCTTTTTTTTAACCGTTCTGCTAGCGCACCGCTCCAGTGTGAAAGCTCTTGGGGCTTTCACACTGGAGACAAAGCAGCAGCTGTTTAGTGTCTGTTTGCAGGCGATATTTTTTGCGAAATAGCGCCTGCAAAACAACCCAGTGTGAAAGGGTTCTTAGGGTCATTGTCCTGCTGGAAGGTGAATATTTGCTCCAGTCTCAAGTCTTTTGCAGACTCTAAAAGAAGAAAAATCTTGCGCCAAAATTTTAAATAGAATAAATAATATCAGCTGCTCCCCAAATAATCAAGGTGATTATAAACAGTAGTAAATGTGGGGGTGGGGGCGGGGGCGCTAGTAAAGTGAAACCTAATATATAAAATTGTTAAATAATATAATAATAAGTTATGTGTAACATTTCAAAAAACACAAATCACTAAATAAAATCACCATATACCATATTAGTAATATATACATTAGTAAATATAATCCGTGAAAATCACAATTAAAAGTGGGTGTCCCACAAAAATATTGAACAATATAGTGAGGTGAATAATATGTCAAAAAATTAATGAGCATAAACCAAATCATATAAGAAAAAAGTTCATAGAAAATCTTGTGCAATCAAATCGAAATGAACGATGGATATGGACACCCGAAGTGCTCTAAAAAACAAATGGCTCCTTACCAGATGAAGTTGACCCCTATTTGATATCAAAGAGGGAGTCAAAAAGCACTTAATCAAGTATACTGAGCGATTGGATGGATCCTTGCTAGGGATGAGCCGAACACCCCCGGGTTCGGTTCGCACCAGAACGTTCGAACAGACCGCGGGTTCGCACGAATATTTCGAACCCCATTGAAGTCTATAGGACCCGAAAGTTCGAATTCAAAAACGGTCATTTTAAAGCCCAAAATTCAATTATATGTTGGAAAACGTCGTTCAGAACCCGGGTCTTGCCCCATCAATGGAATTTTTTTTTTTTTTAAAACGGACGTTTTTTCCGGAGCAGCCATTTTAATGATGCTTAAAGTGAAAAAAAAAAAAAATCCTATAAATATCACAACCGCTGGGTGTCTATAGTAGTGGCACGTGTTTAGAAATGTCCCTGCACAACATGAAAGGACAAAAAAAAAAGTAATTAATGCTACTTGCGCAAGTTCTGTGTGGCAACATTATGTGGAATATTTTAGCGGTGGTGGGGGGCCATTATTGTTTTGTGAAAGAAAATTGTTAGAAAAAAGGGCACCCCTCAAACATACTGTAATTGGAGCACAACAAGGAGCCACGTGCAAAGTATTGCATCAAAAATTGTTATTAGGCGCCCCTGTTGAACAGGGGCAGAAAAATTGGGCCTTGGGCACAACACAACACTGCATCCCCTCACAATAACTCCAATTGGAGCGCAACAAGGAGCCACGTGCAAAGTATTGCATCAAAAATTGTTATTAGGCGCCCCTGTTAAACAGGGGCTGAAAAATTGTGCCTTAGGCACTGGTGGCGGAGCCCAGAAACACAACATTTCTTACTAGCTATCAGCAAGAAAAGTGAGGAGGAGAAGGATATTCCATCAGCAGCAGCATAGGAGGACAGTCACTCAGCATCAGCAGTCTAAAAGGGATCCAACTTTTCAACAAAAATATATTATTCATTAATATCAGCATCAGGTGCTTGGTAGCTGGTGTTGATCCAAGCCTGATTCATTTTGATGAAGGTCAGTCGATCAACAGAGCCGGTGGAGAAGCGCACCCTGTGATCAGTGACAAAGCCTCCAGCAGCACTGAATGTCCGTTCTGAAAGAACACTGGATGCAGGGCAAGCCAGTAGCTCAATTGCGTACTGGGCAAGCTCTGGCCAGTGATCCATCCTCAAGACCCAGTAAGCCAGAGGATTTTCGATGGGGAAGGTGTCCAAGTCAGATCTTGCCCCTAGGTATTCCCGGACCATGTAAACCAGACGCTGGCGATGGTTGCTGGAACCGGTCAGACCTTGGGGCTGCGGACCAAAAAACTGCCTGAACGCATCGGTCAGACGACCACCTTCTCCACCGCCCCTTCTGTGACTCACCGAAGCCTCAGCAAGACGTTGTCCAGAGCCAGGTTTTGGTAATCCCCCCGGTTCTGGGAACGCATTGCACAGACCCTTCTGCAAGGCCTCCCGCAGAAGTTTCATCTTCTGCTCCCTCTGCGATGGCAACATAAGGTCCGCAACCTTACTCTTGTAACGTGGATCAAGGAGAGTCGCCAGTCAGTAATGATCCCTCTCCTTAATAGCACGTACACGAGGATCCTTACGCAGGCTTTGCAGAATCAGGGAGGCCATGCAGCGTAGGTTTGCTGAGGCATTCGGGGCACAAACCTCTGGGTCACTGAGGACGACAGGATCCACAGGCACCTCATCCCAGCCACGTAAAACTCCACGTGCTCCTTGGGACTGTAAATGATCCCTTGAAGACTGCTGCTGCTGAGTGCTAGGCTCCACCTCCATGCTGCTGATACAATCCTCCTCCTCCTCATCCTCTTCCTGTGTGCTAGGTGGGCAAGCAGGACCACTGTCTGGGTAAAGGGGGCCTTGAGAGGTAAGGAAGTCCTCCTCTTCCTCCCTCTGTTCTGCCTCAAGGGCCCTGTCCATTATTCCACGTAGCGTGTGCTCCAACATGTGAATAAGAGGGACAGTCTCACTGATGCATGCACTGCCACTGCTCACCATCCTCGTGGCCTCCTCAAATGGTGACAGGACAGTGCATGCATCCCTGATCAAGGCCCACTGGCGTGGGGAAAAAAAAACTAGCTCCCCTGACACAGTTCTGCTGTCATATTGGCACAGGTACTCATTGATGGCCCGTTGCTGCGTGTGCAGCCGCTGTAGCATGGCCAACGTTGAGTTCCAACTGGTGGGCATGTCACAAATTAGGCGGTTCTTGGGCAGGTTGTATTCCCTTTTGGAGGTCAGTCAGCCGAGCAGTGGCATTATATGACCTCCGGAAATGCACACAGACTTTCCTGGCCTGCTTCAGGACATCCTGCAATCCCGGATACCTGCCCAAGAACCGCTGCACCACCAAATTGAGGACATGCGCAAAACAGGGCACGTGGGTGAGTTTTCCCTGTAGCAGGGCAGAGAGGAGGTTGGTGCCATTATCGCTGACCCCCATTCCAGGCTTCAGCTGGCATGGCGTCAACCACCTCTCAGCCTGACCCTGCAGAGCTGACAAAACCTCTTCCCCAGTGTGGCTCCTGTCTCCCAAGCACACCAGCTCTAGCACCGCATGGCATCTCTTGGCCTGCATTCCTGCGTAGCCCCTCGTACGCCTACGGAGCACGGCTGGTTCGGAGAAAACCTCACCACAGGAAGAGGCCACAGAGGAAGAAGAAGAGGAGGGGGTGGAGGAGAGAGGTGTGTCACAAGCAGTAGTAGTGTTTTGGAGGCGTGGTGGTGGAACAACCTCCAAAACTACTGGACCTTGCCCTGCGTCCTTCCCAGCTGCCAGCAGAGTCACTCAATGCGCCGTAAAAGACAGGTAACGTCCCTGTCCATGCCTGCTGGACCATGAGTCAGCGGTAAGATGCACCTTACCACTGACTGCCCTGTCCAGCGAGGCATGGACATTGCCTTCCACATGCCGGTAGAGAGCCGGAAAATAGCCTTCCGTGAGAAAAAGTGGCGTTTTGGTACTTGCCACTGAGGTACTGCACATTGCACAAACTCACGGAAGGGGGCAGAATCTACCAACTGAAAAGGTAGCAGTTGAAGTGCTAGCAATTTCGCTAAGCTAGCATTCAACTGCTGGGCATGTGGATGGCTGAGATTGTACTTCTTTCGGTGCTGCAGCAGCTGGGGCAGGGTTTTGCCTGGTACTATCAGTAGATTGACCGCTACTACTAGCTTGTGACACACCTATTTCTACACCTTCACTGCAGGCTTCAGAGAGGACTGGGGGTCTACTGGGGTTGAAGGTCCCAGAAGGGCAAGGGGGGGTAAGCTTTTGTCTTTGGTGTGGGTCTTTCTGGTGTGCTTGCCAACGAGCTGCATGGCAGGTCGACATATGTCTGGACAAGCATGTGGTACCCAGGCGGTTGATGTTTTGGCCACGCGAGATACGCTTGCGACATAAGTTGCAAATAGCAAAGGTACGATCTTGTGGACATGTTTCAAAAAAGGCCCACACCAAAGAACTTTTGCTGTACCGGTCAGACACAGCAGCGCCATGCACAAGCGCCCTAGATGTGCGCTGTAATGCAGTGGATGTGACCTTAAGCTGACCCCTGGAGGGCATCCTGCCTCTTTGGAGATGTGCCTGTGCCTCGTCCTCCTCCTCCTCCTCCTCCTCCTCCTCCTCTCTCCTATCAGGCACCCAGGTAGAGTAAGTGAACTCATCATCCCCTCCCTCCTCATCACTGTCAACAACCTGGCAGTATGCTCCAGCTGGGGGAACATCATCACTGACAAATTGCTGTCCCTCTCGGCCACCCCCTCTCCCTGGCCTCACATCAATGCCTTCCTCTATCAGTGTTCCGTCATCGGAGTCTTCAAAACACTGCGCATCTTCCTGCAGCATGTACCCAACACTGTGTTGAAACAGTTCGGGGACTCCTCAGGAGGACATGGTGGTACTATGGAAGTATTGTGTGAAGCCATTGTGCAGAGGGAAGAGGACGCCTTGGCAGCTGCTTTGCCAGATAAACTTTGATCAGTCTGTGTGAGAGAGGATGAGGAGGATGAGGACAGCTTGGTCATCCACTCTACTAATTTCTCTGCATGTTGAGGCTCAACACGGCCAGCTCCCGAAAAGAAGGACGAGCGGCCACGGCCACGCGCTGAAGAGGATGCACCACATCCACTACCAGCGTTACCTCTACATGCAGAGCCTGCTTGCCCTCGTGACTCTCTGCCTCTCTTTGTTGTCCTTCCAGACATATTTATGCATTCAGGTGGTATGTAACAGCACAAGCGCAGTGACACCAACTGCGTTCAGGTGGTATGTAACAGCACAAGTGGAGTCACACCAAATGCGCTCAAGTGGTATGTAACAGCACACGTGCGGTGACACCAAATGCACTTAGGTGATATGTAACAGCACACGTGCGGTGACACCAAATGCGCTAAGGTGTACAGTGACACTAACTGCGCTCAGGGGGTATATAACAGCACACGTACAGTGACACTAACTGCACTTGGGTGGTATATAACAGCACAGTACAGTGACACTAACTGCGCTCAGGTGGTATATAACAGCACACGTACAGTGACACTAACTGCGCTCAGGTGGTATACAGTGCGGAAAATAAGTATTTGAACACCCTGCTATTTTGCAAGTTCTCCCACTTGGAAATCATGGAGGGGTCTGAAATTGTCATCGTAGGTGCATGTCCACTGTGAGAGACATAATCCAAAAAAAAAAAATCCAGAAATCACAATTTATGATTTTTTAACTATTTATTTGTATGATACAGCTGCAAATAAGTATTTGAACACCTGTCTATCAGCTAGAATTCTGACCCTCAAAGACCTGTTTAGTCTGCCTTTAAAATGTCCACCTCCACTCCATTTATTATCCTAAATTAGATGCACCTGTTTGAGGTCATTAGCTGCATAAAGGCACCTGTCCACCCCATACAATCAGTAAGAATCCAACTACTAACATGGCCAAGACCAAAGAGCTGTCCAAAGACACTAGAGTCAAAATTGTACACCTCCACAAGGCTGGAAAGGGCTACGGGGAAATTGCCAAGCAGCTTGGTGAAAAAAGGTCCACTGTTGGAGCAATCATTAGAAAATGGAAGAAGCTAAACATGACTGTCAATCTCCCTCGGACTGGGGCTCCATGCAAAATCTCACCTCGTGGAGTCTCAATGATCCTAAGAAAGGTGAGAAATCAGCCCAGGACTACACGGGAGGAGCTGGTCAATGACCTGAAATGAGCTGGGACCACCGTTTCCAAGGTTATTGTTGGTAATACACTAAGACGTCATGGTTTGAAATCATGCATGGCACGGAAGGTTCCCCTGCTTAAACCAGCACATGTCAAGGCCCGTCTTAAGTTTGCCAATGACCATTTGGATGATCCAGAGGAGTCATGGGAGAAAGTCATGTGGTCAGATGAGACCAAAATAGAACTTTTTGGTCATAATTCCACTAACCGTGTTTGGAGGAAGAAGAATGATGAGTACCATCCCAAGAACACCATCCCTACTGTGAAGCATGGGGGAGGTAGCATCATGCTTTGGGGGTGTTTTTCTGCACATGGGACAGGGTGACTGCACTGTATTAAGGAGAGGATGACCGGGGCCATGTATTGCGAGATTTTGGGCAACAACCTCCTTCCCTCAGTTAGAGCTTTGAAGATGGGTCGAGGCTGGGTCTTCCAACATGACAATGACCCGAAGCACACAGCCAGGATAACCAAGGAGTGGCTCTGTAAGAAGCATATCAAGGTTCTGGCGTGGCCTAGCCAGTCTCCAGACCTAAACCCAATAGAGAATCTTTGGAGGGAGCTCAAACTCCGTGTTTCTCAGCGACAGCCCAGAAACCTGACTGATCTAGAGAAAATCTGTGTGGAGGAGTGGGCCAAATTCCCTCCTCCAGTGTGTGCAAACCTGGTAAAAAACTACAAGAAACGTTTGACCTCTGTAATTGCAAACAAAGGCTACTGTACCAAATATTAACATTGATTTTCTCAGGTGTTCAAATACTTATTTGCAGCTGTATCATACAAATAAATAGTTAAAAAAATCATACATTGTGATTTCTGTTTTTTTTTTTTTTGATTATGTCTCTCACAGTGGACATGCACCTACGATAACATTTTCAGACCCCTCCATGATTTCCAAGTGGGAGAACTTGCAAAATAGCAGGGTGTTCAAATACTTATTTTCAGCACTGTATAACAGGACACGTACAGTGACACTAACTGCGCTCAGGTGGTATATAACATAACACGTACAGTTACACTAACTGCACTCAAGTGGTATATAACAGCACAGTGACACTAACTGCACTCAGGTGGTATATAACAGCACAGTACAGTGACACTAACTGTGCTCAGGTGGTATATAACAGCACACGTACAGTGACACTAACTGCGCTCAGGTGGTATATAACATCACACGTACAGTGACACTAACTGCACTCAGGTGGTATATAACAGCACAGTACAGTGACACTAACTGCGCTCAGGTGGTATATAACAGCACACGTACAGTGACACCAAATGCGCTCAGGTGGTATATAACAGCACACGTACAGTTACACTAACTGCGCTCAGGTGGTATATAACAGCACACGTACAGTGACACCAAATGCGCTCAGATGGTATGTAACAGCACACGTGCTGTGACACCAAATGCGCTCAGGTGGTATGTAACAGCACACGTACAGTGACACCAAATGCGCTCAGATGGTATGTAACAGCACACGTGCTGTGACACCAAATGTGCTCAGGTGGTATGTAACAGCACACGTGCGGGGACACCAAATGCGCTCAGGTGGTATGTAACAGCACACGTGCTGTGACACCAAATGCGCTCAGGTGGTATGTAACAGCACACGTACAGTGACACCAAATGCGCTCAGGTGGTATGTAACAGCACACATGCTGTGACACCAAATTTGCTCAGGTGGTATGTAACAGCACACGTGCGGTGACACCTAATGCGCTCAGGTGGTATGTAACAGCACACGTACAGTGACACCAAATGCGCTCAGGTGGTATGTAACAGCACACGTGCTATGACACCAAATGCGCTCAGGTGGTATGTAACAGCACACGTGCGGGGACACCAAATGCGCTCAGGTGGTATGTAACAGCACACGTGCTGTGACACCAAATGCGCTCAGGTGGTATGTAACAGCACACGTACAGTGACACCAAATGCGCTCAGGTGGTATGTAACAGCACACATGCTGTGACCAAATTCGCTCAGGTGGTATATAACAGCACACGTGCGGTGACACCAAATGCGCTCAGGCGGTATGTAACAGCACACATACAGTGACACCAAATGCGCTCAGATGGTATGTAACAGCACACGTGCTGTGACACCAAATGCGCTCGGGTGGTATGTAACAGCACACGTGCTGTGACACCAAATAAGCTCAGGTGGTATGTAACAGCACATGTACAGTGACACCAAATGCGCTCAGGTGGTATGTAACAGCACACGTACAGTGACACCAAATGCGCTCAGGTGGTATGTAACAGCACACGTGCGGGGACACCAAATGCGCTAAGGTGGTATTGAACAGCACACGCACAGTGAGAGCGACTGCGTTTCTGTGCAATTCAATAGCCCACTTGCATTAACAGCAACTGCCTTTCTGTGCAAATAAATAGCACACTTGCAGTAACAGTTAGTGCGTCTATGTGCAATTAACTAGCACACGTTGACTAACACGGAATAGTGACACCAAATGCGCTCAGGTGGTATTAAACAGCACACGCACAGTGAGAGCGACTGCGTTTCTGTGCAATTCAATAGCCCACTTGCATTAACAGCAACTGCCTTTCTGTGCAAATAAATAGCACACTTGCAGTAACAGTTAATGCGTCTATGTGCAATTAATTAGCACACTTTGACTAACACGGAGTAGTGACACCAAATGCGCTCAGGTTGTATTATTAAACAGCACACGCACAGTCAGAGCGACTGCGTTTCTGTGCAATTCAATAGCCCACTTGCATTAACAGCAACTGCCTTTCTGTGCAAATAAATAGCACACTTGCAGTAACTGTTAATGCGTCTATGTGCAATTAACTAGCACACGTTGACTAACACGGAGTACTATGTTTAAGGTGAACCCTAAAGTACAATCTCCTGCCTGACAGATACTAATAGCAGATCTAGCTAAGCTATACAGTTTATAAATATATTGACAACGCCTAGGGATGTGAATATATTCTCTACAAACTGTAAATTTAACTATACGGACTAGCCTCCCTGCTCTAGTATCTATCTATCTATCTATCTATCTATCTATCTATCTATCTATCTATCTGAAAAGACACTGTGTCTCTATCTATCTATCTCTCTCTCTCTCTCTCTCTCTGTCTGTCTGCAAAGCAAGCCGGAACACACTACACGAGGCCGCCCGGGAGGCGGCCTTTTATAGTGTGGGGCGTGTGGTAAAGCCCTGAGCCCTAATTGGCCAAAGCACCCAGGCTTTGGCCAATTCGGTCTCTTCGTTTTTTGGGCGCTGTGATTGGCCAAGCATGCGGGGTCATGGTGCATGCTTGGCCAATCATCAGCGCGCAACGCTGCAGTGAATTATGGGCCGTTGCGCGTCATTCGAATTTGGCGCGAACGACCCGATTTGTTTGTTTTCGACGAACGATCGAACAGCCGATGTTCGATGCGAACATGTGTTCACATCGAACACGAAGCTCATCCCTAATCCTTGCACCTTGATCCCTTATTAGCAGGTGTTCCCCGGTCAGATATGTAAGAACGAAATGGATGCCAACATAGTGTATAACTATTTAATGTAAAATTAGGGTAACAAAAAAAAAAATCCCTATCATCTCTGGTTATTACCAAGGCTACTTGGCTAGTCACGGTTGATGTAGAGTCCCTGTACACTAACATCAAACAGGGAGATGCTATTGAGGCAGTGACTATGGCGCTAGGAGCAGAATCAAAACTGCAAGAAGTCCAGATAAAATTCCTAGTACACGGACTGAAACATGCCATGTGAAACAATTATTTTTGGGCTCAGGGCAAATTTTATAATCAGATCAGGGGCGTAGCCATGGGGGCAAGATATGCCCCCTAGTGTGGCAAATCTGGTAATCAACAAGTGGGGGGAGAAACTATCTACCAAGCCAACCATGTGTCCCATGTGTTCTATTATAAAAGATATATCGACGATATTATCCTTGTATGGGAAAGGTCATGGTCTACTTTTGAAACTTTCCTACAAGGATTAAATATCAACCATTATGGACTTAAAGGGTCACTAAAGGAAAAACATGTTTTTTGCTGAAATGACTGTTTACAGGGTATAGAGACATAATAGTTAAGTGATTCCTTTTAAAAACAGATAAAAATCATATAATGTGCCTCTAGTTTCATTTTCGTTTTTGCATCTAGCTTAGTTTTTGCATGTAATTTAATGCCTCTGTGCTGGACAGTGCCATAGAGAGTTTAGTTTAGTATTTTAGCTGTATTTTAGCTGTTATAACTGAGGTTGACAGCTTTAAACTAAGTGTATTATTGGGATTTGAGGTTTACGAGTTATTGCTGGTTGCGAGGTATCGCTGCTGAAACCGGCACAGAGGCTTGTATTTATCTCCTCCCCTTATTCTTATTGAGTGACGGATAAATTGATCTACCAGTGCGTGGCCAGGTACGCTTCCTGAGGACGTAATACGAAACGTACGTACGTCGAGGCGGTACCTGGCCACGCACGCATCCACTACACTTCCTGTCCCGTACGGCTTCACTGCCCATTTCCTACTGCGCCTGCGTGAGTCTCACGCTGGCTTGTGAATGGGCGCACTGCTCTCTGAGAACACACACAGTTCCCAGAAAGCAGCGCGCCCCATTCACAAGGAGAAGGACAAGAAGAAAAGGCACCGCGGAGTGGAAGAGGCAGATTACGGACTTCCGCATAGCAACAGGTATTTCGGGTGAGTATTTTTTTTTTTTCAGGTTTTTTTTATTTAATTTTTTAAACAACATGGGAAAATGTTGTTTTCCTGGGTGGAGCTCTGCTTTAAGGGACAGACGTCATAAGCCTGGGGTCGTCGTCACCACCGATCCTGGCCTGTCATCCCACCACCCCCCATGTGTGGCCCTCTTGGCCGGCGGTGTGTGTTCCTGGGGTTGTGCTCTACTGAGTAGGCCCAGTAGTCAGATTGGGTCTATGTTTGCAGAGTGGTCCTGTGCTGTCCGTCCTGAGGGAGGAAGCCACTCGATGAAGAACCTGTCTTGGAGAGCACCGAGCAAGAGGCTGGTATCTTAGGAGAGGCCTTGAACTTCATCGAAGGACGCACTATTACTAAGAGGCTGAATGATGGTCGCCTGTCAGTTTTGAGTTCACAAGAATTTATTCAAGAGAGATCCGGGTGCTTAATCCTGTGCTGAAAGGATTCTGGACCGAATATATCTCCATCTTTGGGAAGGTCTGTGGCAGAGACTTTACCAAGTTTCCATGTGACATCCTGGCTGCTAGGTTAGTGAGAGAGGCCTATTCAGGTGCACAATACCCGCTCTGGCTAGAGTGGCGACGCCGACGAAGGCTACGTTGCTGGAAGCAGGGCTGTTTTCGAACAAAAGTTATACACCGGCTGCTCTAGTCCTGCAAAGGAAACTGCGTTCCTGCTGTGAAAAAAGTGCAGGGACTCTGTTCCCACGTGTTCCTGCAGGACTTGATCCCTGTCTGATACCCTAGAGACGACGAAGGAATAAAGGTAACATGCCGCCCAAAAACAAACTAGCAGCTCTTTTAGGGGTAGTGCTACACCTGTCTGCTGTGTTCCTTGGCATTTGTGATGCTGTCTGTTGTGTTCCTTGGCATTTGTGATGCTGTCTGTTGTGTTCCTTGGCATTTGTGATGCTGTTTGTTCACAAAGGTTCTCTAACAAACATCTGAGAGCTTTACAGAACAGCTGTATTTATACTGAGATTAAATTACACACAGGTGGACTCTATTTACTAATTAGGTGACTTTTGAAGGAAATTGGTTCCACTAGATTTTAGTTAGGGGTATCAGAGTAACGGGGGCTGAATACAAATACATGCCACACTTTTCACATATTTATTTGTAAGAAATGTTGAAAACCATTTATCATTTTCCTTCCACTTCACAATTCTGTGTCACTTTGTGTTGGTCTAAAATCCCAATAAAATACATTTACGTTTTTGGTTGTAACATACAAGGGGTATGAATACTTTTTCAAGGCACTGTATATACGCAACATTAGAGGAAATATTCTGCAAAGTTCTGTCAGGTAAAATCCAACATATTGGGCACAAAATTCTTCCACCTGTGTGCATGAGGCGGTGGCGGCCTATTAGATAGATTGTATGTGAGGTGTTGGAATGGATCCTGATGATGATATTTGTATTATTAGATATCTATAGTTTGTACGTACGATATTTTTTGTTGTATTTATTTTTATGGTTGAACCAGATGGACTTGTGTCTTTTTTCCACCTGACTAACTATGTATGTGAGGTGTTGGAGGATTGTACATGCTATGACACTGAATATCAGAGGTAATAATCCTGACATACACACAATGGGTGATGTTGCCTCTATTTTATGTCATATAGTATGATATCAGTGTGTGGTGATGATAATGATGTACACACACACAGTGTATGAAGGGTAGCATTGCTGGATGTCCATTAGAGCATCTCCAGGGAAGATGATGCAGCGCGGAGGGATCTCCATCTCCAGCCTCATCACCAAGGTCATCCACCCTGTCCATCCTCCGCTGACACAGCCGCCCATTCAGAGCCCTGCTCAGCCCCAGTTGCTCCGGTTACCCACGGGTACCCCTCAGCTTACCCGGTCCCGCCTCCCCCCGCCCTCTGGCCCCTCTCCTCAGCTCCTCCCGCCCCCGGCTCTTCATCGCGGACTACTTGTCGTCGCGGAGGCAGACAGGGCGGTGCTGCTGTGCAGCCATCTTTGGTCCATTAGATCCGAGCTGTGCTAGAGGCAGAGGAGCTCCCCCCCGGGCACCGACTCAGGATGGATGAAGAGTACGATGTCATTGTGCTGGGCACCGGCCTGACAGTGAGTATGAGGGGGGACTTCATTGTGCCAGGGCTGGGCACTGCATGGGGATGTGCCATCCTCTGGGGGGGGAGACTACAAGTGCCAGCATGCCCTGCTCAGTGTGTAGTGACTGAGCTGTGACACCCCCTGTGCCATCAAGTGGAATGTATTGTCATCATGGCGGTTCCTTATATGGAGGGCAGGCCTTGTGTCTATGGAAGAACAACAAGTAACAGCACACCTTGCTTCATTGTACAATGACTGGGCACTGCCATAGGGGCACCTATACCTCCCTGTGCTATCAGCTGGGCCTTATAAACAGATTGGGGGGTTCCTAATATGGAGGGCAGGCCGTGTGTCTATTAAAGAACTACAAGATTCAGCATGCCCTGTTTCATTTTACAATGACTGGGCACTGCCAAAAGGGGCACCTGTCCCCCCCCCCTTGCTATCACCTGGGCCATATAATCACATTGGGGGTTCCTTATATGGAGGGCAGGCTTTGTGTCTATGGGAGGACTACAAAGATCAGCATGCCCTGTTTAATTTTACAATGACTGGGCACTGCCAAAGGAGCACCTATACCCCCTGTGCTATCAGCTGGGCCATTAGTCATCATAGGTGTTCCATATACAGAGGACAGGCCTTGTGTTCATAAAATAACTACAAGTAACAGCATGCCATGCTTTATTGTACGACTGGGCATTGCCAGAGGGCACCTGCACCCCCTGTGCTATCAGCTGGGCCATTAGTCATCATAAGGGGGCCATATATGGAGGTAAGGCCTTGTAATTATTGAAGAACTACAAGGATCAGCATGCCCTGCTTTATTGTATCATGTGCACCAACACCCACTGTGTCATTAGCTAGGTCATTGAACCATCATGGGGTCCGGGTAATGGAAGGTGTCCGGGGTAATGGAAGGTGTCCGGGGTAATGGAAGGTGTCCGGGGTAATGGAAGGGGTCCGGGTAATGGAAGGGGTCCGGGCAACGGAAGGGGCCCGGGCAATGGAAGGGGCCTGCTATCTGTTGGAGGAATACAGGTGTCCGTATGTCTTCCCCATTGTTTAGTAGTGAGCATTGTAACCGGACACCACTGTCACCTGTTATCTGATGGATCATCATGGCTGCTGTACTTATTGGGGCCCATGCCTTTTTGCCTTTGGAGAACTACAAGTGTCAGCATGTCCTGGCCCATCGTGGGCTCTGCCATCTCCCGTGCCCTCTGTAAACCTATGGACTGTATGGTTGTGGGGCTATTCCTACCCTTAGTGACTGGGCGCTCTGATGCCATCTGCACTATATGGCCGTACATAGTTGGGGGACTACAAGGGTCAGCTTGCTTTATCAATGCCCAAATTTCTTCATAGGCAGCTGGTAGACATGACTGATATAGCTGCCAACATGGCCTGTTTAGGTTGTAATCACAGTACAATGACTTCCATGCACTGGACACTGCCCTCTTAATGGCTAAACACACATTGATTGGGGGACAGTAAGGTCTGTTTATTGGGGAACTACAAGCTCCAGCATGACCTGACACTGTTGTAGAACACTAATGTCACCTTTGTGGCCAGCTAGATGTTATTATATACAACACATTTGTTAAAGATTGGAGAACTACCGGCACCAGCATGACCTATGTTGTTAAGCAGTAACTGGGCTGTGCTCCCTATTGTGCCACGTCCTGCCAGTTTTTGGAGTCAGCTTAGAAACATACAAGTCCATGCAGTCTATATTTTACATTTGTGCTTTTTGGGGTACAACAAATCTCAGCAAGACCTGACTCCCCCCTCCTTACAATGCCACAGCTGACTTTCTGACTTCCACTATTGTCTAAATCAGTGGCCCCAAAACTGTGGCCCGTGGGGTACAATTCCTCTCACTGACACCGATGATGGGACGCAATTCTTCCCACTGACACCAATGGTGGAGCACTTTTCTACCCACTAATATCAAGGACTGGACACTATTTCTCCCAATGACACCAATCATGGGGCACGATTCCTCCCACCTACACCAATGATGGGGCACTATTCCTTTCGCTGACGCCAATGACGTGGCACTATTCCTCCCACTGACACCATTCCATTGACACCAATGACAGGGCACTATTCCTCCCACTGACACCAATGATGGGGCACTATTTCTCCAACTGACACCAAGGATGCGGAACTATTCCTCTCACTGATGCCAAGGATGGGGCACTATTCCCCCCACTGACACCATGATGGGGCACTATTCCCCCCACTGACACCATGACGGGGTACTATTCCACTGACACCAATGACACGGCACTCCCACTGACACCATGATGGGGCACTATTCCTCCCAATAAAGGGGCACTATTCCTCCCACTGACACCAATGATTGGGCACTATTCCTCCCACTGACACCAATGATGGGGAACTATTCCTCTCACTGACGCCAAGGATGGGGCACTATTCCACTGACACCAATGACAAGGCACTCTCACTGACACCAATGATGGGGCACTATTCCTCCCACTGACACCAATGACTGGGCATTATTCCTCCCACTGATAGATAGCAACAATATTTTCCACTCACACAGACAGACTAACCCCCCCAAGGTCTGAAGGACAGTAAACTGGCTTTTTGTTTCGAAGGTTTGCAGACCCCGATCTACATGTTTAGTATAGGGAGGGTATATTTGTATAGTTCTGCTCTCATTGTGCCCTTAGTGGAGACTTCAGGGAGGCTCTGCCATGTACAAGGCGCTTCACAACGACAATAAAACCTACACGAGCATGGCGGCTGGATGCTGTCATAGAACTAGAAAGCCCAGCATGTCCTGAGTACATGCCTTCCCACTTTATAACGTCTTATGTGAAATGTTTTCATGACGCCAGTTGGGTTTATGAAGTAGACAATGCAAGCAAGATCTGTGATGCCAGGGAATGGGAATTGCATGTGAAGTGGAATAGAGCGAAGTGTGATGAGGCTGGGGGATGGGACCGTGCTTTCTCTTGTACAGCGGAGGGGAGCGGCAATAGGCCATGGACTGATGCAAGCTGCAGGTTTTCTGATGACAGCAACTGGCTGATTCAGTGTATGAGGCAGCGGTGATGTGTCAAGTGCAGTAACCTCTAGCAACCAATCAGATCCTCATTACTAGAGGCAGAACAGGGAGATGTAAGCAGTGATTGGTTGCTGAGGAACTTTGCTCCTTGCCTTCTATGATAAGCCAGCCATTTTTCTCTCTCCATGTGGTGCTGGAGGAGTTAATAGCACACCAGGCAGACCCACCCTTTTGCCCATACTGGAGATTGGGATGCCCGTAGATGCGCGATGTGGATGAAGACATTTGATGGGTGGGTGGCAGATGGCAGCTGGGGAATTGATATGTCGGCAGTACTGGTTGCATTTTTGCCAGATGATCTTCTATCTGTTCTGGGTGTCTGTTCTATGGGTGGGGGCTCTTACCCTAGCTGGATACTCTCACTGACAAGTGTCAGGTTTCTGCCAGCAGAAAGGATCTGCACATCCTGGAATTCCAGCTAAACACAAGCACTCATGCAAACCTGCCTGCCAGGGTGTCAGCAAGCAACATGACACTCCGAGGTGTCACGTGGCAATGTGACGCTCTCTATAAGCAGCACAATCTCTATAGAGAGTGACAGGTGTCACATTGTAACAGGATGTCACTGTCTATAGTGTTGGGGTCACACACTAACAGGATGTCTCTGTAGATAATGTTAGGGTCACACAGTAACAGGATGTCTCTGTATAGAGTGTCGGGTCACACAGTAACAGGATGTCTCTGTAGAGAATGTTGGGGTTACACAGTAACAGGATGATTCTGTATAGAATTTTGGGGTCACACAGTAACAGGATGTCTCTGTAGAGTGTGTTGGGGTCACACAGTAACAGGACGTCTCCATCGATAGTGTTGGGGGTCACACAGTAACAGGATGTCTCTGTAGAGAATGTTGGGGTCACACAGTAACAGGATGTCTCTGTAGAGTGTGTTGGGGTCACACAGTAACAGCACGTCTCCATTGATAGTGTTGGGGTCACACAATAACAGGATGTCTCTGTAGAGAATGTTGGGGTTACACAATAACAGGATGCCTCTGTAGAGAGTGTTGAGGTCACACAGTAACAGGATGTCTCTGTAGAGAATGTTGGGGTCACACAGTAACAGGATGTCTCTGTAGAGAATGTTGGGGTCACATAGTAACAGGATGTCTCTGTAGAGAATGTTGGGGGTCACACAGTAACAGGATGTCTCTGTAGAGTGTTGGGGTTAACAGTAACAGGATGTCTCTGTAGAGTGTGTTGGGGTCACACAGTAACAGGACGTCTCCATCGATAGTGTTGGGGTCACACAGTAACAGGACGTCTCCATCGATAGTGTTGGGGTCACACAGTAACAGGACGTCTCCATTGATAGTGTCAGGGTCACACAGTAACAGGACGTCTCAATCGATAGTGTCGGGGTCACACAGTAACAGGATGTCTCTGTAGAGAGTGTCGGGTCACGCAGTAACAGGGTGTCTCTGTAGAGAGTGTCGGGTCACGCAGTAACAGGGTATCTCTGTAGAGAGTGTCGGGTCACACAGTAACAGGATGTCTCTGTAGAGAGTGTCGGGTCACACAGTAACAGGATGTCTCTGTAGAGAATGTTGGGGTTACACAGTAACAGGATGACTCTGTATAGAATGTTGGGGTCACACTGTAACAGGGTGTCTCTGTGGAGAGTGTCGGGTCACACAGTAACAGGATGTCTCTGTAGAGAATGTTGGGGTTACACAGTAACAGGATGACTCTGTAGAGAATGTTGGGGTCACACAGTAACAGGACGTCTCTGTAGAGAGTGTCGGGTCACACAGTAACAGGATGTCTCTGTAGAGAGTGTCGGGTCACACAGTAACAGGATGTCTCTGTAGAGAATGTTGGGGTCACACAGTAACAGGGTGTCTCTGTAGAGAGTGTCGGGTCACACAGTAACAGGGTGTCTCTGTAGAGAGTGTCGGGTCACACAGTAACAGGGTGTCTCTGTAGAGAGTGTCGGGGTCACACAGTAACAGGATGTCTCTGTAGAGAATGTTGGGGTCACACAGTAACAGGATGTCTCTGTAGAGAATGTTGGGGTCACAGAGTAACAGGGTGTCTCTGTAGAGAATGTTGGGGTCACACAGTAACAGGATGTCTCTGTAGAGAGTGTCGGGTCACACAGTAACAGGGTGTCTCTGTAGAGAGTGTCGGGTCACACAGAAATAGGATGTCTCTGTAGAGAGTGTCGGGTCACACAGTAACAGGATGTCTCTGTAGAGAGTGTCGGGGTCACACAGTAACAGGGTGTCTCTGTAGAGGGTGTATGTTTGGAGACTCTGCAGGTACAGAAACATACCTGTTGATCTGCCAGAAATGTGTCCAGCTTCTAAAGCTGACCATAGACTTGTATATTGTTTTCCTTTCAGCCTGATCTGATTCCCCAATCCCATCTACACGGTGCGGATGGACAAATCTCCCGGATGGACAAATCTCCCGCTGCAACTATTTTATCTTTTTTACTGACAGCCAGCCTTGCAGCTGTCAGATTCCCTAAACATCTGATTGGATGCAGCTGCTTTTAGGCCAACAGTTTTCTACCCAGATCATTTATTTTTCAGTCGAAGCCAGCAGGGCCACCTACCTGCTGAATGAATTTGGGCTGGTTCATGAGGAACCAACCGAAATGTACTCTTTGTATGGCCAGCTTAATGCAGTTGTAAAGCTTCATTTTTTGTCAAAAATAACAAACACAATATACTTACCTGCTCTGTGCTGTGGTACGGCACAGAGTGGCCCTGGACTTCTCCTGCCAGTGCTCTAGGCTCCTCCTCCTCTTCTCACTGCGTCATCGCAGGAAACTATTTCCTATGGGGATCCACCTGAAAGATCGTTCCTGAGATGGGCTGTGTGCATCTATAGACATACACAAGACAGCTTGGCCACACCCCCGTTCTCTCCTCACAGGATTTGATTGACAGCAGCAAGAGCCAATGGCTCCTGAGTCCTGTGAGGGGCGGAGGAGAGAGCAGCACTGCTACACTCGAGCACAGCACTAGATTGAGAGAGAGCTCAGGTTAGTATTTAGGGAGGTGAGAGTGTGATAGAATACTGGGACATTGTTTACCTTAAGATAAAACTAAAGGCAAAACTTTTTTTTTGGAGAGGGATTAGAACCCTGTCTCTTTTTTATATTCTGTCTGCGCCCCCTTTAGGGAGATTCATCCTCTCTATTTGTGCTGTTTACCCTTATCATTGAAAGTAAAAGAAAACCCCACATTTTGGGTTGTCCCCAGAAAAGTAATCAAGGGGAAATCTTCCAATGGGGACACTAGTTCTGGTGACATAGGGGTCCCCAATTAATTCCTCTAATTTGCAGGGATTTCCTCTCACTTCCTGTTTGGCTATGGGACAGGAAGTAAAAGGAAATCTCCAAGATGGGACACAGATGGCAAAAGAAAAAATCTGACGGTGGTAATAACTCTCTTTTTTCTATCAAGAATTAGGAGGGCTAATCTGGCACCTCGAGATAACACAGGAAGTGTACATAGGACCCAGGACAGCTCTGAAATTCTGACAAGATCAGCAGTTTTTTTTTCAGTTTTTTTTATTTATAAAACAGATATAACAAAAGACTTTCAATGGCATTTTCAACAGACCAAAAGGGAGCGAAGAAGGGAAGATCATTGTCAGGGTTTACCTACACTTTGATATACAGGGAATTTGTTTTAAAGCTGTCCGGAGTTCCACCTAAAATTGTCTTGCATTGCTTTTCATATATTCACACCAGGGAAAAACTAAGCATAAATTAAAAGTCTCCTAATGTATAGCAGGGTATTAAAGTGTTACTAAACCCACTACAGTAAAATCAGTCTGTTTATGCAGTAAAGCATGCTTGTTATACTCACTGTGGAACCTAAGTGGTTAATCCTTCGCATTGTAAAAAAAAAAAAGGCTGTTTGATCCTGTATTCTTTGATCCTCCCCTTTTACTGTCCCCAATTAATCTCCTGATAGTACAGAGCCCTAAGAAGCACTCTGCACATGCTCAGTTTGATGTGTATTGCTAGAGAGTTTTTTTTTGGAGGGGGGGGGGGGTGCCTGTGATCAGCACAGTGCCATTCAGCACTGTCCAGGGTCAGGGGTCATGCAGCCTTAAAAGACAGTCAAAGTAGAATGAAAACTTCTCCTACAAACTTTAACCAGACATTTACTAATATAAGTCACAAGACTGCTCTAACTGCTGATGAGAAAGGGTATTATATTTACTAAAGTAATTTCCATGTTCTGTGTATTGTGGAATAGCAGATATAGTGAATGCAATGTCCTGGGTTTAGTAAGACTTTCATGTACAAATGTAAAATGTAACAAAATTGTACAATTCATAGTGTGTACTTACTGAAAATACTTGATGGTAGATAAGACCTTGTGATACTTGTATTGGAACTGATGAGTTGTTTTTAGCTGTCTGACATGGATTGTGTGCTTTTCAGGAATGTATCCTGTCTGGTATTATGTCTGTCAATGGAAAGAAGGTCCTGCACATGGACAGGAATCCCTACTATGGCGGAGAGAGCTCTTCCATCACCCCTCTGGAGGAGGTATGTATCCTGCCCAGCGTTCATTTTTCTTCTTAATAGTATGCATTTAAAGAGCACATGTCACTAACCTAAGTGAGCCATTGTAGAGAAAAAAACTCAAACTAGCTGTAATTGGTCTCTTTTTTTTTTTTTTTTTTTTGTTTCTTCAAGGATGTCCCTGAGTTGTTTTCTGTATGCAAATTCCAGGCGACACCCCTTGCATCCTTCAAAGCATTGCATAAGCCTGTGTATAGGTTATTATTGTGCATTGAATTATGCTAGAGTACTAGGTCGGCCTACAAAATTTGGAATTAGCATACTGACTGTATGGGACTCCAACTCCAAATACTGTATATTTCCCCACTGGGTAGATTCCTCCTCTATTTGTCCTGGTCACCAAGAAAATTATGTACAAATAGGGGGGAGGTTTGGGACTTTAGATGAGGCACATAGATGTGCCTCCATCCCTGGTACAAATAAAGAAAAGGAGTATTGGGACTTATTGGGCCCATATATGCGCCCATGCTACGCCGGCCTGTGCAAACATTTTAGACGTATGTTGGTTTGTGGGTCTGGAGCACACATACGCCGGCGCACATTTGCACTTTCGTCAGCGTAATGTGCTATACGTCGGCGTAAGTGCTTTGTGAATCTGGGTCTCAGTCTTTACACCAGTTTAAGGGAGCAAAAACAACTGCTAGGTTTTATATCATTCTTATAGTCATGTAATGGGTATCATATTCTTGGGCAGGCTGTACATAAACTACTAGTCCCGGCATGATCAGGTACCATATCTTGTATTCTGTGTATAATCTGCTTTTTTACCTACAGCTTTATAAAAGGTTTGAGATCCCCGATGGACCCTCTGAGAGCATGGGAAGAGGACGTGACTGGAACGTGGACCTGATTCCCAAGTTTCTCATGGCTAATGGTGAGTATATATTGTATCACATCTCAGATGCATTGTAGGAGGGAGATCTACTAAAAGTTTAAATGGAGCATTTGCACAGGACAGGTGCAGTGTTCAAATTTGTCTCCGAATTCAAGGCCCCCCTCCATACCATTGCATCACGGTAACATGGGTATTACTGTGCATTGCGGTAACAAGCAGGACCGTTTGCAGTCTTAATGAAGAATGGCACCCCAGTGCATATTACAATAGGTGCCGATGGGCCCACACCACAATTAAAAGCAAAAATCAGGTCCTGTTTTTTTCCAATTCTGTGCGCTGGCAGCACATTCTAAATGAATGGACTGCCCTAATGCAAGGATCATTAACACACGTACTGTAATGTACTGCAACTGTGTGAAGCCTACAGTAAAAGCCTAAAGACTCCAACGATACCTGTCTTTTTTTTTTTTTGTGGGTTTCCCCGTACCCAATTCGCATAACAGGAGATTCTCTCAATGGAGCCGGTGTGGCCGCAGTCCGCATAGGAAAAGGGTCCTGTGCGTCTTTGCGTTTCAGGCAAAAATTTGGATCTGATTTGCCCCTGAAATGGAGAACAGCGACACAATGGACCGCTGCTGCGAGCCGTGGCCGCAACTAGTGTAAACCGGGCCTTAATAGGACTCTGGAGCAGTTAAAAACATGGCCTTTTTATCTGCTTTTCAGTTAACCACAATTGTGAAAAACGTTGAGTAATCCAAACACAAAAATGATGACTGCATGTTGTTGTAAAACAGGAAGCAAAATCTGAACACAATGTTGAATCCGAGCCACAGAAGAGGAAGCGCCTGGATTGCAGCTGTATGTCAGTTTAGCCGGAGCTTCTAAGAATTGTGATGCAAACTGTGTATTTTCTGGGTCCTAATCTTTCTATTTGTCTGCCACCTAATCTACCGTACATCCACATATACTCCTCAGTTGTACTTCACTGTGCTCCACTTCTCAGAAGTACCCAAATGTTAATTTAGTAAAATGTCCAACAATCCCTCCCTCCCTCCTTTCTGCAGTAGTGAGAATGATTCTGATTGGTTTCTGTGACCAATTAAAGGAACTACTTTATCTCGTCTATGTTTTTCATTTTTTAGCCTGATATGGCTTACAGATGAGAAATATACAGCCCTGGCCAAAAGTTTTAAGAATGACAGAAATATAAATTTTCACAAAGTCTGTTGCTTCAGTGTTTTTAGATCTTTTTGTCAGATGTTACTTTGGTATACCGAAGTATAATTACAAGTATTTCATAAGTGTCAAAGGCTTTTATTGATAATTACATTAAGATTTTGCAAAGAGTCAATAGTTGACCCTTCTTTTTCAAGACCTTTGCAATTCACCCTGGCATGCTGTCAATCAACTTCTGGGCCACATCCTGACTGATGGCAGCCCATTCTTGTATAATCAATGCTTGGAATTTGTCAGAATTTGTGGCAAATTTTTGCTCACCCGCCTCTTGAGGATTGGCCACAAGTTCTCAATGGGATTAAGGTCTGGGGAGTTTCCTGGCCATCGACCCAAAATGTAGTTGTTTTGTTCCCCAAGCCACTTATTTATCACTTTTGTCTTATAGCAAGGTGCTCCATCATGCTGGAAAATTTATTTTCTTCACCAAACTGTTCTTGGCTGGTTGAGAGAAGTTGCTCCCGGAGGATGTTTTTGTACCATTCCTTTATTTTATGGCTGTGTTCTTGGGTGAAATAGTGAGTGAGCCCACTCTCTTGGCTGAGAAGCAACCCTAATCATAAATGGTCTCAGGATGCTTTACTGATGGTAGCTAGGCGTGTCAAATTTAATCCGTGCATCGCGATTCGGGTGTCCCCGATGCGGCATCGATGCATGCGACCGTAATAATCGATGTTTAGCCCCGAGAGAGAGCGCTCCGTTCGGATGTTACCTTATGGTGCGCTCATGTGACTGCCCGGCCCGCCTCTCTGCTTTTACGTCTCTCCTGGTGTCAACCCCGCCCACTGACTGTATCAGATCAGTAGAAAGGCGGGAGGTGCTGATGCCAGGGGAGACTGGACTGCAGAGAGACACGCATCGCAGACTTTTTTCACCGGACCGAACCCTGCCTGGCTGAGCCTGCAGCCCGCTGAGCCTGCCTTGCTGAGTGCAGTAGTTTTTAGTCTGTCTGCAGTTCTCCAACTTCCATTGCAAAGCCGCCTGCCATAATAATTGATAAAAAGGGTAAGGCTAGGTTGGGACACAGTGACTGACACACTAGACTGCTCTCTCTCTCTCACAGAGAGAGAGACAGACAGGCAACAGCCTGCAGGACTTGTCATCTGCCCTGTCCCCTCACTCCAGTCACAATGCAGTCCAGTGATCAAGTCGGGACCACTTGAGTGAGGGGGGGGGGGGGTGCACTGCAGAGAGAGAATGTATTAGAGTGACTCGAGTGAGTCAGACGACTCCAGTCACCAACTTGAACTTAGAGTCCCATAGTGGACCCCTGGCCTGGCTGCAACATCCATCCATACATCTCTTGACTGGATGCTATCTATGTGATGTCTACAGGCAGCGGTTATCAGACAAGAATGGCAGTGGTGTGATTGTACAGAATTACAGATGTTCACAATCTCTGTCTTGCTATCTCCTGTATCCTGTCTGAATCCTCTGACCACCACCTGTATCCTGTCTGCCATCCTCTGACCACCTCATGTATCCTGTCTGCCATCCTCTGACCATCTCCTGTATCCTGTCCGCCATCCTCTGACCACCTCCTGTATCCTGTCCGCCATCCTCTGACCACCTCCTGTATCCTGTCCGCCATCCTCTGATCACCTCCTGTATCCTGTCCGCCATCCTCTGACCACCTGTTCTGTACCCTGTCCACCTCTCCTGTAGCATGTCCGCAGTCTCTGATCATCTCCTGTAGTATGTCTGCAGTCTCTGATCATCTCCTGTAGCATGTCTGCAGTCTCTGATCATCTCCTGTAGCATGTCTGCAGTCTCTGATCATCTCCTGTAGCATGTCTGCAGTCTCTGATCATCTCCTGTAGCATGTCCGCAGTCTCTGATCATCTCCTGTAGCATGTCCGCAGTCTCTGATCATCTCCTGTAGCATGTCCGCAGTCTCTGATCATCTCCTGTACCACGCCTGCAGTCTCTGATCATCTCCTTTAGTATTTTGGGGGGAGAGTCATTCGCACTTGCGCTGCAAACGTGATGCATCGCGGAATCGAATCGAATCGTGGACTTGATAATCATAAACCGATGAAGATGCGCAACCCTAATGGTAGCGCTCACCTTTTCTTCTCCAGACAAGGTTTTTTCTGGATGCCCCAAACAATCGAAGAGTGGATTCATCAGATAAAATGACTTTCCCTCAGTTCTCAGCAGTCCAATCCCTGTACCTTTTGCAGAGT
Source organism: Rana kukunoris (assembly GCA_029574335.1). Lineage (NCBI taxonomy): Eukaryota > Metazoa > Chordata > Amphibia > Anura > Ranidae > Rana > Rana kukunoris. Next base: position 82,920 of record JAJQKJ010002191.1, on the reverse strand, counting down.
ATCAATCTGTCCCTGATGTTTTTCCTGTGAAGAAGTGGCTTCTTTGCTGTCCTTCTTGACACCAGGCCATCCTCTAAAAGTCTTCCCCTCACTGTGTGTGCAGATACACTCGCACCTGCCTGCTGCCATTCCTGAGCAAGCGCTGCACTGGTGGTTCCCCGATCCTTCGGCTGAATCAGCTGTAGGAGACTGTCCTGGCGCTTGCTGGACTTTCTTGGGCACCCTAAAGCCTTCTTCACAAATGCAGTACTGACATATAATCACACTCACAGGTTGGACTTGATGGATTTGTGTCTTTTTTTTTTTTTTTAACCTCATCTACAATGTAACTATGAAGTGAAAATGTTTTTATGGTGATTAAGTTAATTTTCATGGCAAACGGGGACTTTGCAATTAATTGCAATTCATCTGATTACTCTTCTTAACATTCTGGAGTATATGCAAATTGCCATCATAAAAACTGAAGCAGCAGACTTTGTGTAATATTTGTGTCATTCTCAAAACTTTTGGCCATGGCTGTATAATGCTACAGTGTTCTTTACAGCCAATGGAAACCATCATAGAGGTACCCTTGCCAGTACATATTATTGCAGCATGTAAATTATGTTTTTTTATGCTGAACTATTTCTCCAAAATTCTTGCTGCATCTTGCCAACTCCATTTATTTTGGGTGGCCTGCAGAACGTCACTGCTACATACACAGGGCAAAAGTAGCAAGTGCCATTTATGCCTACTGTTGGGCTAATCAACACTCAATGGGTCTGCCCCACACAAAGTAAAACAGTGTAGCAACTGATTGGTAACCTTTCATTATTTTCACATCTAGGTCAATGCCCTTACACATTATCAGAGCATATTAATTAGGGCAAATAGCGTGCAAGAAAAAAATCAACAAGCTTAATCAATCAAATCCACCTTTCTTTCTCATTCATCGATGGACACAAGAAGTCATTCACTGCCTCCAAGTTGATTGAACACTGCCAAGCAAAAAAACTGCTGGCCAGCCTAGGATTACAGCTTTCTACTACCAGCATTTCTCAGTTTTTTTGCTAGTGTCCTTGGAGTATGGAACTCTTTTTTTTTTTTTTTTAAGCTTTGCTGTGCAAGACCAGAATCACACTCTGAATCTCATATGAATCTCACAGGAACCACACCTGTGATTCAGTGTGGTGCAATTTGAGCTCATTCATTTTGAATGGGCTCAAATTGCACTGCATCCCCACCAAAGTCCTGCATGCAGTAATTTTGTGAACTCACTGCAACAGGATCGCATAGTACAAAACGACTGCATTTGCAATCTGCATTTGGGGTGTTATTAAGATTGCACTGATACGTTCTGCAGATCGGAAGAGCTTTCCCCGCACTGCATTCTGATGTGAACAGAGGCTAAAAGACTAACCTTTTTTGGTAGAATATTTTTATCTCATGCTTCAATTACATGGGTGCTGAGCCTTTCCTCCTGGCAGCAGCATTTTGTCAGGAAAAAAAAACGGAGGTTTGTTAAAGTGTCTAAAGCTTTTATATGCTTTTAGGCCCATTTACAGGTGTCAAGAGCTTGGGCTTTCATTCATTTCATTGGCCAGAATAATAGAATTTTCATGCTCTATAAAATCCTTTTCTTGGAGTCTATTGAGAAACACAGGTCCCACCCCAGTGTGTTTAATCATGCTCTCTGTACAGCTTTGCTATAAAACTCAGGGATGCTGGTAGTGAGAGGGCTTATTCTAGGCTGGGCTACAGTTCTTTTGCAAGTCCTTCAGTAGGCAGCAGTATACCCAAAAATGAATGACATCCAGTGTCCCTTAATGGACTCCAACAAAAGGATTTCACTGTTGCTACACTGAGCCTCTAAGCCCAGGTTCACACTGTACAGCGGGAATTAAATTGTGCAAGTTCAGCTGAATTCGCACGATTTCATACCCGCATGTCAGTCCGACTTCGAGGACAATTTCAGAGACATCTGTGTGGGTTTCTGCACAGATGCCTATTGAAATCGCACCCCGAAGCCCCCAAAATTAGTACAGAAACTACTTTTGGAAAACGGTGCGGTGGCGCAAAGTACCATTGCCGGCAATAACTGCTGATTTGGCATGCGATTTGACATGTCAAATCCCTGCAATGTGAACCTAGATCTCTTTGTCCTTGGGTTTTCCTTCATACCACTTTTTATTTCAAGGTGATAATGGGCATATGCAGGGAATGAGACAACCATGTTTCGAGTTTGTTGGCATTGGATTCACTACATAATGTTCTCTCTTTTGCTTCGGAATGTTGGGATGTGTCAAGGAATGAAATAAACAAACTTGTTAGCTCTAATCTTTTTTTTATATAAATTTAAAAAAAAATATTTCCCTTACACAATAAGAACATGACTGCAAAGACCTGTAACCAAGAGGTAGCTTGACATAAAGGTGCTCAGTATTTAATCATGCAGTACTATGACACATAAACAAGCATTGGGTAAAGGAAAAGCAGAGAGGAGAGCAGGAAAAAACGAATGTGGATCAAACTTACTGGAACCTCTCCAGGTGGTACACACTTAAAATGTTGCGCACCAGGAAGGGTAGTGAAGTATGACTAGTCATTGGCAGTAGGGTAAACGAGTTTAGGAAAGAAAATACAAATAATTGAGTGCACTCCCAAAATAGAGCCTATAAGAAATACTAATACAGAGGGCAGACTGTAATAAGGGAAATCTGTTCTGCGTTCAAAAATAGTGTTTAAATGGATATACTATAGTCCGTATAAGTAGTCCATAAACATAGTAATCAATAAAGCTTCGCTTGATGGCAGCCAGCTGACAGATGAAGCAATCTGTAGTGAAACAAGAAAAACACAAAAGCGGCACCTTCTAAGCGTAGCAGCAGGGTTATTTATTAAATAATGTGGAAATCTAAAAAAAAAAAATACTCACAAGGCAGGTGTAAGATCGGGCATACATAAGTACAGGTTTTCATCCGCGGGTGGTGGTAGTCATCTGTCGCGCTGGATATCAGGGTCTTCCATGCTTCTGACGGCGGAGCCGACGTGGGACCGGGCTCCCCCGGAACCAAAGGGCAGGGAGCCTGTTTCCAGGTGTAACTGCGCAAATGACGTCACTTCCAGGCGCGGGAGGATGCGCGCGTTCGGGGCATTCATGTCCCTTCCTCAGGCAGTGGGGAATCCATTTTGGTGAAGGGAAATATAGCCTCTAGTCGGCCAGCCCATGTCACTCCCATTGGCAAGTTTATTGAGAGGCAGACCTAATAATACCGCCCACAATCTATACGGGGAAGGGATCGAGCAAACTACAGGAAAAACAGTACACAGTAAAACCAAAAGTGTAAAGTGCACACATAAACACAAAAATACAGATGTACAATATTACTCAACCTGATGTACACATGGAAAACACCACGGGCGCATCAGCCATTCATTGTTGTAAACCAACAATGCCAAACCAATAATGACTACACAAGGGGAGTAGATATTATATGAGTACACATCTAATTAAAATCCTGCATGGATGGAAGCTCATGCTGAAATGTTATCAACACAAGCCGACCAGTAACGCTAATAAGTTATATGGGGAGGATTATAAAAACTGGACTGTGGAATATGGTATTAGCATAATCAGAGCCCACTGGCCTCTTAAAAAATTAATTAATTAATTAAAATATTATATGTAACGTACAGTCAAAACATCATGACTTATACTGTCCTACAAAAAGGATTTAAAAATATTAAAAAAAAGGAGGGGAGGAGGGATTATAAATATTATTATAAAAATAGTACTTATGTCTGAGCTTTCACTCATATAAAAATATCTACATAAATAAATTAATATAAATAAAAAACAATATAAAAGTAGTATGTATAGAAAGAAGATCCCGATATAGATAACAAACCAAGATATAAGCACAGGAATACATCAATATTATAATAGAATATTAATTTCTATTCCCTCGTTTAAGCCACCAGGCGAGAGACTGTCTAAAGTAAATATCCAATAATTCTCTCTCTCGCACAAGCGTCTGTAGCGTTCTGCTGTTGGGAGAGATCTGGGGATGGCCTCTAGGACCCATACACGAAGCCCATCTGTGGACTGATCGTGATGTTCTTTGAAGTGGCGAGCAACACTATACTTCTCTAAACCCTGTTCAATGGTATTTCTGTGCTCGCCAAACCTTTTACGGAGGGCGCGTATAGTGTGCCCTACATAGAGGAGTCCGCAGGGGCAAGTGAGGCAGTATATAACATAATCGGATCCACAGGTAAAAAAATTGGGTATGATATATTGGTTGCCGTTATGAATGAAATGTTTCTGTCTATGAGTGACAAATTTACAAGTAAGGCACCTAGGTTTTCTACATTGATACATCCCTTTGATTTGAAAAAATGTCAGGGAGGCACTGGATTGGGACCTAATATTCATAGTATGACTGGGTGCTATCAGATTTTTTATATTCTTAGCTCGTCTATAGCTGACCAAAGGACGGTCAGAAATAGTGGACTTCAAATGTGGGTCCTCCATAAGGATAGGCCAATGCTTACGAAGAATCTGCTCCATTCTGCGGAACTGAGTGTGATATTGGGTAATGAACCTAGTAGGTTGGGGAGGAGTGTTGGACTTTTTGACCGAGACTTTGTCTACATCAGTCTGAAGGTATTTTTGAAAAGCGTCCTCGACTAGCTCTTTAGGGTAGCCCTTATCCGCAAATTTATTTTTCAAAAGGTGCCCATGTGTAGTGTAGTCTTCAGAGCGGGTACAGTTGTGCTTGAGACGACAGAACTGGCTCTTGGGAATATTGTTGACCCAACTTGGGTGGTGGCAACTATTATAATGTATATAGGAATTTCCTGCTGTTGGTTTAATATAGTTTTGGGAGTGAATTACGTTGTCGTCATGGGATAATTCTAAGTCCAGGAACACTAAAGTTTGTTCGTCAGTGACGTATGTAAATGATAGACCCATATTGTTGGAATTGCAGTGCTCCACAAATGGTGGAATGGAGCTATCGGGGCCATCCCAAATGATGATGATATCATCTATATACCTCCCGAAATAAATAAGATGTTGAGCAAAGGGATTATTGGACCAAATATTAAATTTTTCCCAATATCCCATCGTTAGGTTAGCGTAGCTGGGGGCAAAATTAGCCCCCATAGCCGTCCCTTGCGTTTGAATATAGTGATCCTCGTCTACCTCAAAATAATTATGAGTAAGGCAGAACTTCAAAAGATCCAAAAGGAAGTGTGCTTGGCGACCATTTAGCATGGGATCATCATTAAGATAATATTGTGTTGCCAATAGACCTATATTGTGTGGTATAGAGGTGTACAAGGAAACTACATCCAGCGAGAGCCACCGGTAGGTGTCTTCCCAACGATATTTTAGCAGGGTGTCCAGAAATGTTTGTGGACCTTGGGGAGATGGTAAAAATATGTTTTTTTATAAAAATCATGGACAAGGAAGTCTACCTCTGTTTTTGTGACCAAACCTTCTCCTTTAGCCTTCTCTTTTAATTCACGTGCTTCCCTTGAAAACTCAGGAAGAGGGTCCTTTTTTAATCTCTGGTAAGTATTTTTGTCTGAAAGGAGCCGTTGGCTTTCTTTTTTATAGTCTATGGTGTTTTGCACAACTATACCACCCCCCTTGTCGGCCATTCTGATGGTTAGTTCCCTATTGTTCGTTAATTGCTTGAGGGCTACAGTTTCGGCTGGGGTCAAATTGGAAGAGAATTTATGTGTTGATGGCTGTTCACACATTCGTTGGATTTCCGTGTGGACCACCTGATAAAAGCTTTGAATAAAAGACCCTTTTGAGTAAGTGGGGTAAAAAATAGATTTAGGCCGAAACTTGGTTGGTTGTATGGGTGGAGAGGAGGACAGGTGCTGTGTGAGATGTTCTACATATTCGTCACAATTCTCAGTATATAATAGCTCTAGGTGGTCCAATGCCATCCTTTCCGGAGCACTGCAATCATTGAAATTGTCAATCTGTGTGTGTCTGTCTGTCATGTCGTCAAGCGGGGTTGGATCAATGGTAGAACTGTTGTTCAGGGCCTTGATGTTAAAAAACCTTTTAACAGGAATGTTCCTGGTGAATCTGTTAAGATCCAAAAACAATGTAAAAGGGTTAGTTAGGCTGAGCTGTAGGGGCAAAAGTAATGACGCGTACACACGGCCGTTTTTTGCGATGAAAAAAAACGTCGTTTTTTAACCACTTCAGCCCCGGACCATATTGCTGTCCAAAGACCAGAGCACTTTTTGAGATTCGGCACTGCGTCGCTTTAACTGACAATTGCGCGGTCGTGCGACGTGGCTCCCAAACAAAATTGGCGTCCTTTTTTTCCCACAAATAGAGCTTTCTTTTGGTGGTATTTGATCATCTCTGCGGTTTTTATTTTTTGCGCTATAAACAAAAACAGAGCGACTATTTTGAAAAAAATGCAATATTTTTTACTTTTTTCTATAATAAATATCCCCAAAAATATATTAAAAAAAAAAATTTTTTCCTCAGTTTAGGCCGATACGTATTCTTCTACATATTTTTCGTAAAAAAATTTCGCAATTAGCGTTTATTGATTGGTTTGCGCAAAAGTTATAGCGTTTACAAAATAGGGGGTAGTTTTATGGCATTTTTATTATTATTTTTTTTTTACTAGTAATGGCGGCGATCAGCGTTTTTTTTCGGTACTGCGATATTATGGCGGACACTTTTGACACATTTTTGGGACCATTGGCATTTTTTTAGCGATCAATGCTATAAAAATGCATTGGATTACTATAAAAATGCCATTGGCAGTGAAGGGGTTAACACTAGGGGGCGGGGAAGGGGTTAAGTGTGTTCCTATTTGTGTTCTAACTGTATGGGGGGGTGGACTCACTAGGGGGAATCACTGATCTTCTGTTCATACATTGTATGAACAGAAAATCAGCGTTTCCCCCGCTGACAGGAACGAGCGCTGTGTGTTCTCACACACAGCTCCCGTTCCCCACTCTGTAACGAGCGATCGCGTGTGCCCGGCGGCGATCGCGCCCGCCGGGCACACGCACGGGACTCGGGGGCGAGCGGGGGGCGCGTGGGCCGCCGGCGGCGCGCACGCGCCCCCTAGTGGCCGCGAAAGGCGCGACGTAAAGCTACGGGCTCTCGCGCACCCGTGCCGACCTGCCGCCGTATAACACGGCGGCTGGTCGGCAAGTGGTTAAAACGTCATTTAAATTGATTGTGTGTGGGCAAAACGTCGTTTTTTGTCTTAAAAAAAACGACCCAAAAAAAATTCCAACGTTTTTCAAAACGTAGTTTTTTGTGTCATAAAAAGTGATGGTGTGTGGGCAAAACGATGTTGAAAACAACGTTTTTAAAGCCGCGCATGCTCAGAGGCAAGTTATGAGACGGAGCTTCAATGAAACAGAGTGCCCGTCGAACGTGGTGCTAGAGCATTTTGGAAAAACGATGGTGTGTATGCAACGTCGTTTTGGAATATGAAGTTTGAAAAACGTTGTTTTGTTTCGTCACATAAAATGAAGTTTTTTTTCATGACAAAAAATGATCGTGTGTACGCGGCATAAGTCCTCTGGCTAAAAGGGTCTGTTCTGCTGTAGACAACTCTCGGCAGGATAGGTAGAGAAGGCTAAAGGAGAAGGTTTGGTCACAAAAACAGAGGTAGCCTTCCTTGTCCATGATTTTTATAAAAAAACATATTTTTACCATCTCCCCAAGGTCCACAAGAATTTGGAAAACCCACCAGGTAGACCAATAGTCACTGCCATGGAAAGTGTGACCAGTTATTTCTCTATATATATTGACCACTTCCTTCAACCTCTGGTAGCCACCCTCCCGTCCTTTATCAAAGACAGGATCCAACTTCTGGACACCCTGCTAAAATATCGTTGGGAAGACACCTACCGGTGGCTCTCGCTGGATGTAGTTTCCTTGTACACCTCTATACCACACAATATAGGTCTATTGGCAACACAATATTATCTTAATGATGATCCCATGCTAAATGGTCGCCAAGCACACTTCCCTTTGGATCTTGACGGGGATCACTATATTCAAACGCAAGGGACGGCTATGGGGGCTAATTTTGCCCCCAGCTACGCTAACCTAACGATGGGATATTGGGAAAATTTTTATATTTGGTCCAATAATCCCTTTGCTCAACATCTTATTTATTTCGGGAGGTATATAGATGATATCATCATCATCATTTGGGATGGCCCCGATAGCTCCATTCCACCATTTGTGGAGCACTGCAATTCCAACAATATGGGTCTATCATTTACATACGTCACTGACGAACAAACTTTAGTGTTCCTGGAATTATCCCATGACGACAATGTAATTCACTCCTAAAACTATATTAAACCGACAGCAGGAAATTCCTATATACATTATAATAGTTGCCACCACCCAAGTTGGGTCAACAATATTCCCAAGAGCCAGTTCTGTCGTCTCAAGCACAACTGTACCCGCTCTGAAGACTTCACTACACATGGGCACCTTTTGAAAAATAAATTTGCGGATAAGGGCTACCCTAAAGAGCTAGTCGAGGACGCTTTTCAAAAATACCTTCAGACTGATGTAGACAAAGTCTCGGTCAAAAAGTCCAACACTCCTCCCCAACCTACTAGGTTCATTACCCAATATCACACTCAGTTCCACAGAATGGAGCAGATTCTTCGTAAGCATTGGCCTATCCTTATGGAGGACCCACATTTGAAGTCCACTATTTCTGACCGTCCTTTGGTCAGCTATAGACGAGCTAAGAATATAAAAAATCTGATAGCACCCAGTCATACTATGAATATTAGGTCCCAATCCAGTGCCTCCCTGACGTTTTTTCAAAACAAAGGGATGTATCAATGTAGAAAACCTAGGTGCCTTACTTGTAAATTTGTCACTCATAGACAGAAACATTTCATTCATAAAGGCAACCAATATATCATACCCAATTTTTTTTACCTGTGGATCCGATTATGTTATATACTGCCTCACTTGCCCCTGCGGACTCCTCTATGTAGGGCACACTATACACGCCCTTCGTAAAAGGTTTGGCGAGCACAGAAATACCATTGAACAGGGTTTAGAGAAGTATAGTGTTGCTCGCCACTTCAAAGAACATCACGATCAGTCCACAGATGGGCTTCGTGTATGGGTCCTAGAGGCCATCCCCAGATCTCTCCCAACAGCAGAACGCTACAGACGCTTGTGCGAGAGAGAGAATTATTGGATATTTACTTTAGACAGTCTCTCGCCTGGTGGCTTAAACGAGGGAATAGAAATTAATATTCTATTATAATATTGATGTATTCCTGTGCTTATATCTTGGTTTGTTATCTATATCGGGATCTTCTTTCTATACATACTACTTTTATATTGTTTTTTATTTAAATTAATTTATTTATGTAGATATTTTTATATGAATGATAGCTCAGACATAAGTACTATTTTTATAATAATATTTATAATCCCTCCTCCCCTCCTTTTTTTTTTATATTTTTAAATCCTTTTTGTAGGACAGTATAAGTCATGATGTTTTGACTGTACGTTACATATAATATTTTAATTAATTAATTTTTTAAGAGACCAGTGGGCTCTGATTATGCTAATACCATATTCCACAGTCCAGTTTTTATAATCTTCCCCATATAACTTATTAGCGTTACTGGTCGGCTTGTGTTGATGAAATTTCGGCATTAGCTTCCATCCATGCAGGATTTTAATTAGATGTGTACTCATATAATATCTATTCCCTTTGTGTAGTCATTATTGGTTTGGCGTTGTTGGTTTACAACAATGAATGGCTGATTCGCCAGTGGTGTTTTCCATGTGTACATCAGGTTGAGTAATATTGTACATCTGTATTTTTGTGTTTATGTATGCACTTTACACTTTTGGTTTTACTGTGTACTGTTTTGCCTGTAGTTTGCTCGATCCCTTCCCCGTATAGATTGTGGGCGGTATTATTAGGTCTGCCTCTCAATAAACTTGTCAATGGGAGTGACATGGGCTGGCTGACTAGTGGCTATATTGCCCTTCACCAAAATGGATTCCTCACTGCCTGAGGAAGGGAGACGAATGTCCCGAATGCGCGCATCCTCCCGCGCCTGAAAGTGACGTCATTCGCGCAGTTACACCTGGAAACAGGCTCCCTGCCGTTTGGTTTCGGGGGAGCCCGGTCCCACGTCGGCTCCACCATCAGCAGCAAGGAAGACCCTGATATCCAGCGCGACAGACGACTACCACCACCCGCGGATGAAAACCTGTACTTATGTATGCCCGATCTTACACCTGCCTTGTGAGTAGTTTTTTTTAGATTTCCACATTATTTAATAAATAACCCTGCTGCTACGCTTAGAAGGCGCCGCTTTTGTGTTTTTCGGGTAAACTAGTTTGTCGTACCACACGGGAGGCAATGTCTCAGATCCACAAAGAGGAGTGTCTAAAAGGTCTCACAGTTCCCAGACTCGATTGGAGTTATCTAAGGTGGTAAAGTATTCCATTCCTGGATCCTTATATTAAGTTCAACCAAGGAAGGAGGCTCCCCTCTATTATATTTGAGTGCAACTAAGCACCTTACTGCTGTTGCACATGAGCAAGAAGTTTTTTTTATAGACGTCTTAGAAAATAATCGTTGGGGGAGTCCTAAAAGTTTTAGGATTAAAGGGGATTAAGTATCCAATAAAGGTGATGAATAAGGATGTGGACAACTCGCCAGTAGGGTATGATTATTGGGCAACACCAGTAAATGTGTGAAGTTCTCAGTTCTATCTTGCATTGTCACCAGTGATTGTCAACAGAGGAATATATGGCGCAAATTCAGGGTTTGGTACCAATGAAAAGGGAATTTTGTACAGCATTTCCTTATATAGAGAAACATATTGAGCTTTTAGAGTTCCCTCTAATCTTATCTAAAGATCACAATTATTATGCTTTACTACAGATTTACTAGTTCTGTATTATGAATAAAGCCATGGAAAACTGCTTAGCTGGTTAATAAAACTGTGATTTCTTTATAAAAGGAGGAGTAAATAATGCATTAATATGCTAAATAAAGCATCTATTAACTATTTCCTTAATATAATTTATTAAAAAATCTGGACCCAAAAACTACAAACTATAGTTTTAAAAATATATGGTGGCTGGAGAAGTACAGCACATGCAGAGGGCTCTACTAGGTTTCTGTCTAGTTGCACTTGATCATAACTCACTCTTCCTCTCCAGTTCCTACTACGTTTCCATCCAGGATTGAAAGTATAACAAGCATATAGTTAATATGGGAACTATGGACCCAAGAGAGACAGTATTCTCAGAACATGGTACGAGTATTCAACTTTCCCAATATAAGGAAACAATAACCCTGTTTTATACTTAATTTTCTAGGCCAGCTGGTGAAGATGCTTCTATACACTGAAGTTACTCGTTATTTGGACTTCAAAGTGGTGGAAGGGAGCTTTGTCTACAAAGGAGGGAAGATCTACAAGGTGCCATCTACGGAGACTGAGGCCCTGGCATCCAGTAAGTGAAGATCTTGTTAATAAACATCAGGAAAATTCCTAAAATTCCTAAAACTGTTATTATATCCCCAAATCCCCAAAGAGCCACATACAGCTTTGTTTTCTGGGGTGATTATAAAATATTTTAAAGGACAATTTATGTCCACTATATTTGGTAAAACATGAAGGTTGGGACTTGTTGTAGGGACTTGTGTTTAATTCCATCGCACCAACTTGTTTTTCTGCAGACCTCATGGGCATGTTTGAGAAGCGACGATTCCGCAAGTTCTTGGTTTTTGTGGCCAACTTTGATGAGAATGACTCAAAAACATTCGAAGGAGTGGATCCCAAGAGCACAACCATGAGAGACGTCTACAAGAAATTCGACTTAGGCCAGGACGTCATTGACTTTACAGGACACGCTCTGGCCCTTTATCGAACTGATGAGTAAGTGGATTTATTAAAGCGGTGGTAAACTGTAAAAAAAAAAAAACTGGTCCCCCTGCAGAATAATATCATAATGTACTAGTACAGGGCTCAAAATTTAAAGTCCTGAGCTACTAGCCTGGCCTCAAGAGTTACTCGCCACCAGTTGCCCCACCTAAATTATACACTGCCCTGCGCCTAATTGCACCCGTAAACATGCCCTCGTAGATTATCTCGTGGAATGACACTGTTAAATGTTTTATGCAGAATCAAGTTACAAAATTAAATATTACCAACAACAACTTTAACAAAATGGTACAGGGCACTGGGGCAGACCAGAGGGACAGGGCACTAGAACTGGGTCTCTTCCCCATTCTCTTGCTGTCTCCTCTGCAACTCCCATCCATCCTCTCTCTCTCTCTCTCTCTCTCTCTCTCGCCCTCTCCTATTCATCTCATCATCAGGAGCCTGTGTATGCGGCTCCAAGCTTGCATGTCCCCACTTCCCCCTTTTATTTAGGCTGGCAGTGAGGAGAGGAGCTGCAGCACAGCGGGAGGGAGTACAATCCAGCGCTAAGAACCACACAACTGCACAGCCATTGACACCATAGCACAGCGCACACTGACACTGCACAGCACACATTGAGACCAGTCTGTTCACAGTGCTCAGGCTGAACTGTTGGACACTTACATAGAGTACAAGGAGAAGAAAACTGCACAAACTGGAAGGCTGCCACTCTCATGTCAGGGCAACTTTCAGTGAGCGCTGCACCGGAGTGGTAATTTTCGCAATCCTCCACCTCACTCATTACTTTCTACTCTCCAGCTACATTTGTCTGGGGGGAGGGGCAGGTTCAGAGAGGTCATACTGTTAGGTCCCTTGGCTTAATGAGAATTGTAAGGAGAGCACCTGTGTACTGCTCTGCCTGTGCACGGCTCACCAGATTACTTTTCCCGAGCATGCACCTTTCCTCTTCGGCCCCCAATCTCATCGGGACTCTAATGCCGCGTACACACGGTCGTTTTTTGTGATGAAAAAAAACGAGGTTTTAAAAAACGTCATTTAAAATGATCGTGTGTGGCAAAACGTTGTTTTATGTCTTCAAAAAAACGACCAAAAAAATTCGAACATACTTGAATTTTTTATGTTGTTTTTCTGAATGTCGTTTTTTGTGTCATAAAAAATGATCGTGTGTGGGCAAAACGACGTTTAAAATTACGTTTTTAAACCCGTGCATGCTCAGAAGCAAGTAATGAGACGGGAGCTTCAATTGAACAGAGTGACGTCGAAAGTGTCTTACGTAACCGCGCTTTGCAAGAGCATTTTCAGAAGACGATGGTGTGTAGGCAACGTCGTTTTTTAAAATGAAGTTTGAAAAACTTCGTTTTTTTCATGAGAAAAAACGACGGTTTTTACAAGACAAAAAACGACCGTGTGTGTGGCATAAGTGTAGGTACAGATTGGAGGGAGATTGGTCATGTAGCCCTGTCATCACTCGCCCCCAGCTTAAATCCACTCGCCATATGCTAGTAGGCGAGTGGAAATTTTGAGGGCTGTACTAGTATACACCACATACTAGCACAATATGACAGACTTACCTATAAAACGAACACCCTGTCATCACTAATTCCATCTGCTAATCATTTTTTTTTTTTGTCCTATTTCAGCTATCTGGATCAGCCTTGCCTTGAAACTATTAATCGTATCAAACTATACAGTGAATCTTTGGCGAGATATGGAAAGAGCCCCTACCTGTACCCTTTGTATGGACTTGGTGAACTGCCACAAGGGTTTGCTCGGTAAGGTGATATTGGGTCTAATACATTTATAGGAAGATCAAACATTGGTGGGGTTAGTAGTCAGTTTTTAGGGTCATTGTTTGTTCTGGACATTTCATTCATTTCCCTAGACATCAAATAAGTATTTTACTCTGTTTATCCTCACAGGCTGAGCGCAATCTATGGTGGAACATACATGTTAAACAAGAGTGTAGATGAGATTGTAATGGAGAAAGGAAAGGTGGTGGGAGTAAAGTCAGAGGGAGAGGTAAGTTCTGAACCAGTGACCGGAGGATATCGAAATGTGGTGTTTTAATGTTTGGGCTAATGATGCATTTTCAAAGTCTGCAAGTTCTTTAAATATGTATGGGCAGTACAAGCCCTGGGTTTCTGAATTGTGCATAGATTTCAGAAATATTTCTGTCTAGACATTAGACATCTGGTGAATTTCTAAGCAGTGACTGTAGGCCTGTTGTATCATCGAACAGTGACTTAATATCTGGCGAGTTATAAAGCAGTGTTTGAAAGTTTTAAAACTTTTTTAAGCAGTATTATGGAATCTTAAACTCATCATTGTCTAGATACATAAAAGACCCTGAGCATTATATGACAAGTTCCTGAATAGTGTTTTAAGGTCTGTTGGGTTTTAAGGTACAGTGAGACTGTGGACAACTGTTGAATACCTGAGCAGTGCCTTCATATCTGTTGAGTTACTGAGCAGTGTATATACTGTATGTCCATTGAATTCCTTACTGTTCTTGAGCAGTGTCTAGATGTATGATGACATCCCAAGCTGTGTCTGCACTTCAGGTGAGTTCCTGAAAAGTGTCTGAATGTGTGGTGGGTTCCTGAATATTTTCCTGAGCCTGGTGAGTTTCGGAGCCTTGTTAGATGCATAGTGAGGTCCCAAGCAATGTCTAAATGTATGGTGGGTTTCCAAACGGTGTCTTAAACTGAATCTGTGACATGGCTATGGTCATCGAGTATTTACATGTTTTTTACAGGCAGGAAGGAGCTTTAAGCCTTTATAGCTGTAGGCATTTAGAGAAATTCATCCTCAAAGTTCACAAGCAGTGAAGTTGCCCAAGTTATTCTCGACAGCTCAGCCCATTTTGATTCCCCCTGCCAAAGTACATGTTCTTTGTTCCAGATTAATTTTCTACAGTGCTAATTTATATACAGTATATATCAATATATACATATTATCTGGGGGGTTTCTGGGCAGAGTGTAGACATCTGGTGAGATCTTAAATGCTTATTTCTTTCAAGAGTAAGTGAACATAACTAATCACATTATGCCTGTATCATGTAGGTAGCACGTTGCAAGCAACTGATTTGCGACCCCAGCTACATTTCTGACCGAGTACGCAAGGCTGGTAAGGTAATCCGCCTCATCTGCGTCTTGAGTCATCCCATCAAGAACACCAACGATGCCAACTCTTGCCAAATCATTATTCCACAGAACCAGGTCAACAGGAAATCAGGTGAGGCCAGTAGAACAGCAGTGGAGTTATTAATTGAACAGACTCACAAGAATTAGATAATCAATGAAAATGAAACTTTGTGCTTCTGTTCCAATGCAGACATCTATGTGTGTATGATCTCCTACGCACACAATGTGGCCGCACAAGGAAAGTATATTGCTATCGTCAGCACCACGGTGGAGACACAGGAGCCTGAGAAAGAGATTGAGCCAGCCCTAGAGCTGCTGGAGCCTATAGACCAAAAGTAAGAATCTACATGACATCTGCCAAGACCTTTTCCTAAAATCTGTGATTGTCACTGTGTAATGTGCATGGATAAACTTGCAGAAATAATTATTGCCTAATCATTAAATACAACCAGTGAACACTTGAACCTCCTTTTTTTGTACTAGAGAGCAGCCAGTATTCAAACTCAGCTGTCCAGTAACTGACAACCTCACGGTCTATATAATCTGTGTCTGCTCTTTTTCCATACTAAACAACTGTACTCTCATGCACTAGCGGTCAGGGAAACCTTACTAAGGGCTTGTGTTGTTAATGGGCAAATGCAGCTTCCTTTCAGGTGCATTTAGCCTGCATTTGACATCAGTTTGAGATGCTGTTGAGATCAGAGTTTATTGATGTGCATTTGACTGTAGTTGATCTCTTTTTGACCTGCATTTGGCCTTTTAAACTGGATCACCTTCCTTTAAGCTGCTTTTGTGTCCCATTGACTTGTACAGTAAAAGCAGCAGTTCCGTTGACACATGCCCTAAAAGAGTTGAGTAATATCCCAGACCTATCGCCCTGCAGCTTCTAAGTAACTGCTATGACCCGTACACACGAGCGGTTTTCCCGTCGAAACAAAAAAAACAATGGTTTTCCCAACGGAATTTCTCTCAAGCCTGCCTTGCTGTTACGTACCTCGTGGATAGAGCCTAGTATGCAGGAAGGAGCCCTCTTACAGCCCGGGTTCAGGGGCTGCTGGAGTGGGAACAGCAAGCCCGGGAGCGCGGCGAGGTAGGAGTGCCTGGTGATGACAGCAGACCGGCCGGGATGGGGATCTTGCAGACAGACGGTGTAGGAGACAGCGTCTCTGGGAGGCTCACAGGAACTGGATCGCTGATGCTGGTGAAACAAGCCGGGTTAGAAACAAGACAAGAGCAGGTATACGGCCAGCAAGGTCAGGTGAGCAGATAACCAGGAAGTCACTCTTAGAGGAAGTAACGTAGTCAAGTTCAGGCACAGGGTTTGGTAACGGTGGACAGGAGAGCAGAGCGGAGTCAGACAGGTATCAGATTCAACAGGTATCAGGTTCAACAGGTTTGTGGACACTAAGCTGCAGATCAGACAGCGAAGTGTCACTGCAGTTGCTGACCTTTTAAAGGCAAAGGTGGGCCAATTGAGCCTAAAGCGCATGCGCGCGCTCCCGCCGTGCACGCGCGCGCTCCCGCGGCCCAGACGCGCGCCGTGCACGCGCGCAGACACGCGTGATCGTGGCACGAGCACCAGGGGCTCGCCGGAGCCCACAGGTAGGTCCCTGACACTTGCATACACATGGTCACACAAAAGTTTGGTGAAATTTTGACTGCCAAAAACACAGTGACGTAAAAGACTAGGACGAGCCAAGAAAATTAAGTTCAATGCTTCTGAGCATTCGTTGACTTGATTCTGAGCATGTACATTTTTTGCGCATTGAAATTGCACACAGAAGAACGGTTTTCCCTCTAGGATTTTTTCCTGAAGAAAAAAAAGAGATCCTGCTCTCTTTTTTTTTTTCCGGCAGTTTTTCTGTGGGAAAAAGTCAGATGGAGCATACTCACGGTCGGGATTCCCAACGAAAAGCTCTCCTCATCTGAGTTTTTCAGACAGGATAAATTTGCATTATATGCACACACTTTTTTCAGGTCAGTTACCAAACCAAGAATACAGGCGGTAGCCATGTAGCTAATTTTCACTTAACAAGTTTTCATTTAAACACAAGGCACTGAAACTATAACATTTTCACATACTTGAAAGTGAGTGAACTAAAAAAAAAAGTTTTTCAATGTTTTAACCTGTTCCCTAGATCAGTGGTCTCCAAACTTTTCAAACACAGGGCCAGTTTATTGTTCTTCAGCCTTTAGGAGGGCCGGATTGTGGCCAGCGGGGGCAGAAAAAGCCCGGGCCCAGTATTGGTGAGAATAAATATGTCCTCGTAGTTTGCGATCAGTAGGATAAGGAGTAGTGCCCCTATTAGTAGGAGTAATTGTATCTCATCATTGGTATCAGTGGAAGAACAAGTGCCCCCTTGTTGGAGTCAGTGGGAAGAATAGTGCCTCATATCAGTGGGAGGAATAAAGCCCTGAGGACCAGATAAAGGCTAGCAACAGGCCGCATCTGGCCCTCGGGCCAAAGTTTGGAGACCCCTGCCCTAGATCATGGATCTCCAAACTGCAGCCCGAGGGCCAGATGTGGGCCTTTGCTAGCCTTTATTAGGCCCTTGGGGGACTATTCCTCCCAGTGATATGAGGCACTATTCCTCCCAGTGATATGAGGCACTATTCCTCCCAGTGATATGAGGCACTATTCCTCCCAGTGATATGAGGCACTATTCCTCCCATTGATATGAGGCACTATTCCTCCCAGTGATATGAGGCACTATTCCTCCCAGTGATATGAGGCACTATTCCTCCCAGTGATGTGAGGCACTATTCCTCCCATTGATATGAGGCACTATTCCTCTCAGTGATATGAGGCACTATGCCTTCCACTGATATGAGGCACTATTCCTTCCACTGATATGAGGCACTATTCCTCTCAGTGATATGAGGCACCATTCCTCCCACTGATATGAGGCACTATTCCTTCCACTGATATGAGGCACTATTCCTCCCAGTGATATGAGGCACTATTCCTCCCAGTGATATGAGGCACTATTCCTCCCACTGATATGAGGCACTATTCCTCCCACTGATATGAGGCACTATTCCTCCCACTGATATGAGGCACTATTCCTCCCAGTGATATGAGGCACTATTCCTCCCACTGATATGAGTCACTATTCCTCCCACTGATATGAGGCACTATTCCTCCCACTGATATGAGGCACTATTCCTCCCACTGATATGAGTCACTATTCCTCCCAGTGATATGAGGCACTATTCCTCCCAGTGATATGAGGCACTATTCCTCCCAGTGATATGAGGCACTATTCCTCCCAGTGATATGAGGCACTATTCCTCCCAGTGATATGAGGCACTATTCCTCCCAGTGATATGAGGCACTATTCCTCCCACTAATATGAGGCACTATTCCTCCCACTGATATGAGTCACTATTCCTCCCAGTGATATGAGGCACTATTCCTCTCACTGATATGAGGCACTATTGCTTTCACTGACACCAACAATGGGGCACTATTTTTCCACCAATATCAATGATGGGATATGATTCCTCATATTAATAGCAACACTACTCCTATTGACCACAAACCCTGAGGCCATATTTATTCTCACACATGCCAAGCCCATGACATTTTCTGGCCCATCCGTCCCTCCTAAAGTCTGAAGGACAATAAACTGGCCCTGTGTTTGAAAAGTTTGGAGACCCCTGATCTAGATCATTTGTTTCAGGAACCACAGTGCTTGGTTATTCTTAAACCAGTAGCATCATCAGTACATTTGTAACACAATATATACTATAAATCAATAGTAAAGTTTTTTTTTTTTTAATTTTTGTTACAGGTTTGTTGCAATCAGTGACCTGTATGAACCTACTGAAGATGGAACAGAAAGCCAGGTAAGCCTTAAAGTGAAATCTTCTTTTCTGCCCTTGGTATTGTAGAGCAACAGACATCACAAACCACATGACAAGCCTGCCATAGAGGTTTACTGTCTCTTTATTTGTCTTTTCACTTTTTTACACCCCGTGTTGCATTGTGGATGCTGCAACCTGATGGTTTCAGCTTTTAGGCCGCGTACACACGATCAGATATGTCCGCTGGAAACCTGTCCGTCACTCCCGCATGCGTCGAATGGATTCGACGCATGCGTGGAAGTATTTTACTTCCTGGAGTGGTGACGTGGTGGCATCAACGTCACCGCATCCTCAGTCCGAGGGGATTTTCGTCCGATGGTGTGTACACGCCATCGGACCAGAATCCGAGGAGACATGTCCGCTGGAAACGGTCCGTCGGACATGTTTGAGCGGACATGTCTCCTCGTCTGTACGCGGCCTTACAGTTCCCTTCCTGTGCAAAGCAGAAGCTGGCAGGTGTGTTTGTGAGCAAACCTCATTCACTATGTTTGGCTGTCATGGTGATCACATGCATGAAAAGTATGCATATTTCCAATCATTAGTGCAGACCAGACAAATTACTTTTGGCCGATGGTCAGTAAGTCTCCTATGCCCACACTTGAAGTACCACCACTGCGCCTTAAGGAAAAACACCTGACTAACCTGCTGCCACTTTAATGATGTAGAAATGTGATTGTATTTTTTACCTCTATCCAAACTCAATAGTGAAAAAATACGTGGCGCTAAATTACACTCATGTGTATGGAACTCCAATAAAGTGATAAAAGTATCACTATAAAGGTGATAACAATGTGATAATTCAAATTATCAGTGTAACAATATCACCCTGTGACAAGTGAAATAATACTACATTCAATAAAAAGTTCATAAGCATATCATAATTCATCCGAAAAAAAGTTGATCCAGTGTAAAATTTTCTGATCTTCCACCACACCACTAAGTACCAGTGATTTCGCTCCCTTGGGAAAACACACTCACCAGATATTCATGCCTTATGCCCTGTACACACGATCGGTTCATCCGATGAAAATGGTCTGATGTTTTTTTTTTATCAGATATCGATGTCGTACCTACACACCATTAATTAAAAATCCGATCGTGTCAGAATGCGGTGACGTAAAACACAACAACATGCTGAGAAAAATGAAAGCATGCGTCGACTTGATTCTGAGCATGCGTGGATTTTTAACCGATGGACGTGCCCACAGATGATCGTTTTTTTTAACCATCAGATAATTTTAAAACAAGTTCCTCGTTTTTTCAACGACGGATAAAAAAAACGATGGGTCCCACACACGATCGGTTCTTCTGATGAAAACGGTCCATCAGACTGCTTTCATCAGACAAACCGATCGTGTGTACGCGGCATAACACTCTCGTGCTTGGCAAAAATCGCTTTAAACCACACAGATAGGGTTAGCTGATCTCCATTATCCAGCCGCAAGCATGTAAATAGGACCTCTCCACATGTGAATAAAAAGTGATCCAAATAGTGTAATATTGTAAAACCAGTTTAAACACTATGTGAAAAACTTCAACTATTACACTCACATCACATCACTTCAAAGCCAGCACACAGACCAGGTAGACAGACAGGGCATGAAGCATGTTTCCAGATCCCAGAGGTTTACCAGTGTGGCTCTGGTCGTGTGTATGGCAGTATATTGATGAGGATTGAGGCCTGTTAATCACATCATTCTGGTGAGTTCAAACCCCAGCGGGGTGTGTGGAGCACGGTTTGGAAGAACACCTGTTCCAAAAAAAACAAAAAACATAATGACAAAAAAAGTTGGAAGATAACCACACCCACGGTAGTCGTGAATTTCTTACTATCAAATGTTGCCATAGCATCTGTTCAAGTAGGTAACAGTAAAGTAAATAATTGTAGATGGCTAAAGTAAAGTCCTTTTATATCTAAAATAACCTTTCTTAGTCATCCATGGTCAGTGAAATGGTTCCTTACAGCAGAATTACACTTTTTTACAATAAGTCTACCCCACTGTTCATCGGATATCCTTTTCTGTCCTGCAGGTGTTCTGTTCACGTTCCTATGATGCCACCACACATTTTGAGACTACATGCAATGACATCAAGGACATCTACAAGAGAATGACTGGAACAGACTTTGACTTCGAGAACATGAAACGCAAGCAGAATGACGTTTACGGGGAGGACGAACAGTGAATTGGGCATTTGGCTGGGGTAGGGTGGGATAGCAATGAGTTGAAAAGGAAAAACAACTAAATTTTTTCCCCCCGGAAAAGAGGGTTGGTCTGAAATTTTAGAACAAGCATGTGGGGGGAATCATGATATGTGATGAAGCTGGGAATGGAGGTTGCCTAGTACCAGTAAACCAACAAACATAGCTAAATCTTCCATTCTCCCTTTTGTCCTCATGATTCCAGTTTAACTTTTTAAGCCTTGGGCTAACACTGTGGTGGAGCTTCAACCTCCTAGTTCCTCTGGTGGGTTCAGTTCTCAAAATGTTATCTCAGCTGTACAAGCAGCCATACACTTGGTTTTACATTTTTTTTTAGCACACTTAGCCCAGGTTGTCCCTCATCTCACAACTGAGTGTGAACATATATGTATAAAGTGCTTACTGATTCTTGTTACTTAACCTTGCCCTACTTACTCTGACATATTCATGGTCAGAGTAGCTTGCAGATGGGTCTTCTGATAACTGGCAAAGGCTTATATTAACAAATAGATCAGCTAGATATTACAATTGTTTGTGTTGTCAGTCTTTTACTATGCCTCGATCCAATTTCACTCAACATTCCAGCATTGTGACAGGATTCTAGGGTCCTAAGTCATTGATTCCCTACTTTTACATACTTTTAAGGTCCAAAAGCAAGATAAAGCCTTGCAGTTGGAGGATATTTGTACATTTACATAACTTTTCTAGTTTCCATATATCCTGTCGATTTCATTTCCATGGCTTGTTGTCTTCTTGTGAAGATCTTTCCAACAAAAACTAGACTTTAAGTCTTTCCCAGTCAGTTTAATGTGGCTTGTGTATCATGTTGGCTGGAATGGTTCTCATGCCAAATGTCTTAAATTTATGATTATGTCCCGGGCTTGTTGTAGACCATTTGGCCAGCAGTTATCATGCGACATGGCCGTTTCAAAGTTGGCAGTTGGCCCCATACCACATGAAGATTTGAATCCAGTTGGCTTTACAGATCATTGCACACTGAGCCAACCTTTGTTTCTTGTCATATAGAAGTCTTATACCCACTTACTTTGTCTTAGCCAGGTAATTCCACAACATGCCAAGTCTTATTAGAAAATGACTATGGCCAGACTAGAGGACAGGAATGTGGCAATACATTTCATGTTGAGTGCCTTCAGCAGAAACGTTTTAATACGTTAATTTTAAGAATTATGTTTATTAGAGCTCTACAAAAGAAAGGTTTATCTTCTAGAATCATTCCAACTACCTGGGGTATCATCGATAACATTTTTCATGTGAAATCCCACGTTTCTTGTTTTCAACAGACTATCAAACTACGTTTTGCCTGCAGAGTCCAGGGACCTGGGCACACCTTTCCATATCAAGATCTTACAACTAATCCAAAATGTCGATAGATTACATCAAGTATACAACTCATATCATCAATACCGTAGCTGAGTTGGCTTCCATCCTCAGTGTTTTCTCTAATAAGTGGCTTAAAAAGTTACATTAACGCTATTATCTTCCTAATCTAATTTATTTAACTTATTAGCAAACAGGTCTTAAAGCCATGAGTTTCAAAAACAATATGTTCAATTTATGAGGGAATACACTAAAAGAGAAAAGAACAATAAACATCCTAGTTTGCTGGTAACTAGATGTAGTGGCTGAAGTACAGACTCTAAAATATTTTATTTTATTAAAAATGTCTTAGAACATTACGCCAAAAGAAATAGAACACTGAACAGCCAAACTTTTATCACTGAAGACAAGGGACCAATTTCATCACTCATGTGCAGGATTCCTACTAAACCAATAGGCTATATTTATTTGATGGTTGACTGGCCTCAATGGCTTGGGCAACAAGAACACTTTAAGGGTAGGCCAAGCAACCATATTGAAGTCTTCTGTACTTCAGTCAACACGGTGCTTACAATAAACAACACTACAGGCTACATTATAACTATGTTAAGCTCCACTTAGGTCCTTGTGTTTTTATTTCAAGTGTATATCCTTTTACAAAAAATAGAGGCAGCCTAGAGTATTGATCCGTTTTATCAACAAGTCACCATGTAGTAGATCCAGTCCAGTGAGATCAGATCCAGTTTGTCAGTTAATATACTTAACTGTAAGAGATCCTTTTATACAAAGACTTTGTGTATGCAGGAATTCCTGCGGTGGTCACTATGTACAGTTAATTTGGTGTCTCCTGAAGGTCAGTGATGAAATATCCCTCTGGTGCCATACAGTATGTCTTCTGTGTTGGTGACAGCGGTTTATGGAACGTGCCTCTTGCAGTGCTGTTTGCATGGCTGGGTTTCTGGACCTAGGACAAAGTACCACCTGGAATACTTTAAATATTTCTAAAGTCGTATGTAGTCTGTTAAATTGAACCCGCATTTTGCTGTTATGGTAAATGCCAAAAAAAGAATTGTTCATAAAATGTTCACAAAAAAATAAAAAATACACTGAACATTTTAAACAAAGGGGTTATATTATAAAATCAAAGTGTGGTACTTGAAACATGGTGTGGAAACCCTTCCATCAGTAATGTTATTAGTGATTCATAAGGAATTTTCTTTCTGTTCATTTTCTTCACCAATTAATTGGTTTCTGAAATTCACCTTATTAGGAGGTTACTGACAATTATGACTCCCCTCTTCTTTGCTAGTCACCACTAAAAAAAAATGATCTTGTTTTGTTTGGTGGGTGTCATCCAAATTTGTGGTGACTTCAAACTTTGGATCTCGTTTTCTGTAGTGGTCATCCGAGAATACAGATCTTTTCTTTTCTCGGTGGTTAACCACAGAATGTTAATGATTATTTTGGTGATTCCCAAAGAACTGCACCTTTCTCTAGTGGTGGTGACCATCCAAACATGCCTTGTCTTTGGTTGTCTTAATTTTGAAGATGGATCTCTTCTCCTATAGTAGTCTTTCTATCCCTTGTAGTGGACACCATGGAGTTTGGACCTTGTGTCTTTGGGTGGTCACTGTACATACTATGGATCTCTCTCGTGTTGTGGGTGTATTCCAAATACAGCTTAATCCACTTTGCTGTCTATATAATTTCTTTTTTGAAATGTTTATTGTCTTTTTTTCTCTCAAAATATTTATCAGCTACTTTGCATTGTCTGCCCCCTATAAAAAGATCTTCTTACTAGTAGATATTATTAATTTACTGTGTTTGACAAAAAAAACAATATCAAGTAAAAATGTTGTGGAAACTCTGTGTCTTGTTTTAGGTTTTACCAACTCATGAAACTTCACACATATTTGAACATGTTTGCCTTCGTGTAGGAATAGTACAAGTACAGTAAAATGATTCTAAAGTCATTAAATAAAAAAGGCAGAAACTACTGGACTATGCTTTACACTAAATGAAACTCAACAGTTACAAACTGCTTTACACACATAATGTTAAAGGGTTTGTAAAGGATTTTCTTTTTTAATCTTAATAGATTCCTTTACCTTTATGCAGTGCTGTTTTCATGTCCTCGTTGTTCGTTTTTTGCTCTCAAGTTGCCGTACTTCTTCTCTGATCTCCACACTTCCTAGTTGTCTGTTTCCTGATAACCACAGTACTGGGAGCTTTCTCTCCTCTTAAGGAGGTGTGATTACTGTGTGTCTAAAACCCCTCAGCACCAACCAGTTTCCTTTCACAAACCATCACTTCCCTGTATTGGCTCTGTGGCTCTGTACATCACAGAAGCAGGAAACATGCAAAAACTAAACTGTAGGTACATTATATGATTGATTTTTATCTATTTTTAATCATTTTTAAAAGGTATCAGTTAACTATTATGTCTCTATAACCTATAAACAGTCATTTCAGCAAAAAAAATAAAAAATTCCTTTACAACTCCTTTAACTAAATGAAACTCAAGTTACAAACTCAAGGATTGATTACTGTTTTGAAATCAGTCCGCTCTTTTTTTTTTTTTAAAGCTAAAAAGATCTAAAATAAGAAAACCAATGCATTTACCACAACTAAGAATTCGTAAACTACAGTATATTACAATTTTGATTTTGGGCTCAGATACCATTAAAGACCTTTCTCAATGGATAAGGAGGGAGCAGATCCTGATCAGGAACCTTTTCTATTGAATTCAGAACAGAGACCCAAAGTAATAAGGCCCTTGTTTGCAGGAGATTTAGAGACAAGAAGAGTATGAGGCATCCCTGCAGTGAAGGTTTATACAGGATTCAGCTGCCTGCTCCACATGTGATGTGCTTCATTACTGGTAAGTTAGGTCAACAAAGCTATAGGGGGAAAAAACTTTTTTTTTGTGGCAGTACAGTACTGGACACGATTATTCAAATCATAACAGAGCGGTTATATGCCACACCTTCAGGTGATTGGATACTGGCAAAGCCCCTCAAAGCTTCAGACATTCCCTCATATAATCCCTTCCACCATGCAAGCCTCAGATCTGTGGCAAGCAATGTTAGGACCATAGTCAAAGAGGTGCAGGTCCTGTGTCCTGTACTCCAAAAAAAAGATTTTAGAAGGTACATAAAAAAAAATCTTTAATATACAGTACAGGACACAGGTCTTCAAATCATATCAAATTGGATGTCCAAAAAGCATAAACGAGTGTAAAGTAATATCACAATTAACAGACTCTCAATTCAAAGGCCAAGTCTGACAAATGGCCTGAAACAATTTGTAGTCAAAACTGGTATTAGTAGAGGCCTGAACATCAATCTAGTAGAACGTAGTAAACATGGGAACTGAAGTCCAAGTAGCAGCCTTACAAACCCAAGCAACAGAAGCCTGATGCTGAAATGCCCAATATGTGCCAGCCGATCTAGTAGAATGAGAAAAGGAGGCTCCTTTTCTTTAGGCATGAGAAATGAGCTGGCAATAGTAAACGGAGGCAGAAAGCTCCTTCTTAGAGCCCCTGAGCAAGATGGAAAGTGTGATGGACCGTCCAGCACACGGCTTGGGTGCCTTCGTCAAGATACAGCTTCCTACACTTTCGAACCAGGTATTATAGTACCCAAAAACTAGTCAAAACTAGCTTAGGTACAAACTGGAACTTATTGTAAATTTACACAGAATATATACCATGCAAGATCAGGTAAGAGCTTGATCACATCATATCCTAGACAGAACCGTCTTTAATATTGATTGAAACCTGGGTAAACATTCTCTTTGACCCACACTACAGTAATTATCAGCTAGACACCCAATATGAGTTTACTGCAGCAGATCAGGCAGTGATTGCGATTGGTTGCAGAGGTTACAGCATATCATTAATGCTCACTGACTGGTTTCTCGAGGTTACAGCACATCATTTCTGCTTGCCGATTGGTTGCTAGAGATCACAGCACATCATTTCTGGTTGCTGGAGGTTACTATACATCAATACTGCTCACTGGTGGGTTACTAGAGGCTACTGCACATTCTTACCACTCACTGATTGGTTGCTAGAGGTTATGGCACATCATTACTGCTCACTGATTGGTTGCTAGATGTTACTGTACATCATTACCTCTGCATCATTGTGGCCAAACTGCACTAACGTTGAGTGGTGCCCTATGTACAGAGTGCAGGGTTGAGGGGCACTCTACATAAAGAGTCCATAGTTAAAAGGTGCGCTACATACAGAGTGCAGGGTTGAAGGGTGCGCTATGTACAGAGTGCAGAGTTGAGGGGTGCACTACATGCCTGGTTTAGGGGTGTGCTAGGTGCAGAGTACAAGGGTGCACTAGATGCATAGTAAATGGGTTCGCTAGGTGCAGAGTGCAGGGGTGCGCTAGGTGCAGAGTGCAAGGCTCCGCCCTCCCCCATTCCAGTACAGCGTTCCCCCCCAAGTACAAGGCTCTCCTCTCACCAACTCCCCCCCATTTCAGAGCTCTCCTGACATCTCTTCAACACCCTAGGCAAAACCTCATTTTGCCGCCCCCTGGCTCCGCTGCTGACTTCACCTACGCTAAAGTTAGTTGGACTGGGAGAGTTACATTGCTCCCAGTCATGATTTACCTAAATTATGACCTTTGTATTCCGGAAAGGTCCACTGGGTCAGGCTGCATTCTAGGGATGTAGTATCATCTTTGGTCAGCAGTTGGCGCCAGAGGGGTTTCTGGCAGAGCAAGTCCTCCCAGCAGCCAATTGGAGGAGTTTTTCCCCCGCGGGGCATGCTGGGGAGGGGTATATCTGTGACCGATGTCATGTGCTTCTTGTCTTCTTCACGGAATCCCGGTTCCAGGTGCGGCATCCACCTTCAGGGTGCGCGCATCCATGGACCCCGCCGGCGTGGCCCACCTGGCCAAGCTTACAGGCTTTACCGAGCCTCAACCGGAGGCGAAAGGGGACCCCAGTGACTTACTGGGTTCCCAGTCCTATTGAATGGATCCCAGGCTGGGTGCCGTGCGATTGGGTAATCGGCTCGAGGGGAACCCGGAGGCAGGTTGTCCACAGGGCCCGAATGAACCAATTGGGGATCTGGTGACCGGGATGCTGACAGGTACGCTTTACTGTCTCCCGGTGACCTGTGCTAGAATTTACTGGGAGGATTCGCTCTGTTCATTAACCTAATTTCATCTAAAGCAATTGGCCTGTGGCAGAGGCTCTAGAAAGACCTGTTCCTCCCAGACATCTAAAGTGACACTTTGGGTGCCAGGTTAGAGAAAGAAAACCAGTCCGTGGGCACTTCCCCCACTCAGGCAGGAGTGGCGACGAGTTTACAAATTGGTACTGCTAAGGGCAGGGTTGCCTGTTCATATCCAGGCCTGACAATGCAAGTTCTCCTCTCCTTTCATCAACCTGTCTTTCCTTCCTAACTGAAGTTGATGTTGGCTGTGTTGGCCTGGAAATAAAGCATTGGAGAAAACCTTTATTGACTGTCTGGACCTCCGCTCACTACTTTGTTCCTGCATCACACCCCTAGACAACGCTAGGGTAACTTAATTTGCCGATCCCAACAATCAATCAGCGGCTCCTTCGGGGGTAGTGCTACATGTGGGGGCTCGTCCGGGATTCGGCTGTTACCCCTCACAACCAGAAGTGAATGACAATTTACTAAAGAGCGGAGAGAGTCCAGTGTTGTGTATTGAACTGTCCGGCGGAGAGGGAGTTAAAGAGGAGCTCCAGCCGCAATTTTTTTTTTTTTTTTAAGTCGGCAGCTACTAACAGTGTAGCTGCTGACTTTAAATAAGGACACTTACCTTGTCCTACTTGCCTGCGCTGATGGCCCCCCGATGCCGGTCCCACGATCGCTCCGGGTCCCGCGCCGCCATCCACACTATGGGAAACAGGCAGTGAAGCCGTACGGCTTCACTGCCCATTTCCTACTGCGCCTGCGTGAGTCTCATGCTGGCTTGTGAATGGGCGCGCTGCTCTCTGAGAACACACACAGTTCCCAGAAAGCAGCGCGCCCCATTCACAAGGAGAAGGACAAGAAGAAAAGGCACCGCGGAGTGGAAGAGGCAGATTACGGACTTCCGCATAGCAACAGGTATTTCGGGTGAGTATTTTGTTTTTTGTTTTCAGGTTTTTTTTATCTAATTTTTTTAAACAATATGGGAAAATGTTGTTTTCCTGGGTGAAGCTCCGCTTTAACCTCACATCACTGAGCTGGGGCGTACGTGCAGTACAGCACGCGCCTGCAACGTGTCTGGACAAGCTCTTTCAAGTGGGAGGAGTCACCCTCCCCTGCGTGAGACGTGCATTGGGGATTTTGCGCCAAATGAGTTACGCCCATCTGCGCGCCAAGGAGCAAAACGTCACTCATCCCTAAGAAGAAGAACAACGTGGTGATGTCTGCTCCCGGACATCCGGGCGCTGCTGCCCAGAGATTGAGGGCCCCAACCACTTTGCCGGGGGCCTTCAACACATTTGTCCCATCCGGGGTGCTTGTGACAGACACAGGTGTCCGCCTGACAACCCAGGGACAGTTCGTCCTCTTGTCCAGCGGTGGAACGGAGATGCTGGGCCTGGCCTGCCCCCGCTGTGGGGATCTATCCGTGAAGATCCAGCCCTTTGCCTGATGCCGGGCCTACTTGTTCGTGGCCGTTTCACCCACACAGGCCCCGAAGGAATATCGGGCGAATTTTATTACAGCCACCCTCACTGCGGAGGAGTGGGTGAGTCAAGCTTTCTGGCTGTTGCTGCCCTCACTACCCCTTTGCCCTTGGTTGTTCCTGTTCTGAAGAGGGCACCGGACGCTTTGGTGTTATCGGGTCGCGGGGGCCCAAAAATCCTGCCCAGATTGGCCCGCTTGCAGCATGTGGTGACCCGGAGAGTCGCCACTGAATACGGGTATGAGTACCCCTATGTGCCTCCCCCTCTCCTTTGCCAAATTGATCGGGAGCGGGATGCTTGGTGCCAGGAGGCTATCTGGTCGTACGTGAGGGCACCCCATGTCCTGGTAGGTGCCGATTCTAAGCTACCTCAGTTGAAAGTCCGGTTTGAGGAATGCCATCGAAACTGGAGCTGGGCCGTCATCTTTACCGGGACCGAGTTGTGTTAAAATGCCCCGGGAAAGAGGACCAGGTCTTTAAAGTGCAACTCGCCACACCAGGGGGGGGGGGGGGGCATTGTTTGGTTGCCTGACCCTCGGTTCTATCAGTGAAGAGAATTTGACCTGATTGCTGATATTAGGGAAGTTACGGATAAGTATGCCCTCCCCATTCTTTTGAATTGTTTTTTTTTTCTCTCCCAGTTTCCCTTTTCCCCCCTGCTCTTCCAGAACCACATACACTTTTGCGCAGAACTCTTGGGAGGGGTCAGGGTTCAGTCAGTTAGAATGGGGTCTTGCACAAACTTTTTGCTGCAGTACCAGCACACTGACCGCTAGGGGCAGTGTTCTGCACCGTGACTTCAAGAAAAAGTTGAGTTGAGTTTAATACTTTAACTTTCTTGCATAACCAAGTGTATTTCTTCCACAGCACTTACAAGTCTTAGGACTCCTCAGGAGGGAAGGAGGCTTTGTGCTCAGGTTCGGGCCCACAGCTTCAATCCTGAACTAGGAAGGTTGTATGTAAACAATTGTACATTTAAATGATGTCTCTTTTACAGTTTTTTTTTCTCCCCTCTGTTTTTGGACCCACCTATCATCGACACTGCGGAGAATGGGCAGCTAGATAGATAGGGTTGTGTATGTTGTATGCCATTTATAATATTGTGATTTACTGTGTGCATTCTGTCCTTTTCTTTTTTTTTTTCCCTCTCTTTCCTGTCTGGTTGGTTGATGCCAGGCCAGCATTTATGTTTGAATGCTTTGGACACTGGGGACAGTGTCAATTCGGGAGGGGGGAGTATGTAGCGCCCCCTTGCTTTCAGCATGGGTATTACGCTAAAGTTAGTTGGACTGGGAGAGTTACATTGCTCCCAGTCATGATTTACCTAAATTATGACCTTTGTATTCCGGAAAGGTCCACTGGGTCAGGCTGCATTCTAGGGATGTAGTATCATCTTTGGTCAGCAGTTGGCGCCAGAGGGGTTTCTGGCAGAGCAAGTCCTCCCAGCAGCCAATTGGAGGAGTTTTTCCCCCGCGGGGCATGCTGGGGAGGGGTATATCTGTGACAGATGTCATGTGCTTCTTGTCTTCTTTGCGGGGTCCCGGTTCCAGGTGCGGCATCCACCTTTAGGGTGCGCGCATCCATGGACCCCGCCGGCGTGGCCCACCTGGCCAAGCTTACAGGCTTCACCGAGCCTCAACCGGAGGCGAAAGGGGACCCCAGTGACTTACTGGGTTCCCAGTCCTATTGAATGGATCCCAGGCTGGGTGCCGTGCGATTGGGGAATCGGCTCGAGGGGAACCCGGAGGCAGGTTGTCCACAGGGTCCGAATGAACCAATCGAGGATCTGGTGACCGGGATGCTGACTAGGGCTGTCAAATTTAATCGGGGCATCAGTGCATCACGATTCGGGTGTCCCCGATGCGATTTCGATGCATGCGATCGTATTAATCGATGTTTGGCCCCGCCCCGTCCCCGGAGAGCGGTCCGTCGTTCAGACGTTGACTTGTGTGTGTGTGTATAAGGCGCGCTCATGTAACTGCCCAGCCCGCCTCTCTCGTTTTACGTCTCATCAGCCCCGCCCTCCTGGCTGTCACAGCTGTCTCTTAGTGGCTTGCCCTGGCGGATGGGCGTGTCGGGTGGGGTTTGGCATGGTTGGTGACTGGGAAGCTGGCAGTGTCAGGGTTTAGGGAGAGTGGAGCTTGGACATGTACAGCGCCACGGCCTTGGTTAGCTTTTTCCTGTCCGGCTGTGTGTGACCGTGCCCACTCCGTCCTCTCATAGTTCTCACGGTACCAGGGACATGAAGGTGACGGTGGACTTTGAGGAGTGTCTGGAAGACTCGCCCCGGTTCAGGTAAAGTCAGGGCTGGTCCTGTAACATGGGGGGGTTTCGGAAACTGACTGAAAGTAGTCTGGCAGTGCCATGGAAGGCTCGGGGCACTCCAGGGTAGCCGGACACGGTGCTGAAGGGGGCAGCTTTGTATGTGTATGAGAGGGCTTCTCACACTGGGCGGCTGGGAGCAGGAAGTGTGACACTAGGGAAGTACTGATCTGTGGAGGACAGCATACTGTACACAAGGCTGACATCTACTGACCTGTCCTATACATGGATCCCACCCACCAATCACATACTGGGAGGGCATCATCATCAACCACTGACCTGTCCTATACATGGATCCCACCCTCCAATCATACATACTGGGGGGCCTCATCATCTACTGACCCTTCACCACATCCCACCTGTCCTACACATGGGTCTCCTCCACCAATCACACATACTGGGGGGCATCAGATCCATGACAGAACACATGCAGTCTGTGCTGCCTGTGTGATTTTCATAATGCTGGTGAAGATTCAGTGAGATATTGCTTTACACTTGCATTTGTGGGGGCAGTAAACATGTGCCCCCCAACCACTTCCCTTTAACCACTTCCTGTCCAGCGACGTACTGGTACATTGCTGGATTGTAAGGGTGATATCTTGATCATCGCTACAGCGATGATCAAATCCACTCCTGTACTATGCCCGCAGTTTTTGATCATCTCCTGTACTATGGCCACAGTCTCTGATCATCTCCTGTACCACGTCTGTAGTCTCTGATCATCTCCTGTACTATGGCCACAGTCTCTGATCATCTCCTGTACCACGTCTGTAGTCTCTGATCATCTCCTGTACTATGCCCACAGTCTCTGATCATCTCCTGTACCACGTCTGCAGTCTCTGATCATCTCCTGTACTATGCCCACAGTCTCTGATCATCTCCTGTACCACGTCTGCAGTCTCTGATCATCTCCTGTACTATGCCCACAGTCTGATCATCTCCTGTACTATGCCCACAGTCTCTGATCATCTCCTGTATTATGCCTGCAGTCTCTGATCATCTCCTGTATTATGTCTGCAGTCTCTGATCATCTCCTGTACGGTTTAATGTCTCCCGGTGACCTGTGCTAGAATTTACTGGGAGGATTCGCTCTGTTCATTCACCTAATTTCATCTAAAGCAATTGGCCTGTGGCAGAGGCTCTAGAGCCAGGTCTGTGTGAAAGACCTGTTCCTCCCAGACATCTAAAGTGACACCTCGGCTGCCAGGTTAGAGAAAGAAAACCTGTCCGTGGATCATCGGTCCATTGTTGGAGAAGTCTCGGCTCTTGGATATCCTGCCACGTTAACCCCTGGCTGGGGATTAAGCCATCTGCTGTCAGAAGATCTCTAGTTGGGATCTTCCCCTCTGGTAAGGGGCAGTATGATTGAAAGGTGGAGGTGTTTATCTATCCATGCACTGTTTCTGAGGTTTTTTGCATTTGATGTCACCATCTATCTGGAGGAAAGAATAATTTTTTCTGCTATCAGTTTCCATCAGATGCATAATGTGTTCCGTACTTGATTGATGGACTTGTTGTTTTGTTTGTCGCCTGCAGTGCGGGACTTTCACTTATTCCACACGGGACTGCTATTGGAGTTCTACACTGTAGTGTTTATATTTGCGCAGCTTTTTCTTGTTTAGTTTTACCCCTCATATTAGCAGGGGTAACCTTACACGGACGAAAACGACGTACGCGACGACGGGGCGGCGTAAAAGCGTTCGGGAATCTGCGTAGTAGCCTCATTTGCATAGGCAAATGAGAAAACAACGTAAAGGCCACCTAGTGGCCGGAGTTGTCATTACAACTACGATCCGCAAGTGTAATGGTATTACACTTGTGGGATGTTCAGGCGTATCTATGCCAAAGTGATTCTAGGAATCACTCGCATAGATACCCGACAAAAAAAATGGCGATACGACGGGGTATCTGAGATACTCCGTCGTAGCGCCTCTGAGAATCTGGCCCCCTGTGTTTACATGTAAATAACCGTTATTCATATGTAAATAACTCAGACTGGCGGCATTCAAATGTAAATAAAGGCAGCATTAATATATATCATGCCCTCTGCAGTGAAGAGATGATGTGCTGTAACCTCTAACAACCAGTGAGCAGTGTTACTGTACAGTAATCTCTAGCAACCAATCAACAGGAAGAAATCATGTGCTGTAACCTCTAGCAACTAATCAGTGAGCCGTTATGTGTGCTGTAACCTCTAGCAACCAGTCAGTAAGTGGTAATGATATTCTGTAACCTCTGGCAACCAATCGCAATCACTGCCTGATCTGATATAGTATCTG
This sequence comes from Rana kukunoris, assembly GCA_029574335.1. NCBI lineage: Eukaryota > Metazoa > Chordata > Amphibia > Anura > Ranidae > Rana > Rana kukunoris. The sequence goes on along the minus strand of JAJQKJ010002191.1, from coordinate 49,168 downwards.
ATCTGATATAGTAAACTTATTTTAAGTCTAGCTGATATTTATTGTATGTCTCAGAGCAGGTGGAGAGCAAAATTGCATGGGTTGGCCCCCAAGAAAAATTATGCCCAGGGTCCAATAAACATTAACCACTTCCTTACTGGGCACGTATACCCCCTTCCTGACCAGGTGAAATTTCAGCTTCTGGCACTGCGTCGCTTTAACCACTTGACTACTGGGCACTTAAACCCACTTAATAACCAGACCAATTTTCAGCTTTCGGTGCTCTCACATTTTGAATAACTCAGTCATACAACACTATAACCAAATGAAATTTTTGTCCTTTTTTTCCCACAAATAGAGCTTTCTTTTGGTGGTATTTTATCACCTCTGCGGTTTTTATTTTTTTCACTATAAATGAAAAAAGAACGAAAATTTTGTAAAAAAATGAATTTTTCTTCATTTCTATTATAACATTTTGCAAAAAAGTAATTTTTCTTCATAAACTTGGCCTAAAATGTATACTGCTACATATCTTTGGTAACAAAACAAAAAAAAATTAGATATTATTTAGTCTGGGTGAAAGTTATAGGGTCTAAAAGCTATGGTACCAATTACTGAAAATTGATCAATTTGATCACATCTGATGTACTGACATCCTCTCTCATTTCTTGAGACCCTAACATGCCAGAAAAGTACAAATACCCCCCAAATGACCCCTTTTTGGAAAGAAGACATTCCAAGGTATTTAGAAAGAGGCATTGTGAGTTTTTTGAAGTTGTAATTTTTCCCACAATTCTTTGCAAAATCAAGATTTTTTTCATTTTTATTTTCTTTCCACAAAATTTTCATATTAGCGGGTTATTTCTCACACACAGCATATGCATACCACAAATTACACCCCAAAACACATTCTGCTATTCCTCCCGAGTATGGCGATACCCCATGTGTGGGACTTTTTGACACAGCGTGGCCACATGGAATGGCGCCAAACTTTGCGACTTAAAAATCCCCATAGGTGACGCTTTAAATATTTTTACTGGTTACATCAATTTAGTTGGAGAAGAGGTCTAGGGCCAAAATTATTGCTCTCGCTCTAACGTTCGCAGCGATACCTCACATGTGTGGTTTGAACACCGTTTTCATATGTGGGCGGGACTTGCGTATGCGTTCGCTTCTGCATGCGAGCTCACGGGAACAGGGGCGCTGTATGCCCAGAGTATTGCGGAGTATACCCAGAGTATTGCGGAGTATGCCCAGAGTATTGAGGAGTATGCCCAGAGTATTGCGGAGTATGCCCAGAGTATTGCAGAGTATGCCCAGAGTATTGCGGAGTATGCCCAGAGTATTGCGGAGTATGCCCAGAGTATTGCGGAGTATGCCCAGAGTATTGCGGAGTATGCCCAGAGTATTGCGGAGTATGCCCAGAGTATTGCGGAGTATGCCCAGAGTATTGCGGAGTATTGCCCCCCATAGTATGCCCAGAGTATGCCCAGAGTATTGCAGAGTGTTGCCCCCCCAGAGTGTTGCCCCCCCAGAGTGTTGCCCCCCCCAGAGTGTTGCCCCCCCAGAGTATTGCCCCCCCCAGAGTATTGCCCCCCCCCAGAGTGTTGCCCCCCCCCAGAGTATTGCCCCCCCCCAGAGTGTTGCCCCCCCCAGAGTATTGCCCCCCCCAGAGTATTGCCCAGCATTGCAGAGTATGTGCAGCAGGGATGGCTGAGCAGGGAGGGATGGATGGATCTGTGACTACATTTGTCACAGATCCAGCCCGCAGCACTGGCGCTGCCATCCGCTCCCTCCCCTCTCCTCTCACACTGTACCGATCGGTACAGAGAGAGGAGGGAGGAACCGGCGTCATCAAATGATGCCGGTCTGTTTACATCTGATCGCGCCGTCATTGGACGGCGCGATCACGTGGTAAACCGCCGCTATCAGCGGCGATTTACCGTGATCCGTGACCAGGACCCGGCGGTCACGGACATTCCCGTGTGCGCGCCCCAGGGGGCGCGCGGGAGCGCGACTCTGGAATCACGTTATATAACGTGATCCCAGAGTTAAGCAACCACCTTGCCGCCGTTATTTTTCGGCAGGTGGTTGCTAAGTGGTTAACTGACAATTGCGCGGTCGTGCGACGTGGCTCCCAAACAAAATTGACGTCCTTTTTTCCCCACAAATAGAGATTTCTTTTGGTGGTATTTGATCACCTCTGCGGTTTTTATTTTTTGCGCTATAAACAAAAATAGAGCAACAATTTTGAAAAAAAAAAAATGTTTTACTTGTTGCTATAATAAATAGCCCATTTTTTAAAAAAAAATAAAAAATTTCCCTCAGTCTAGGCGATACGTATTCTTCTACATATTTTTGGTAAACAAAAAAAAAATCGCAATAAGCGTCTGGTTTGCGCAAAAGTTATTGCGCTTACAAAATAGGGGACAGAATTATTATTATTTTTTTATTATTATTATTTTTTTACTACTAATGGCGGCGATCAGCGTTTTTCTTTGTGACTGCGACATTATGGCAGACACATCGGACACTTTTGACACATTTTGGCGCCATTCACATTTATACAGCGATCAGAGCTATAAATATGCACTAATTACTGTATAAATGTGACTGGCATTGAAGGGGTTAACACTAGGGGGTGAGGAAGGGGTTAAAATGTGTACCCTGAATTGTGTTCTAACTGTGGGGGGAGGGGGGTGACTGGGGAAGGTGACCGATCTATGTCCCTATGTGCAAGGGAAACAGATCGGTCCCCTGACAGGACGTGGATCCTTGTGTTTACACACACAGATCCACATCTTGTCCCTGTAGCCGCCAAACGCGAGTGACTGGCCAACATCGGGGCCGCCAGGCATGCGCATCGGCATCTCAGCTATGCAGCAGGCACGCGCGCGCCGCCGACTTCGGCGTTCGCCGCACCCCCCAGTGGCCTGGAGTAGCAGAGGCCGTAAAAATACGGCCTCCCAGAGAAGTAGAACTGAGGCCACCTTTAGGAACATGTTACATATTAAGGATGTAACATGTTCCTATGTAACCACCTCAAGCCACCAACACTTCCCACTCTGTGACAGCTGACTATTCTCCCCACAGTCGCTGTCACAATTTTAAAACAGTGTGGCCATGTGGGGTACCACCCACACGGGGGGGGGGGGTATTCATTCAGTTTTATGAAGTGAAGAGATAACAGTGAGGAGGAAGGGGGAGCTTTCTTGGATGGGCCTGTCCATTGAATGTGTAGGTGCTACATTGCTGCTGACATTTTTGGGATGTCTCTTTGCTGAATATATGGGGATGTCAAATTCCTATTGGCCCAAGCTTTGGCCATGCAGTTTCGGGCAGCTGGCTCCTAGATTCAAAGCAAATTTGTCAAGCCCTGGTCTAAACAATTCCACAAAAGAGTCGGGCATATTGGCTGATGTCATTATATGGATGGGTGGAAGTTTAATCATGCTGAGCGGCACGGAGGACAGATGGGCTGATTTACTAAAACTGGAGAGTGCAAAATCTGGTGAAACCAACCAGCTTTGTGTTTTTTTCATCAAAGTTAAAATTGTTTGTAACATTTATAATTCAATTCACTGTCAGCCCCTCTCCATTATCAGGTAATAATGCAAAAAAACTGTCTCTCTTTTTTTTCCTCGGGATTCCCGACTGACTTTTTCCCGTCGGAAATCACAGCCGTGTCTACGGGGCATAAGTGTTTATTGCAATAGATGCCTCTAAATACCTTTTTTTTTTTTTTTTTTTTTTTTTTAAGGCCGGTCACGTGGCTCTGCTACTCAGATCTCTGGGCTACAGTGGAAGGGACCCAGCTCTCCCTCTGATGTCAGCCAGGAGGACACATGACCACCATGCTGTCTGCTCTGCCCCTCCCACTGTAGCCCTGGATCAGAGTAGCAGAACGGCTGGGCAGGGCTGGAGTTCATCCAGACTGGCCCACTTTGACAGGTCTCTCCCACGGCGGCCGGACAAATCCTACAACCCCCTGGCCACCCAAGCCCCCTCTCCCCCTTCACTAGCCACTAGCCGTTCTACTTTATTAGAATAGAACGGCTGGTACTGGTACTTTATAGGCAGTACCAGTGGGGAAGCTAGACTTTATTTCACCTGGGGCAAGGAATCAGTTTGGTGCCCCCCCCTTATGGGACAAGGTTAGGCAGAAGTGAGAAACTCCCAGGCCATAGCTGTTGAGTCAGCTGTCTGTCCCCTCCCCCATGCTCCTCTGTCGTCGTCCCTGCTCCTCCCCCTGCTTCTCTGTCCCCCCAGGTGAGTGCTGCGGTGAGGGAGAGGAGGTGAGCGCTGCAGGAAGAGAGAGACAAAGGAGTGGAGGGGGGCAGCGGTCCGCTGTCACTGAAGCCGGCCCACTGAGCCATCGGCCCACCGGGAAACTCCCTGTAGTCCCAATGGCCAGTCCATCCCTGCGGCCGGGAGTTACCAGTTTGAAGATATCTGAAAAATGTATTTAGAGGCTTTGTTTTTAATAAACACTTGCACTGTGAGATGTCGCTGCATAAAGGAGAGGGGCAGGCAGTAAAAATTTGTTAAATGTACTACGAATAGCGGCGGGGGGTGAAAACCACTCACACAGAGCTGACAGGGAGGGTGGAGAGGACAGAGGAGAGTTGCGGATGACAGAGCCACGTAAACTGACCACGGTGTCAAGGCTCAGCAGCCATTATAAACCGTGGTCAGTTTATAGGGAGAAGGCAGTAACAGTCAGGTTTTTTACAGTTTAAAGAGGGGAAGGTTAGAGAGCACAAGCACTGTGCTGTAGCACCTGCTATCAGGAAACAAGATCGATTTTTGTAAGGTTACAAACACTTTATTTGAACTAGCTAAAAAATAGAAGCTAATTGGCTACTATTCACAGCTGCACCAGATTCCGCATTCTCCAGTTTGAGCAAATCAGCCTCATAGTATGGACTATCCCACGATTTCTATGTCAAATTCACATAGCGCTGCGCATGCGCAGTACAGTACTAGGCTTTCCTCCCACCCCACCGCTGATTCCAGTACACACTGTTTTTACTCTGTCACAATCACAAAATCCTACTCACAGCATATTGTACAATGTTTGTGCAGCCTGCAGGTTTCAGAGGCAGCGTGCCCTTAGCAGAATCCCCATCCCATCCGTCCTCTGCTCTCGAGATCGGTGTGTGTACCCGAGGGATCTGAGCGGCCGACAGGGGAGGAGCACTGTCTCACTTGTAAATACAGAAGCAGCATGCGACCAGCACCAGAGGTGGCTGAACTCCGGCAGGCAGCGACCCCCCCCCCCCCCCCAACAATGATAGGGCCCTGGGTAGATGCCCCTTTTGCCCTGCATTAGAGACGGCCCTGATCCTAGACAATTAGCACACTTACTACACCCTGGGCAGGATCACCAAGGCAAATGATGTGCAATTTTGCCCACTATAGTCTGGGACTCCCCTCAAAATGAAAAGGGGATCGTCAAGGACTGGGTTCCCCCCCACAGGTAGGCCACGAGCTTGGACCTGTAGGGCACCTGGAAGCAATGCACACACTGCTTTGTAGACCTGAGTATGTCTCTTGTACTCTGGGTCCACTGCTGTTGACCTTACAGGTCTGCCCTGCTCCTATCTTCAACTAGGGTCCAGGTACAGTCCCTGGAGAATGAAACTGGGGGGCACTGATCTAGAAAGCTGAACCCTTTCAGAAGCAGATAGCCTGGTACAGTCTGAAAGTTTTCATGATAGAAGACTTAAAGGGTCACTAAAGGAATTTTTTATTTTTTTTGCTAAATAGCTTCCTTTACCTTACTGCAGTGCTGTTTTCATGTCCTCATTGTTCGTTTTTGCTTTGATGTTGCTGTAATCCTGCTCTGTTCTGGACACTTCCTGGTTGTCTGTTTCCTTCTAACCACAGTGCTGGGAGCTTTCTCACTCTGGTCACTAATCAAGGAGGTGTGATTACTGTGTGTAAACTGAAACTAGATTGGGCTGAGGGGTTTTAGACAAACCATCACTGCCCTCTATTGGCTCTCTGGCTCTGTACATCAGAGAGACAGGAAACAACAGCAAAAACGAAACTAGAACTGTAGGTTGATTAATCTGATTGATTTGTATCTATTTTTAATCATTTTTAAAAGGAATCAGTTAACTAATATGTCTCTATACCCTGTAAACAGTCATTTCAGGCCAACATTTTTTTTCCTTTAGTGACCCTTTAACTACCAAGAGTCTTTTAGACAGAGCTACGAGGTGTGACAATTTATTTCCTGGAATGCCCACAGCAGAGCATTATGGTGGTGGCGCGACACACAGCCATTCGCAATCGAACATGTACTGACAATGTGACATGTTCTAACTTGCACTTATCTGGCTCGCAGATCAGTTGACTCAGTCTTTACGGAGTAGTGCAATAAATAACAAGTGTGTGTGTGTTGCACTGTTGGTGGCAGGAATCTGGAGCAGAAGATTAACATCAAATTGTGCGTGCAAATTGGCGAAACTTTATGTCTGTTACAACAAGCTTATGGTAAACATTCCAAAAAAAATAAAGTGTTTTTGAGAGGCATGGGCGGTTTAAAGAGGGGCGGGAAAATGTCCACCATGATGCAAGAAGTGAGCCACCAAAAATGCAAAGAATAGATACAAATGTGGACAGAATGCAAACCCTCATAGGCTCATGCTGAAAGACAATAAACTGGTCCTGCTATAGAACATGGGTTACTGTGACAAACCTTTTCAGATCTTCGAAGCTGCATTCCATAACATGACATCTTATAGTCAGCCACAAAGGAAGACTTTCCTCTGTCAGATGTCATCATCGATATAGCCAGGAAGCAGGCAGCTATATACTGATGAACATGTCACCTAGCCCTGGTTCACACCAGCCCTATCAGTGCGATTTGGATGTGCCATTTCCCCAAAAAGTAGTGCAGGAACCTTTTTCAAAGTCGCTGTGACTTGAGTGGCACCAATTTGAACTGTTCCATTGGCGGCAATAGGGTGCCGTTTGTCATGTGATTTTTCAACTGTTGAATCACATGACAAATCGCACTGGTGTTAACTAGGACTTACTGCAGGTCCACTTCTGAATGATATCTGAAAGGTAGGGCCACCACTCTATCTCATCATCTCCATCTTATCAATCTGGTCCACATGGCAGATGCCCCCCATTCTAGTCCTCTCTTGCCACAGTGCCATGCATTATATTAAGAAGCTATACATGCATTATATTGGGTAATAAAACATTACATAGAACCTCATGTATTACAGTAGGCATCTATACATTATACAACACCCCACACATTTTATTGGGCCCCTATAAATGACACACTGCCCCGTGCATTATGCTGAGCATCTATACATAATATAGCACCAACTGTATTACAATGAGCATAAATACATTATATAAAAACTTGTGTATTACATCAGACACCTATACACCAAACAACATGCATTAAAGTTAGCAGGCATACATCATACAGTCCCCCATGATCCATCATAGCATGTATACATCACAAAGCCCCTCCTGCATTAAAATGAGCATCAATACATTGTACAGTCTCCCATGACTTACAGTATACTGAATATCTATAAATTATATACCTGTAGCTTCCAATGTATTACAATAATGTACACCTCCCTATTATAATGGTTATCTATACATTATATAGCCCCCCATGTACAACGTAATAAACAAAACTAAACACCTATATATTATACAGCACCACATTATTATTATTTATTAATCTAGTGCCAACAGTTTGCTCAGTGCTTTACAACAGTTACAATACAATTCAATACAGGAGGGATCAGATGGCCCTGCTCGTTAGCGCTTACAATCTAAGAGGGAGGGTCAAGTGATACAAGAGGTAATAACTGCGGAGGATGAGCTGACGGAGAAAATCAAAGTACAGTTGTTAGGTGGGGGTAAGATAGGCTTCTCTGAAGAGAAGGGTTTTCGAAGGATAGCCTAAAAGTGGACAGGGTAGGAGATAGATTAACCCCCCTGGCGGTATTCCCGAGTCTGACTCGGGGTTAGACTTCTGTGCTGCGATCGGTAACCCCGAGTCAGACTCGGGCTCGCCTCGCTGAATCCACAGGCATGGTTTACTTACCTTGTTCCTGGATACAGCGATGCATCCACGCTGTGTGAGCGAGCAGGTGCTCGCTCGATTCACACAGTGTCCCCGTGTGCCACCGAGCTCCGTTCCCTGCGACGTTACGACGCACGGGGGCGGAGAACAGCGCCATATTCAAAAAAGTAAACAAACACATTACATACAGAATACTGTAATCTTATAGATTACAGTACTGTATGTAAAAAATACACACCCCCCATGTCCCTAGTGGTCTGCCCTGTGCCCTGCATGTCCTTTTATATAATAAAAACAGTTCTTTCTCCCTGCAAACTGTAGATTGTCCATAGCAACCAAAAGTGTCCCTTTATGTCAAAAATGGTTTTAGATCAGCTAAAAAACAGCGCTAATAAATTATAATCACTTGCAGAATTTAGCGATAACGATTTCTGGGGAAATTCGTCATAAAAAAAATTTTAAATAATGACAGCGACAATTCTGCAACTGAGAAAATTTCAGTGATTTTGATTTGATTACATTATTGAATAATTTTTACTATAATTATATTATTATTTGTTATAATTATTTATAATTATTTATTATATTATACTTATAATTTATAAAAAAATTTTTTTAAAATGTCATACCCGGGATGCCTATTAGACTCTTGTTTGGTCAGATTTAAGTGAGTTACAGGTATTCCTAAGAATTACAAGCCTACAGTATAAAACGCCAAATTTCCTTGCAAATAATGGAACCGCTTTCAGCACCTAAAATCTGAAAGAATCATACCGCCAGGGAGGTTAAGGTAGAGAGTTCCAGAGGATGGGAGAGACTCAAGAGAGGTCCTGGAGTCAAGCATGGGAGGAGGTGACAATAGAGCCAGAGAGCAGGAGGTCTTTGGAGGAACAAAGAGAACAATTTGGTTGGTATTTTGAGAAAAGTTTGGGGATGTAGCTGGGGGCTGAGTTGTGGATGTATTTGTAAGTTGTTAGTATTTTTACTTTAATTTGTTGGGTGAACAAAGGCCAGTGGAGGGATTGGCAGAGAGGAGTAGCAGACACTGAATGGTTGGTAAGGTGGATGAGCCTGGCAGCAGCATTCATGATGAACTGAAGGGGGGATAGTCTATGTAAAGATAATCCAATCAGGGGGGAGATGACCACGGAGTGGACTAGGAGCTTTGTGATGTCATTGGTTAGGAAGGGACGTATTTTGGAGAGGTTGCGAAGGTTGAGGCAGCAATATTTGAACGTGGGACCTAAAGGATAGATCAAAGGTTTACACTTAGCACCCTGGCACGTGGGGAAGGGTTGATAGTTGTGCCATTCATTTTGACAGAGACAGGGGCACGTGGGGGAGGAAATATTATGAGTTCAGTTTTGGATAGATTGAGTTTGGTGAAGTGATGTGACATCCAGGCTGATACGTCTGTTAGTAAATTAGTGATATGTGAGGAGACTGATGGGGTGAGCTGAGGGGTAGAGAGATAGATTTTGGTGTTGTTAGCCTAGAAATGGTATTTAACTGATTGCCGACCGCCCGCCGTCATATTACTGCGGGACGGTGGCACTGCTACGCGGGAGCACGTAGCTCTACGTCCTCCCTTTAGCAGCCTGTCGGGCGCGCGTGCCCGGCGGGTACGATCGCCGCCGGGCACCCGCGATTGCTCGTTACAGAGCGGGGAACGGGAAGTATGGACAGAAGATCAGTGATTTCCCCTAGTGAGGCCACCCCCCCCCCCCATACAGTTAGAACACACCAGGACCACACTTAACCCCTTCCCTGCCCCCTAGTGTTAACCCCTTCACTGCCAATGGCATTTTTATAGTAATACAATGCATTTTTATAGCACTGAACGCTATAAAAATGCCAATGGTCCCAAAAATGTGTCAAAAGTGTCTGAAGTGCCCGCCCTAATGTCGCAGTACTGAAAAAAAATGCGGATCGCCGCCATTACTAGTAAAAAAAAAAAATATTAATAAAAATGCCATAAAACGACCCCCTATTTTGTAAACGCTATAACTTTTGCGCAAACCAAACGCTTATTGCGTTTTTTTTTTTTACGAAAAATATGTAGAAGAATATGTATCGGCCTAAACTGAGGAAAAATTTTTTTTTTATATATTTTTGGGGGATATTATAGCAAAAAGTAAAAAATATTGAATTTTTTTCAAAATAGTCACTCTATTTTTGTTTATAGCGCAAAAAAATGTGTCCGCCATAATATCGCAGTACTGAAAAACAAAAGCTGATCGCCGCCATTACTAGTAAAAAAAAATAATAATAAAAATGCCATAAAACGACCCCATTTTGGTAAACGCTATAAATTTTGCGCAAACCAATTAATAAATGCTAATTGCAATTTTTTTTTAACGAAAAATATGTAGAAGAACACGTATCGGCCTAAACTGAGGAAAAAAAATGTTTTTTTATATCTTTTTGGGGATTTTTATTATAGCAAAATGTAAAAAATATAGCATTTTTTTCAAAAATATAATATTGATTACCTATATATTATACCCCCCCCCCCCATCTATTATAATGATCACCTATACATTATACTGCCCCCTGTGTTTTATATTGGTTACATATACATTATACAGCCCTCTCCTATCACACAGCAGCCTCTCTATACTCGCTAACATTGCCCTCCTCCTCCCTCTCGAAGCCCCGCCTCTGACCCGGTCACATGGCCCTGACGTCACGCATCCTGTAAACCCCCCTACCTTGTTGTCCCTGCTGGTCTCGCCGTCCCCCCTATACTCTCCAGGCTCCGCCCCCTCCAGGGCCCCCTGTATGCGTGGAGAGCAGTCCCAGGGGCCCCGTCCTTGTGGATCCGGACAGGCAGGTAAGACGTGCGGAGCGCGGCCTGATGTGTTTGTGTGTTGCCTGGTTACACGCTCCGACACTGCTTCATATAGAGGGGAGCAGACATTACACTGCAGCTGGGGGGGACTACAAATCTCAGCATGACCTGATGGAGGCCAGCAAAGCATTCTGAGGATCTGTACATCTGTCACAGGACTGTACATGTCTGAGAGAGTGAACCCCATCTCTCCTATCAGCTCTGAGGTCAGTGACTGCCTTCTGTGCCCACTTACCTCTCTTTTTTTATATACACACACACTTTATTACCAAAAGTATTGGGACGCCTACCTTTACCCACACATGAACTTTAATGGCATCCCAGTCTTGGTCCGTAGGGTTCAACATTGAGTTGGCCCACCCTTTGTAGGGATAAGAGCTTCAACTCTTCTGGGAAGGCTGTGCACAACGTTTAGGAGTGTGTCTGTGGGAATGTTTGACCGTTCTTCCAGAAGCGCATTTGTGACATAGGGTTGCCAGTAGTTGCCACCTCAACCCTTTAACCACTTGCCTACAGGGCACTTTCGCCCCCTTCCTGCCACGCTGTCACACTTTGAATGACAATTGCGCGGTCATGCAACACTGTACCCAATCGAAATGTTTATAATTTTCCCCCCAAAATTGAGCTTTTATTTGGTGATATTTGATCGCCTCTGTGGTTTTTATTTCTTGCGCTATAAACAAAAGAAGAGGGACAAGTTTGATAAAAAAAAAAAAAAAAAATATTTTTTACTTTTTGCTATAATATCCTTTTTTTAATTTTATTTTTTTTAAACAATTTTTTTTCCTCAGTTTAGGCCGATACTTATTGTTCTACATATTTTTGTTAAAAAAAAATTGCAATAAGTGTATATTGATTGGTTTGTGCAAAAGTTATAACGGCTACGAAATGGGGCATAGATTTATAGCATTTTTATTATTTATCTATTTGTTTTTTACTAGTAATGGCGGCGATATGCGTTTTTTCTATTTTATTTTTATCGTGACACATCGGACACTTTTGACACATTTTTGGGACCATTATCACTTATGCAGCAGTCCGTGCGATAAAAATTCATTGATTTGCTGTATAAATATGACTAGCAGGGAAGGGGTTAACACTAGGGGGCGATCAAGGGGTTATTGTGTTCCCTAGGGAGTGATTCTAACTGTGGGGGGGGGACTAACTGGGGGAGGTGACCGATCGGTGTCCCTATGTACAAGGGACACACCATCGGTCTCCTCTCCCTGACAGGACATGGATCTGTGTGTTTACAGATCTACAGTCCTGTTCAGTTACTGGGCAATCACGGCTGCCGGGCACGCACATCGGGTTCCCAGTAACGCAGTGTGCGCCCCCTAGTGTCTCAGGAAGGTGGGAAAAACGAGAGGGTCTTCGTCCCGTTGTGCATTGGTGCGCAGTCATGTTGGAACAGGAAGGGGCCATCCCCAAATGCCCCGTACACGACCGTACATTTTCAGTTGGAAATCCAGAGGGGGAAACCGAGAACCTGCTCTCTATTTTTCCCCCGTACAGACGATCGTTTTTCCTGGGGAATCCCGACCATATTTATGCTCCATCTGAGTTTTTCCCCACGGGAAAACGACCAAAAATGTGACACACGGCCGGGTTTTCTGATGGGGGAAAAAGTCAGTCGGGAATCCTGGTGGGGAAAAAAAAGAGCTGGTTATCTTTCTTTTTTGTCCGATGGGTTTGGCAGTTTTCCCGTTGGAAAAACTGGGAGGGAGCATACACACGGCCAGGACTCCCGGCCAAAAGCTCTCCTCGCAGTTTTCCCGTGTGTACGGGGCATTAGGGTTCTCTTCACTGGAACTAAAACCTCGTACACACATGTTGGATGGCAGGCTTTAAAATTTTCTGCGGACAACGGTCTGCTTTCTGATTGTGTGTACACTAGTCCAAACACGCATGCTCAGAATCAGTGCTCCCCAAACACGACATTAGCAGAAGGTGCCCAAAGGGTGGCGCTCAAGACCTGAAAAACCATGTAGTACATCACTGCATTCGTGTTTGTTGGCTGACAATTGTGTGCCGTTTGTATGCAAGAAAAAAATCCAGGCAAAGCCTCCCCCCCCCTCCACCAAATGATTTGGACCAGTGCACAAAACAAGGTCCATAAAGACATGGATTAGTGGGTTTGGGGTGGAGGAACTTGACTGGCCTGCACAGAGTCCTGACTTCAACCCGATAGAACACCTTTGGGATGAATTAGAGTGGAGACTGCGGAGGACATAATAAGCTTTTTTCTAAATACTGCAGTGAAATGTACGGCAGAGATCTGAACTGCCTCATTGAATAACATTGCTTCTTATGACCTGTTCCTTATTTAGTTTTACAACACATGTGTAAAAATGTGAAGGTATTGTTCTGTGGTATTTGGTGGAATACTTCAACTCAGTTGGGATTTACCTGAGCTACTGCACCTTTTTTGCTTTCATTGGAGGAGAGCAGGCTGAGTTCCCAGCGAAACAGACCCACAATGTGTTGTTCTGCTTAGTGTGGTCAGTTTTTAATAGGAAAGCAGAGGGACTGGCAGGAACACCAGGGACGTCACATAAAGGAAGCAATACAAAGAGAACGGGAGACTTTGTCATACAAGTACATGGTACAGCAATTACATATCGGGAATATGAAGTGTTGGGGTAACGAAGACTTTAAAGCGGATGTCCGCTGAAAAAAAAATATTAAAAGCCAGCAGCTACAAATACTGCAGCTGCTGACTTTTAATATTGGGACACTTATCTGTCCTGGAGTCTAGTGCCGTCCGCAGCAGAGGAGGAGCGATCGCTCGTCACTCTGCTGCCCCCCGCCATCCTTGGTGAGGGAACCAGGAAGTAAAGCGCTCCGGCTTCACTGCCCGGTTCCCTACGGCGCATGTGCAAGTCACGCTGCGCATGCCGATTGGCTCCCGCTGTTTACTGGGAGCCAAGTGTTCCCAGCACACAACGAGGGGGACGAGCAGTGAAGTCATGCCCGCAGTCTGCCCGAGACTGTTGTGGCCGGAAGTGGGTGCAAATACCTGTCTTTAGACAGGTATCTGCACCCCCCTCCCGCTGAAAGGTGTCAAATGTGACACCGGAGGGGGGAAGGGTTCCGATCAGCCTGAGTTCCACTTTAGGGTGGAGCTCTGCTTTAGGTAGTAATTATTTTTGGAGACTGAGGATATCATTTTGTGTCACGTTAATGCCCACAATAAATAAATACAAGGGGAGGAATAGGAACACCCCAAAGTAGGGTTGCACCGATTCCAAGCATTTGCACGAGTACTTGTACACATGAAAATGCTCTGATGCCTTAGAACAAAGGGCGCCACTCCCGTAAGTCAGTGGGTGGAGAGGGAGTCACGCTGGCAGCAGTGGCAGATAAGTTGGCCGGGGCGCTGCAAGCAGCCACTATTTTCCCAATGCTGGGTGTTCTGTCAGAATCAGCAACTTGTCGCATTCGGTAAAGGAAGCAAAATTCCGTCAGAACACCACAATGCCCATCTTGATACACCCTACGCACTAAGATGGGCATCTCGGGGTTCTGATAGTATGTCACTTCTTTTACTGAATGTGACGGGTCACCGATTCTGACGGAACAAGTTGGTCTTGCTAGCAGAATTGATTAATTTAAATAGAAGTTGTCTTATTATGCCAGCCGATTGCCAATCAGTGCTGCCTTTCATTGCCTGCCCATCAGTTGAATACCAAAAACCAAACAAAAAAAAGGGGGGATAGGGCAGTAGGTCCTATCAGTGCCAACTTGCCAGTGCCACCTATCATTGCCCATCAGTTCCCATCATTACCACCTATCAGTGCTGCATATTCATGCCACTGTCGCATTACATTAAAAAAGAAAAAAAGTATCGATACTTGCAGGGGCGGACTGAGAACTCATGGGGCCCCCGGGCAATAGGAGATTATGGGGCCCCCCCTGGTTTTACTGAGGCTGGCAAACCTCTGATAGGAACCCCTAGTGGCATGGGGCCCTCGGGCAGTGCTGAATGGTTAGTCCGCCCCTGGGTACTTGTACTCGGTCTTTAAAAAATGGTATCGGTGTAACCCTACTCCCAAAGTACCCAGGAGCACCCAAAGTGCCCAGAAGTCCTGAGACGTTCTCCAGCCTATGACCTCATAGTTGATACCACAGCGTAATGTTTACACAACAAGCTCACCATGGGTGACGGTCACACTACAGACAACTGTAGACATTTCCTTCATCCAGAACAATGCCATTGATGGTGACAATACCTGTACGGGGACTGAAAAATGCTTAACCTTTTTTTTATTTTTTATCTACACCACCCTCATTTTAAATTGCCGTAATGATGAATTGTTCCAAATATTTGACATTTGAGGGAAATATTGGGATCGTCCATTAGCTTGGGGGGATTTGGGCTTCTTGTAGATCTCTGGAGCTGATTTATGTTTTTATTTTTTATGGTTTATTTCTTTATTTATATGTATTTTCCACGTTTGATTTATGTTTTTTGTGAAGGTGCTGTCATGATTGTCCTCTTCTGATGTCACCCAGGGCCACCTTAGTGTGAAGTGAAATGTAAGGGTTGTAAAGGAGAGAACCCCCCCCCCCCCTTTTTGTAATATTTTTGATTTAAAGTGTTTATCTGTTCCTTTTATTTAAAGTGAAATGGCCCTTCTACTCCATTGACCGTGTGACTTGTCTCCCATCCTCTGTCTTCAGGGTCATAAAACATCTGAATCTGAGGGACCTGGAAGGATTCAGGATGTTGGAACCTTCCTAAAAAACGAAAAGGACATTTATTATAGTTGGCTCATATTCCGGATTTCCTATGTTTAGCCTCATGGCCAATTGCTGTCGGGATTTGTTCAAACGATGGCGCCAACCAGTAAGGTAAGAGAACACATGATTGCTGATCATCTGCTTTAAAGCGGAGGTCCGCCTGGAAAAAAATATATTAAAAGACTGCAGTGCTGACAATTGCTCATCTCTCGGCTGCCCCTGCCACCCTCCTCGGTGAGGGAATCAGGAAGTGAAACGTTGCAGCTTCACTGCCCGGTTCCCTACTGCGCATGCGCGAGTCGCGCTGCACATCCTCACTGGTCCCCTCTGTCTCCTAGGACCAGTGTGTTTCCCAAAAGACAGTGGGGGGGGGGGGTAGGGGTGTGACTCCCGCGTCTATGCCTGTAAGTGGGGGCAATTTCCTGTATTATACAGGTATCTGCACCCCCCCCCCTCACCCCTGAAAGGTGCCAAACGTGACACCGGAGGGGGGAGGGTTCCAAAAAGCGGAGATTCACTTTTTGTGTGGACCATTGCTTTAACTCCAGCCAAAACCTTTTTTGTGGATTTGGGTGTTGGTAGCGGTGACCCTATTGAACAGATAACCTTGATTTCTTGTAGGGACAGGATGTGATGTCAAATCTCACATTGGGCCGATTTGGCATGCGATTTGACATGTCAAATCGCATGCCAAATCGGCGGCTAGTGCCGGCAATAGTACCGTCCGATTCCCAAAAGTAGTTCCTGTACTATTTTTGGAGAGTTCGGGGGCGATTTTCAATAGACATCTGTGCAGCAACCCGCACAGATGTCTGTGAAATTCAAGAAAATACAGGGCACATTTGGCAGGTGGAATCAACTACCAAACACAACATACCGTGAAAAAAAAAATTCAGATGGGAGGTTGCAGGTGGTAAAAACACAGATTAGCCTCCTGTTTTTACTTCCCCTTGGCTGCCAGTGAGGAGGAGCACTAACAAGGATCCAGCCTACTACATAGTCGCAGCTCATAAGCTAAAGCTTGCCTAATCTGTATGATCCAGAGTATTAGTTATCTTGGATGTGTCATGTAGGCTGCGGCTCAGGTATCTAATATCATATGACTCGGGAGGCAGAAATAACACAGATCTACTTTGGTGTGTTTGTAAAAAGAAGGGTGATGTCAGCAAAGCATATCTATGTTGTGTACTAAAATCTTCCATAGGGTGACCATACACTATACAATCTGATTGTACAGTCTTCTTTAGATCTGTTATGAGCTTGTGGTGCAAGGACCTGTCTGATTTGATACAAACTGAGGGCCAGATTCACAGAGCCCTTACTCCGGTCTATCTCGCGTTAGACCGGAGTACTTTCAAATTACGCGCTTAGTTTCATTAGTCTGAATCCTCAAAGCATGAAACGACGGCTTCGGGCTTCAATCCGACTGGCTTACGTGTTCGTACGCCTTCGGATCTACGCTGCAATAAATTTGCGGCCGATGGGTGGAGTTCCCGTCGTTTTCCACGTAGGAGTATGCAAATGAGCTTTTTCCGACGATCCACGAAGTTACGAGCGTCATTCGTAATCTCTTACGGCATCTGTAGTCATCTTTTTGCCGCGTAAAGTTATTCCAGCTTTTATCTGGTCTAATATTAGACAGCCCATGTTAAGTATGGCCGTCGTTCCCGCGTCGAATTTCAACGTTTATTTTTTTTTACGTAAGTCGTCCGGGAATAGGAATGTACGTAAACGACGCTACTCAAACAAAAAATGACGTAACAACGTTATTTTGCGCAATGCACGGCGGGAAATTTCTGAATGGAGCATGCGCAGTTCGATCGCCGCGGGGACGCTCCTAATTTAAATCCTTAACGCCCCCTAATCGCGTATTTCGATTCCGCAGAGAGAAATACACTACGCCGCCGTACCTTACGGGCCAAAATCTACATGAATTTGTCATAGAGCCTGGTAAAATACGGCGGCGTAGTGTATCTCTGATACTCTGCACCAATGTAATTGTACCTGAATCTGGCCCTGAATGTTTAGGTCTGACGTATTAAATTTTGGTAGATCTAAAAGAATATTGTATATTCAGCTTGTATAGTGTATGTCCAGCTTTAAGGCTGACTAGACGGTCTGATTCTCCTTTTAAATCTAACATCAAAAGCAGTAGGCAGGGTGGATTTGATTTAAATCACAATTTAAATAACTAGTAAAAAAGCTTGATTTAAATTAACTTGATTAAATCATGATTTTTAAAGGGCAACTGTCATCTCTGTCCTTCAGTGGCGCCTCCTCTGACCCGCTGTTTACTCACCGACAATCCAATTCACTTTAATGGGACGGCTGGTGATGTGGCAGCGACACAACAAGGTGAGGGACATGGCGGCAGCAAGTGAGTGGATGGCCGCTAACAGGGGCTGCCATGATGGATCTGAAATGACATGTGCTCTTTAAATGTAAGGACTCATTCTTGCTGGTAGTTAGAATCTTTAATATTTGCAAACAAAATGAAAGTTTCGTATTTAAAATAATAAGCTGCCAGAACTAATTCAATCATACAGTTTGTAGTGTACAGAGATTTGCAAAACAATGGGATAAAGGAATATTCCTGAACTTTGGTTTATCTCAAGGTTACTGTGAAGTTGTGTGAATGCATCAATGCAGTGCATGTTATCTCAGCTTGCAGAGCTTGGAGTTTACCCCAAAAAATTATATTGCAGAATACACAGCCTCATGCTAAATAACTAAGCTCCATTTCATGGTGAATAAACTAAATGATTAATGTATCTTAAATAAAAAAAAATATCTTTAGATACATTTTATTAAAATAAATTTGATAAAAATTCAAAAAAATCTGATTAAAAACATAATTAAAATTTATTGATTTATATCCACCCTGGTAGTAGGTAGTACAAGATCCTGCTTGATTTGATATTTATAGAATATATTGATTAGGTTTGTCCTCCTTTTACTTAGTTTTGGTTACTGTAAATTTACTTTTTACAGAGATTATAAATCAGATTGGATAGTGTATGGTCATCTTTAGTAAGGAGCCATTCTGGCTTCCATGCTGTGCAAGAAATACAATATCATTACTATGAAAAATATAAAGTTTGGGCACATTTGTTATTGGCAGCAGACTTGCTGGCTCAGCCAACAGCAGGGTTAAAGTGGCAGTAAACTTAAAGGGGTTGTAAAGACAAAAATATTTTCCTCTTAAATTAAAGTCTGACAATAGCTGATAAAGTAAAAAGTAATGTTTTGCATTATAACTAGTTTGATACCTGTTGAAATCAAGCTTTTTTATTCACCTCCGTCACTCCTGAATCGTTATTCTCACTGACTTCCTGGTTTGCGGTGTGCATTCATTCTTGCTACATCACGGCGTAATGGGAACTACAGTTCCCATAAGGCTTAGCATCCATGCCTGTGATGGTTAAGAGAGCATCTTCACGCAGGGCTGTAGTCATAGGGAGGGGGTGAGCACATTCTGCTTTCCACCAAGCAGATGCTGGTGGAAAGCAAGAAGAGGAGAGACAGGAAATGGCATTTTCAAACCTGGATTACTGTATTTTGGAGGTCCAAAAGGAAAAACGAGGCAAGTGATAGTTAAATGCTCTAGCTTACAGCAATCAATTGATCTGATAAAAAACAAACCTTTAGTGTTCCTTTAAGAATGATAAAATCCACTGAAGTATTTTTTTTCTGCATGTTTTTATATATATATATATATATATATATATATATATATGTCTCTTCTGCTCTTGTGACCCGAGAGGTCTCTTCTGTCATACATGACCCCCTTGCCTGTCAGTGGTATTGTGATCTGTGCCGAGCATGTGCAGCTCAGACCACATTTGTGACCCACTCTGTGTGCCGCAACGAGGTGACTTCCATGCACAAGAGTAACGTCACTGTGGCCCAGCCATTCAAGCGGCCAAATATTCGTAACCCAGAAAAAAGGTCGGGTTACCCACTTCAGCCCCGAACCATTTGGCTGCCTGACCAGAGCACTTTTTGCGATTTGGCACTGCGTCGCTTTATCTGACAATTGTGCAACATGGCTGCCAAACAAAATGTCCTTTTTTCCCCCCACAAATGGAGCTATCTTTTGGTGCTATTTGATCACCTCTGCGGTTTTTATTTTTTGCACTATAAACAAAAATAGAGCGATAATTAGAGGAGCTCCACCCGCATTTTTTTTTTTTTCAAAGTCGGCAGCTACTAACAGTGTAGCTGCTGACTTTGAATAAGGACACTTACCTGTCCTAGGCGCCCGCGCTGACGGCCCCCACCCCCCCCCCCCCCCCCCCGATGCCAGTCCCAAGATCGCTCCGGGTCCCGCGCCGCCATTCACACTATGGGAAACATTTCCTACTGCGCCTGCGTGAGTCTCACGCTGGCTTGTGAATGGGCGCGCTGCTCTCTGAGAACACACACAGTTCCCAGAAAGCAGCGCGCCCCATTCACAAGGAGAAGGAAAAGAAGAAAAGACACCGCGGAAGAGGCAGATTACGGACTTCCGCATAGCAACAGGTATTTCGGGTGAGTATTTTTTTTTTCACGTTTTTTAAAAAAAAAAATCTTTAAAACTTTTGGCCAAATGTGGTTTTCCTGGGTGGAACTCCACTTTAAAAAAAAAAATGTTTTTATTTTTTTAGATATGTTTTTGGAAGAAAAACATTTTTTTTCCTCAGTTTAGGCCAATATGTGTTCTTCTAAATATTTTTGGTAAAAAACAAAAAAAACACAATAAGTGTATATTGATTGGTTTGCGCAAAAGTTATAGCGTCTACAAAATAGGGGAAAAATATTTTTTTTTATTTAGTAATGGCGGCAATGAGCGATATTTTTTTTATTGTGATTGTGACATTATGGCGGACACATCGGACACTTTTGGCACTATTTTGGGACCATTCACATTTATGCAGCGATCATTAAGATGAAAGGGCTGAGGGCCAGGAGGAGCTGACAGCTGAAATGTAAACAACAAAAAGGCCTGCAGTTTTCCGTTGTATGGGGTGGTGCCACTGCATTCTTAGCAACCGTTGACTCATTCAGCTGTCAGTAGGATTCCCCTGTTGACATCCGAAGTGCAAAAGAAGTCCAGCAATTGGAGCTGTAAAAAAAAAGAAGCAGCCCAGCAATGTTTATCAACAACATTGCTCAGCTGCTGAAACGCTAGGATAAAAAGAAACCGTGTTTTCTTTTTGTTTCTTCATCTACAGATCAAAGGGATGAACTTCATCTGCAGATGAAGTCAGTTTAAAGCGGTAGTAAACCGCAAAAAAAAAAACAGGACGATAGCATTATTGTACTAGTATGCATTGCATACTAGCACATTGTGAAATACTTACCTTAGAATGCTCGTTCACCGCTGAGGGAGATGACATGTTTCCTCTGCGTTTTTTCCGTGATCGCTCGCTCCGACACTGAGTGGTCGGAGTCGCAATTACGTCGCTCCCACGCATGAGCACGGGAGCCCTTCGTTCTGGCAGTAATCGCTGAACCTGCAGAGCGCATGTAGGTAAAAAAATCACTAAGCGGACAATACAACCGTTTTCAGCAATCTGTCAAGTAAAAAAAAATTGTTTTTATTAACGGTTCCTCTGTTTAACCCCTTATTGACCCATAACTACTTAAAGACTGCCCACCGCACATATACTGCAGGGCAGCGCTATTGTGCGAAACTACGTACCTGTATGTCATTTCGTGCAATAGACAGGGGGGCTGATTGGCCAGAGGGGGAGCCAATCAGCAGGTCTGGGTGGACGCGATGTCCGCCGGGACCCACCGATCGTTTCCCAGAGAGGCAGAATAGAGTGATCTGTCTATATGTAAATGAGGCAGATCATCATTCTGAAATAAAAGAACACAGTGATCTTGTGTTCCTGCTAAGAAAGCTCTATTTGCGGGGGAAAAAATATTAAATATTATTTGGGTACAGCGTCGCCCGACGGCTATATTTTCAGTTAAAGTAACACAGTGCCGTATCGCAAAAAATGTTCCTGGTCATTCTGGGAGCAAAACATTCCGGGGCTGAAGTGGTTAATTTACTTCAATCAGCCTTAATGAACTCCTTATTCTTCTCCATTGAATTATTATTATTTTCCTGCTGGGCTTTTTTTTTTTTTTTTATAACCTAATAATTAAAACTTTTTCTTTTTGTTAATATTTTTATACCAACGTGTTTACATGTTTCCCGTTGGAAAAAAAGCACAAAATTTTACTTTTCAATGCTTTATACCAGGGATCTCCAAACATTCTAAACAAAGGGCCGGTTTATTGTCCTACGGACTCTTGGAGGGCCGGACTTTGGCCAGTGGAGTTGAACATTTTCCAGGCATCAGTGGGACTAAACATCTGGTATTAGGGGGGTAGTCCCCCATAGTTGGTATCATAGGAAGGAATAGTGCCCCATTAGTGGTGTTAGTGGGAGAAATGGTGCTCCATTGTCGGTGTCAGATGGCAGAATAGTGTCTTGTATCAGTGGGAGGGATAGTGCCCAGAGGGCCGGATAAAGGCAAGTAAAAGGGCCGCAGTTTGGAGACCACTGCTTTATACCATTGCTGCAAATGTTTATCAACATTGCTCAGCGCTGAGATGACTATAAACATTGTATCATCTGGTTCTTTTATTTAAAAGGGATGAACTTTGGTCATTTTTTTTATAGGCGGCAGGAGAGGTTCCCCCTCCCATCGTTTCCCTGTGTCTCCTGGGATTACCGGAACCATTGCTAAACCCGGACACGATCTGGTCCGATCAGTGGCTGGGCAGAAAGTCAAGTGAGGGCAAGATGACAATTTTTATTTTTTTTTGCTTTTAAAAGGTAAATGAGAGATTTGGGGTCTTTTTGACCCCAGATCTCTCAATAAGGACGACCTGTCATGCTTATTTATATTACAAGGGATGTTTACATTCCTTGTAATAGGAATACAAATTATCAGAAAAACAAAATAAAGGCATAGTGTACAAATAAATGATGTATATTTTTTAACGTGCCCCTTCCCTCAGAGCTTGCACATGCAAGTTGGGCCTGCATATGTAAACTATGTTCAAACCACACATGTGAGGTATTACCGTGTTTGTAAGAGCAATAATTCTAGTGCAAGACATCCTCTCGTACTCTAAACAGGTAACCTATAAAAAAAATTAAAATGTCGTCTATGGATTTTTTTTAAAGGGTTTGTAAAATATATATATTTTTTTTAATCTTAATAGCTTCCTTTACCTTAATGCAGTGCTGTTTTCATGTCCTCATTGTTCGTTTTTGCTCTCAAGTTGCTGTAATTCTTTTCTGATATCCACACTTCCTGGTTGTCTGTTTCCTTATAACCACAGTACTGGGAGCTTTCGCTCTGTGGTCACTAACTAGGAGGTGTGATTACTGTGTCTAAAACCCCACAGCACCAATCAGTTTCGTTTTCCAAACCATCACTGCCCTGTATTGGCTCTGTGGCTCTGTACATCACCGAAGCAGGAAACGGCATGCAAAAACAAAAGTAGAAACTGTAGGTACATTTATATTATTGATTTTTATCAATTTTTAATCGTTTTTAAATGGAATCAGTTAACTATTATGTCTCTATACCCTGTAAACAGTAATTTCAGCAAAAAAATAATTTTCATTTACAACTTCTTTAAGTACGGTAGTTTTTTCGCCATTCCACGAGCGTGGGTAATTTTAAAGCATGACATGTTAGGTACTGTATCTATTTACTTGGTGTAATATCTTTGACATTATACAAAAAATTGGGCTAACTTTACTGTTTTTGTTAAATTAAAGTTAATTTTTTTTTTTTTCCCAAAAAAATTTTGTTGAAAGACCTCTGCGCAAATACAGTGTGATGCAATATTGCAACGACCGTCATTTTATTCTCTAGGATCTCTGCTAAAAAAATATGTTTGGGGGTTCTAAGTAATTTTCTAGCACCAAAAAAAAAATTATTTTTACTTGGAAACAACAAATGTCAGGAAAAAAAAGCATGTTCTTGAAATAAGGGTTAAAGCGGAGATCCACCCAGGAAAACAACATTTTCCCATATTGTTTAAAAAAATTAAATAAAAAAAACCTGAAAAAAAAAAAAAATACTCACCCGAAATACCTGTTGCTATGCGGAAGTCCGTAATCTGCCTCTTCCACTCCGCGGTGCCTTTTCTTCTTGTCCTTCTCCTTGTGAATGGGGCGCGCTGCTTTCTGGGAACTGTGTGTGTTCTCAGAGAGCAGCGCGCCCATTCACAAGCCAGCGTGAGACTCACGCAGGCGCAGTAGGAAATGGGCAGTGAAGCCGTACGGCGCGGGACCCGGAGCGATCGTGGGACCGGCATCGGGGGGGCCATCAGCGCGGGCAAGTAGGACAAGGTAAGTGTCCTTATTTAAAGTCAGCAGCTACACTGTAAGTAGCTGCCGACTTTAAAAAAAAAAAAAAATTGCGTCTGGAGCTCCGCTTTAAGGTAGGAAGCCCACTTAGTACTTTGGCAGTGGTGTATTTAGGATTTGTGCTGCCCTAGGCCTGACTAAACTCGTGCACCTCCTAATTTAAATATGACCCACCCCTTCCTGTCAAGGCCACACCCCTTGCTGTATATGAAAGGTCTTGGTAAGAACTCTTGCATTAAACCTCATGATCTTTTTACAGCCAATCAGTTTTTAGGAACATTTTATACACTGCAGCTTGGTCAACTTGGCCAGTAACTTTTCACAACCTTGAGATACGTTAACAAGACACACACAAATACTGGTTCTTTTTTTTAATACATTTCTGCTGTTCGTTTAATTCTTCTAAACAGTTTAATTTTGTGACTTGCAGGAAGGTGACTCTGGTCATGGTGGGGCTAGACAACGCCGGCAAGACCGCCACTGTGAAAGGCATACAGGGAGGTGAGTGACAGTCCTGGTCCAAGCCTATTCGGGGGACATTTGTCCTACTTTGTTCCGCTGTATCACTGAGCACCGAGGGAGCTCACAATTACAGAAGACTAAACCATAAGCACTGCTAAGCAAGAGCATGTAACGGAGCTGGAGAGCCTTGGAAAGATTCGGAACTGAATCTTTCCGAGGTCGGCCGAACTGTCCTCTGGCGTTTCGGAGGCTCTCCAGCGCCCCCTCCACTGGCCGCATGTGGTATTGCATGCCAATGTAGTCAAGGCGGAATGAATTATTTTAGTTTCCATTGACTTCAATGGGGAAACTCGCTTTGATATGCGAGTACTTTGGATTATGAGCATTCTCCTGGAACGAATTATGCTCATAATATGAGGTTCCATTGTACTGGTACCATACTCAGGGACTTATGGAAATATGGAGGCTGTAGAGGGCTCAGCCAGATACTTAGCCCAGACCTTATCATATTTGTGGGGCCATCCCCTATTCATGTAGGTGTTTTTTATATAGTGGGAAGCTGTTATTAGATGTTAGATTAGGTGTTAGATTTTTTTTCCAGTGCAGGGCAAAGGCTTTTTCAGCATAAAACAATGCAAGACTGGCTAACGTCCGCTCCGCCACTGTAGGCAGAAGATCCTCCACCAGACCCAGCAGATATACAGACATCGAAGGTTGCAAGGGGGTGGAAATAATGGAGTTCAGTAAGGTCACTACCTCTTCCCAGAATCCAACAATAAGTGGACAGGTCCAGAAAATGTGTGAGAAGTCCCCCAGGGCCACACCACATGGCCAGCACTTAGAGGAACATGTGGGATTCATCTTGTGAAGTAGGCTTGGTGCACCCATTTAAATTGAATCAAGCAGACAAAAGATAAGAGAGGGAAGTCCCACACATCTTCCCAGTCATCTAGATAAGGTACATTTTGCAGCCATCTAGCCCTAAGGCCCTCCAATACTGGAAGATAAAATGGGAGTACAATCGAGAGGTGTGTTTCTCTGAAAAATCAGAGCAAAGCACCATTTCCAGGGTGGATTGTTGAATAATTGGGTTCACTTGTGAGAACTGAATGCAGAAGTCATAGGAAAGCTGGTAATATTGGGGAAATTCACCTTTGCTGTTGGTTCTGGCAATGGAAAGGGCTGAGACATCCATACCTTGAGTTGTAGAGAGAAGAGGAGGCGGGGGGAAATGTTCCAATGAGAATCCTGTTCTAGTGACAACTAAGTGTCACCATACAAGTTAGAATCTGTCCGTACAAATTAACTTTAGATTAACCAAAGTACCAATATAATATGAGCACCTACCTAATCTAACCAATCAAATTGAAGTAGCAGGCCTTGTACTAAATAGTTTTTGATAGATCTAAAGGAAATTGTACAATCAGATTATGTAATGAGCTTAAGAGTGGATATCTTACTTTGAAGAGAGTGCCTCTTACTGCTAAACCGAAATATCTCTTTAGGGGGTGGACTAGCTGTTTTTCATATAAAAAAAAATGTAATTCTAAAGAAGAAAAGATTCCCATTATTACTAATAATTTCACATTGCATTGACGTTGACTATGATTGAATTTGATTGTATGTACAGTATAGGGTTCATGGTTTGATGTTTGGGGCCAATGTGGGTCTTTTGTTTACAGACTTTAGAAATCGTTCTCGCACCCTCAGCTCGTAATTTTCTGTTCTCCAGTTGTAACGAATGACCCTCAACCCTTTGGCTCTTTTGTAACAGAATCTCCAGAAGATGTGGCTCCGACAGTAGGATTCTCTAAAGCAGACATTAAGCAGGGGAGGTTTGACATCACCATATTTGACCTGGGCGGTGGGAAGCAGATCCGAGGTATCTGGAAGAACTACTATGCCGAGTCCTATGGAGTGGTGTTCGTTATCGATTCCAGTGATGTGGACAGAATGGAGGAAACTAAGGAGACAGTCGCTGAAGTTCTGCGCCATCCCAGGATCTCTGGGAAACCAGTGTTGGTGTACGTAAGGCCATCCTTTAAAGTAGCTGTCATCTGTTGTTAAGGTTATGGGTGGAGTCTGGTAGGCAGAGTCACCTATTGGCTCCCAGTGAGGGGATCTAATTGTTTCTGACTTTGCCCCACTCCTTGCTTGCGGGTTTGGGTGTTCACAGCATTGATGAGATTCTCTCATAGTGACCACAGCAGTTTTGCATACCCGAGAACCCAGCACAGGGGTCTTCCCAACAAGGTCTCAGAGAGATAAACTTGTCACATGGTTTTAATAACCAGACATCTAGCAAATACTGAAGGAAGGAATACATCCTTAAATGAGAAGTTCAGGAATCGAAAATAAAAAAGTTGTACTCGCCTAGATGGCTGCAGCAGTGATCCCAGCTGCAGCTGTCGCCTCTAGACTGAGAACTGAGTGATGTGACACAGCAGATCGCTCAGTTTTCCCCTCCGCTCTGAGCAGAGAGCGATGACTGTCAGTCTCTGGCTCTCTGGTGTGGCCCTCCAGCACTCACTGGAGCACTGGACTGTGGAGGGGGCAGGAGCAGCTGGCTCAGTTTCCCAGTGGCTCGCTGAAAGGGTGAGCCAGCTGCTGTTCCAGGCATCTGGGTGGATCCCGACATTAAAGTCACACACCCTCCAGAGTCTTTATCAGCTTAATGACTTTAGTCTGCTGTCAGCTGAAAATGGGTGACAGAAGTGCAGACCAAAGTGCACTCCACAGGAGAAGTAGGGACAAAAGAGCTTTGGCCCTGCTACTTCTTTTAAAGTGCTCACTAGGCTAAACCTATGACTAAAAGTTTCCACAACTGGAGTCACAACCACTTCTTTCAATTCTTCTACATTCTCTGCTGCTTTATATACTTCTAGTGCTCAGATTTCATTGGCTAAAGGAATACTTTTAGCATTTAAAAATGCCAGAACTAGTTGTATACTCCTTGTTTTTTTTTCTGCAGCAAGAAAGAATGAGATGGAGAATTGAATGGGGGAAACCTATTGGTTCTTTAAACATTATCATTACTGTGGGCCAAAATCTGCTACTTATGCAAAAAAAGTATTTCCAGCAGACAAACATAGCAGACCATTGCTAAAGTGGATGAAGACCCATAACTACGTACACATTTGTTTCCTTTTGATAATACAGCTTGGCAAATAAACAGGACCGTGAGGGGGCCATGGCAGAAGCCGATATCATTGAATATCTTTCACTGGAAAAGCTGGTCAACGAGCACAAGTGTCTTTGTCAAATTGTGAGTAACAGTCATCTCTTATGTGTATATCTGTGGCGCTCTCTGCCTGTTGCTGGTCTGCATGCATTTTTAAGCTAAATCATTTTCCGTGTGTAAATCCAGCCATGTATGCCAGAAGGCGGTTGGATATGAGAGCACCATCCAGCAGTCCAAGGTGTGTCTCGGTCCAGCTACAGGAATAAACATGAGAGCATGGATTGCTTAGAGGTTATCTATGGTGAAAGGACTAGGGAGGTGCAACAGATACAAGGAATGCAAATTATAGTTTTGGGTCAATTTCACTTTATTGTAATTTTTTTTACGTTTTAAACGTGTATCATCTGTTTGACAAATAAATGCATGGTGCCCCCCTGGCACGATTCTCAGAGCACTAGGGGTTTTAAAAAAAAAAAAAGAGTGCAGCAGAAATTTTCCTCTTTCAGTCTCTTTCTGTGGCTGAAATTGGAATTCTATTTACATTCCCCAGTATACAGATGAGCACTTAAAAATGCTTATGTTAAAAAATAATACAAATATGGAATATATGGGGTACATTTTAATTATTGGTTAAAATACACATTTTATTGTAGTGATATTTAAACCCCCACCACCTTTTAATCCCAATCTTGAAGATTACTTTTGTTTAGTACCTCTCTTCCTGTCTGTAATATTCCTTTAAAGGGTCACTAAAGGAAAAACATTTTTTGCTGAAATGACTGTTTACAGGGTATAGAGACATAAAAGTTAACTGATTCATTTTCAAAATGATTAAAAATAGATAAAAATCAATCATATAATGTGCCTGCAGGTTAGTTTCACTCTTGAACTGGCTTCATGTTTCTGCAAAGTAGAAATAGACACACAGAACAAAAACAAACAAATCCAGGGCAGTGTTTTTGTTTTTAAAATGAATCTGATTGATTGGTTCTGGGAAGTTTTAGACACACAGTAATGACAGCTTAAACCATCGTGAGAAAGCTCCCAGTATGGTGGTTATAAGGAAACAGACAAGCAGGAATTGTGGAGGACAGAGCAGGATTACAGCAACTTCAACGCAAAAACGAACAATAAGGACATGAAACCAGTACTGCAGTAAGGTAAAGGAAGCTATTTAGCTAAAAAAAAAAAAATTCCTTTAGTGATCCTTTAAGCTAGTTCAGTGGGATCCTCTGACCACTGCCATGCTTTCTCTAATAGCACCCTATAGAGCCACCCTATTGTACATGTTCCCAGGGTGGGACTACATCTTGGCAAGAGCATGCACAGGCCGCCTGAGATGTAAATGTTCAGAAGATACATCTCTGTTCCTCACCTGGAAGCCATTGATGGCTGTTTTGGGGTTAGCTGTCAATCACTTACTGGGAAGACAGAGCCGAGGGGAGTGTTCTCTGTGTCATCTTCTCAAGCTGATTGGGCATGGCAGCATTCTACTTAAAAAAATTAAAAAAGCATGATGGTGTAAGGGCTGATAGGACGTTTGGTGGCTTGTCAAGGGATTGGGGAAGATTGTCCCCAGGTAGAAGTTATTGTAAGTTGCAAGGAGTAGAACAGAGGATAAAGCTGTGAATGAGTACTAGTACCGCAAGTATGTATAGTTCTGAGAAAGGGGGCTTGTCAACGCGTCAGCTTTTCAACCGCCTATTGGACATCGCCTATTGTGATCTATATTAAGGGTGGTACTGCTGATTTGTCATTCTGTAAAAGCTAGTTCTCTGGCTGGCTGTCATCAAGCTAGGGAACTAGTAAACCAATGTCTGGAAAATTAGTGAACAGTCAATCACTACAATGATTATTGCTTTTTCCAGGATTGGGCTGGCCTCAGAACTACTGTATATCCTAAATCTACGCTCTGTGTGTATATAGCACACCGTTCTGTCGGGTACTGTTTTAAAAGTTTTAGTATTATCTTCGAATGTGTATCAAAATATGAAAGTGCTACCTAATGTTAATGTTAATACTAATACATCATTATTACAGTGCAATATAAATGGCAATCCATAATCATAATTAATAAAAAGTCTAAGTTCATAAATCCTTCAAAAGTTCAGAAATTTTCATATAATCTTCCAGTGCAGCCTAAAATGTTCAATTGTGCAGTATAAAGTGGCAAGTGCTTAAAAAAAAAAAAAAAACACACAATCTGTTAGATCCGTGCTCTCCCCTCACTCACCAGATTTGACTCCCATGACAGAAGTCATAAGCGCTTGTAAAGATGGCTGAGCTCCACGGGCGATGTGTCAATCTACAGCAGGGGTCTTCAAACTATGGCCCTCCAGTTGTTCAGTTACTACAATTCCCATCATGCCTAGTCATGTCCCGGAATGTCAGAGTTTTACAATGCCTCATGGGACGTGTAGTTCCACAACATCTGGGGGGCCGTAGTTTGAAGATTCCTGGTCTACAGCATAGATAATTCTCAATTTGCTGTCGTGCAAATGGCATAGAAAGCAATATAGTGTAATTCCGTTTAATGTTTACATAAAACAATATCCAACTGCATGTATAAACACTGTAACACTTGTTAAAGAAACCTCACCACTCACGGTAACTGTCGCGTTTCATCCCTTCCACAAGACTTTATCAAAGTATAATCTTCGATTGGAACATCACACATTATTTGACTGATGGCTCTTTCATTGCATTTTCTAATACACATATACCTAAATAACCTTTTTATCCCTTTTTTAGGAGCCGTGTTCTGCAGCCCTCGGCTATGGGAAGAAAATCGATACTCACATTAGGAAAGGGCTCAACTGGTTATTAGGAGTCATAGCAAAGGACTTTGAAGCATTACATGAGCGCATTCAGAGAGAAACAACGGAGCAGAAGGCCCAGGAGGAGCAAGATAAACAGAAGATCGCTGAGAGGGTGAAAAGACTGAGGGAGGAACGGTAATCGCCGAGTGCAGCTATAATCACTTTCCATGGAGCGACCCAGCTAATCACACACGGCACCCTGTCAAGCCACTGAAAAAGGCCAACCAGTACCTATTCAGATACACTTTAAAAGAAACTACAGCCAATCATCGCACATTCTTCCATTCAAACACACCTCTGCATACTAATGCTAAATGCACACGATCAGAAAATCAGATGAATAATATCACTTTCAAAGCAATCGTATGATAATCCGATCGTTCGTACAGAGCTTATAAGAGCCAATTGTGAGAGTTAATGCAAAATTATTCTTAAGGGAGAAACATGAAAATGTTTCTTGTACAATACCAGAACAAATTTTTTTTAAAGTAGTAATTTGTCCAACAAATATATATATTACACACACACAAGTATTCGGCCCCCTTGAACTTTGCGACCTTTTATATATATATATATATAAATCTCTTTTAAATTTAAATTTATTTTTTATTACATTTTAAAAGAAATTGGCATACAAAAGAAAAATGTTGGTTATTCACTATAGTGCATAGGCACTTCACACACTTATATATACAGTAAACAGGTATCAATTTACATTGCTTATGCGAATATACAGCAAAAGATACAAGTAGCGACCATTATCCAGTTATATTTTGAACACTCATAGTTCATAGATTCAGCTATTTCTACAATTTATTTCTACAATTGATTAATACAAGATGTATTTATTTAATGCTCCTATTTCTAGAGAAGAGAGGGAGCGAGAAGAAGCAGAGCGGGAGGGGCGAAAACTTGTGGAAGAAGACGCATCTGTTCCTATAGTCAATCCATTCCAACCCATAACTGCCGTTATCAAGGAGGTATTGTCATTAAATCATAAAAAAAGAAAGATATGCTGTAAGGTTTCCCACAGACGCGGCACAGTTTTGTCAAGTCAATCCGTCTCTCTCTTAATTAAATCTTTGTACAGAGCCCTTAATGGGGAAAGACACAGCTTTGACTAATTCAGCTGTATGTCTTAATTTCAGCATGAGCTGTTGAACTCTGTAATCAGCTGGCTTTTGCGATCCTTTAAAACATAGCAATGTTGAAGTCAATTCAGTCAAATGTTTTTTACCTTTTAATCATCAAAGGCACTCTTTTAACCAGACAGTGTTAAAGAAAACGGATGACCTCTCCTCTCCTAGAATTGCCTGGCTGTCCTGCTTATCCTACAGTTTTAATTTCAACTTATTAGAAGAAGAATGTGAATAAGGACTTGATCTGGTCTGCACACTGTTCTGATAGAGAGCTTTTTTTGTTTCACAGAAAGAGATGATCTCAAGCAGCCTTTCTGTTTCTCCCTGCTGAAAGATTATAATTAAGCAGACCATGCACCACAAATGTAACGTCTACTTTAATTTTCACTGCTATTCCCCTCCACTTTCCCTATGCCAAAACTGTGTAACAGAGGGTGACCTTGCCATCCTTTCTGTAAGATCCCAGACATTGCTGAGCAACCGGAATCAAGCTACAAGATGCGACTGTCTTCTTAAAAGGGCTTTGGGTACTGCTGAGGATCTTTCTGAAAGGATGATAATGTTGCCCCCTGTAGTATGGAAGCAGTGGATAAAGTAACTACATTTACTAACCACCTTTCCCAACAAGCATTTTTTTTTTTTTCTTTCTACAATATTTTGCCCTGATGGGTAGCAAGGAAAAAATAAAGTAAAACATTCCAAGAAATACAAGGCCTGCTGTAAGTCCCATCATATACATACCAATTGAATTTTTCTTTTCATGACCGATCTACTATTATCAAACCATGATTGTTCCTATAGTGCATTTAGCTTCTTTGTCTATGCTGAACACCATAATGGACAATATTTTATAATACATGTATTTTCCTTATCTGACCTTCCAAGTCCAGAAATTCTCTAGTGCTAGAACACTCCCCACTGGTTCACTCTCCTTTTTTATGTTGCTTTGTTTAGAATGAAGAAAAAATCAAGAAAGAAAAGGAAAAAAAGAAACAAAAAACTCAGAATGGAAAAGTTGGCGCTGAAATCCCCCTGGAGTCAAAGGCTGATCAAGGGGTGGCAGAGTCGGACAGCGAGGGTGGTGACAGCAGCCCAACATCACAAGATGAATGTTTAATGGACACATACAAAGATGCTTTAAGCCAGAAGCTGGAGCAGGATGAGAAGAGAGAGACAGGTACCCTCATGGAAACAAGCTGCTTTTGTATGCAGAAATATTGTTCATTGGTGTATCTTCTTCATGCTTGTCTCCATGTCTGGAGATCAGTA
Source organism: Rana kukunoris (assembly GCA_029574335.1). Taxonomy (NCBI): domain Eukaryota; kingdom Metazoa; phylum Chordata; class Amphibia; order Anura; family Ranidae; genus Rana; species Rana kukunoris. Next base: position 16,292 of record JAJQKJ010002191.1, on the reverse strand, counting down.
CATGGCCTGCTGTTTTGCTATTGCCAGCTGTGGTCACAATCCGGTGTCTAGAACTCAAGTACTGATTCCTGGCTATTGATCACTGCCAGTGGGCAGCGTTCAGCTGGCAAAGCAACATCTGCCTATTACGGTCTTATTTTTGTGCTTGTTCTTGTGATGCAGGCAGGCAGAGTCTGCAGATGCTAAAAAAATATTTCTTTATCGTACATCACGGGACACAGAGCGCATAGCCATTACACTTGGGTTATATGGGTACCTTCAGGTGTGGACACTGGTGTAATCAATTTCACAGGAAGTTTCCTCCCTATATAACCCCCTCCCACTGGGAGTGCTTCAGTTTTTTCGCCAGTGTCTTAGGTGTTGGTCACGTCTAGCTGTCCCTCGGAGGTCTCGGGACCCAGGATAGCTAGCCGGATCCGTCCGAAGTGCTTCAAAGCCAAGGTGTACGGTACCCGGGCCCTGCTGGAGTGGGGTTTTGCCTATAATGCCTCTCCTTGGAGGGCTGGATTCTGGGCTCCAGTGCCTTAGTCTCTTCCAAGAACTAAACGCTACTGATGCCAGGATGCTATATAGGTCCAGGGGTGTGGGTTCCTTAACACAGGACCCCGGTCCCTGAAGGTCCAAGACAATACCCACGGAGATGGGGGAAGGCTGGGCCTCTTGCATTTTGCAATACCCTGCGGTGTGGAGCAGGTAAGAGGGAACCTGCGGGACTTGGTTCGACAGTAGGTATCCCCCTGGGGGTTCTGGGTTGGCTAATGGTATGCTTGTGCATCAGCCACTATCTCCACTATGTCTGTTGAGGCAGGATGGGATGTACTAATGTTTACCCAGATAACATGTAGATATATATATGCTTTTAAAAGATATGTATTTTGCTACTCCCCCCAGATTTGCCTGTTAGCATGATACTGCAGCCCCACGTGTATAGAGAGGAAGTGCTGACAAAACTCCTGTTTCCTAGGAAGCCTAGGGAGACAGCTTCCTCTATGTGTGCACTACAAAGATTAGTGGCTTACCAGGTGTCTGTGTTTCTAGCGCTGGTCCAGGCTTCTCCTCTGCTCTCTGCTTCCTCCATGTTGGTTTCAGCGTGGGGGGGGGGGCGGGGGCGCGTGCGTGCGCGCCGCCTTTTACAGCGTCAGCGTGCGTGGGGGGGGGCGGGCCAGCAGCGTCAGTCTCAGATAAAGCAAAAAAGCATTTCCTGGCTGGTCATTCCCTCCTGAGAGCAGTGGAGAGTGAGGACATAGAGCGCGCAGCTGAGCCAGTTCTGGCTAACAGTGACACCCAGTGGTGGTTTGTGGATCTTCAGGTCTGGACTTAAAAGTCCACACTGACCAGAAAAAAAAAAAAAATATATATATTTTTTTTTTGCTTAAAGGGACTCAGCCTTAGATCTGGCAGTATCTGAGTCGGTGCAACCTTGGACTCCAGCTAACGGGCATTGGTGTGGCAATACTCACAGGACTTTCTGCTGTATTGCCGCCTTCTCAGGCGTATGAAAATTTTGAAAAGATTTTACCATAGCCTGTCCTTATTGTTTCACTTCTAGCTACAACAGTTGGGTGTTGGCTGTAGGGGTGTCTCAAGGTTGTGCAATGGCTCCCAAGGGATCAGGACCAGCTAAGGCTGCAAAAGGTGCCAAAAAAGTAAAGGGGTCTCCAACGGGGTCAGAGGATTTGGGCCAGGCTCCAGTGGTCCCACCCTCACCAGATAGACCACCGAACAGCATCGTGCAGGAGCCATTGAGGGTGCTAGGGGCAGAGGCGGCCCCCAATCAACCCATTCCCGTTTATGTTACGGAAGAAATGCTAGAATCCACCCTGGGTGGGCTAGAGAAAAGGTTAACTGCTTTAATTGCCCGCTCTTTGCCGGGTGGCAAACGGGCTAGATCCCCGTCACCTAAAACGGTGTGTTCAGATGCAGAGGTCCTCTCTTCGGAGGAATTGGACCCACAGGGGGATCAAGCGGACCTGAGTCCTGACGGGTCAGACATTGAAGATTCCACTATAGATGAAATTTTTTCGGCTTCTCAAGCAGAGAGTCTGTAGATCCAGTCTCTGACGGATATGGTTCGCACTGCTTTTAAACTTCCAGTGTCAGAACAATTAGCCCCCGCGGTATCCTCTTTAGGTTCCTTGAAGGCACCATTGAGTGGTGCATCTTTCCCGGTTCACCCCCTTCTGGAGAGCGTGATTTTTCAGGATTGGGCTCGACCTGATAGGATTTTTATCCCTCCTAAAAGGTTTACCATTCTCTATTCTATGGAAGAAGAATTTGCAAAGAAATGGGCACTCCCTACCGTGGACGCAGCCATTTCCTGCGTAAATAAATCCCTGACCTGTCCGGTGGAAAATGTCCAGGTGTTTAAAGATCCAGTCGACAAAAAATTGGAGACCCTACTGAAGGCTTCTTTTACCACAGTAGGTGCCGTGGTTCAGCCAGCAGTGGCAGCCATTGGCGTTTGTCAGGCTTTAAAGGATCAGACTAAACGGATATTAAAGGACATACTGGCTCAGCAAGCTCGTGAATTGGCTGACCTCCCAAGAGCTCTCTGCTTTGCAGTAGATGCTATTAAGGACTCCATTCAACAGGCGTCCCGTTTATCTCTGCTGTTGGTTCATATGAGTCGCCTTTTGTGGCTAAAAAACTGGTCAGCAGAGGCACCCTGCAAAAAGCTTTTAGCAGGATTTCCCTTTCATGGTGGGAGACTATTCGGTGAAGACCTAGATAAATATATCCAGACCATATCAGGTGGTAAAAGTTCTTTCTTGCCCATCAAGAAAAGATCACGTGGGCCCGCATTTAAGCGACAGGCCTTCACAGGCTCGGCCCCTTCAACTTCCCGTCAGTATCGACGGCCTCCCGGGCGTTCGGCATTTAATAGCCGCCCACAAGGACAAGCCACGACAGGCAAGAGGCCATGGTCTCGCAAGCCGGTTAAACCAGTCCTTAAGTCAGAATCATGAAGGGGCGCCCCCACTCTCTTGGGTGGGGGGAAGGCTTCGGTTCTTCTCCGAAGTGTGGAAGGCCAGAATTCCCGACTCTTGGGTAAGATCCGTGGTAACCACGGGCTACAAGCTAGAGTTTCGAGAAGTCCCCCCTCCTCATTTTCAGGGGTCAAGTCTTCCAAGCGACCCATTAAAGAGGGCCTCTCTTGCAAAAGCATTGGATCGTCTCTTACTCCAAGGAGTAATCGTAGAAGTACCAACCCAGGAATGGGGTCTGGGATTCTACTCCAACCTTTTCATAATACCAAAGCCCAATGGCGACGTCAGGCCTATCTTGGACCTCAAACGCCTAAATCGCTTTCTAAACATTCAGACCTTTCGTATGGAGTCCATACGTTCGGTGGCAGCCAGCCTACATCACGACGACTTTCTAGCATCTATAGACATAAAAGATGCGTATCTGCACGTGCCGATCTACCCGGCACATCACAGGTTTCTTCGTTTTATGATACATCACCGCCATTACCAGTTCGTAGCCCTCCCTTTCGGGTTGGCAACAGCTCCGCGGGTATTCACAAAGGTGTTAGCCCCGGTGCTAGCCGTCCTAAGGACAGAAGGCATTTTAGTCTTGGCATACTTGGACGATCTTCTGGTTATCGACAGCTCAGCCTCCAACCTCAATCAGGCAGTAGGTCGCACAGTTCAGCATCTAGAGGAATTCGGATGGATTGTAAATCTAGAAAAATCGGTATTGAAACCCACAAGGCAGTTGGAATATGTAGGCCTTCGGCTAGATACAGACTGCCAGAGGATAATTTTACCTCAAGCAAAGATCAGATCAATAGCTCAAGCAGTTCAAATGATCTTAGGCAAGAAGAGGCCGACTATTCGCCTATGTATGCGACTGCTGGGGAAGATGGTGGCCGCCTTCGAGGCTGTGCCCTACGCCCAGATCCATACCAGATATCTTCAGGCAGCCATTCTCTCTGCTTGGAACAAGTCCATTCAGGCGTTAGATCGTCCGTTAGTGCTCTCCCCGAAGGTCCGGCGCAGCCTGTCTTGGTGGCTGGTCTCTCAAAATTTGTCAAAAGGGAAATCCTTTTGCCCCATCACGTGGAAGAACAGACCCAGCAAGGGCTGTGGTCGGGGGCAGAGAAACTGCTTCCCATCAATATCTTGGAGATCAGAGCTGCTCGACTGGCCCTGATCGCCTGGACTCTCCCCCTTCAGGGTCTGCCAGTAAGGATACAGTCCGACAACGCCACTGCGGTGGCATACATAAACCACCAGGGGGGCACGAAGAGCCCAGCAGCCCAAAGAGAAGTAAACCTGATTTTCTCATGGGCCGAAGCCCATGTACCCTGCATCTCGGCGGTGTTCATCCCAGGGATAGACAATTCTCCAAGCAGATTTTTTGAGTCGTCAACAGTTGCTCCCGGGGGAATGGTCGCTTCACCCCCAGGTATTCCAAGAGATTTGCCAAAGATTCGGAGTCCCAGACGTGGACATTATGGCAACGAGATCCAACAAAAAGTTGGACAAATTCATATCCCGAGCCAGGGATCCCTCGGCCTACGGGACCGATGCCTTGGTTTGCCCTTGGCACCAGTTTTCTCTTCTGTATGCGTTCCCTCCACTGCAGATGATTCCCCGCCTTCTACGGAGGATCCGGGTGGAGCGCAGGCCTGTGATCCTGGTGGCCCCAGCCTGGCCCAGGAGGGCTTGGTACGCACTCATCGTGAAGATGTCAGTCGGGGCGCCGTGGCCGCTCCCCCTGCGCCCAGATCTGCTGTCTCAAGGCCCAATCTGCCATCCTGCTACACAGCACCTAAATTTGACGGCTTGGCGGCTGAATCCCTAATTCTTAAGGGCAGAGGCCTCTCAGATCAGGTCATATCTACGTTGATTCAGGCTAGGAAACCGGTCTCCAGAAATATTTATTACAGAGTCTGGAGAACCTATGTGGAGCGGTGCGAGTCTCAAAAATGGCATCCTCGAAAGTTTATTATTGACAGGATCTAGCGATTCCTCCAGGTTGGCGTTGACAAAGGGTTGGCTCTTAGTACTCTAAAGGGGCAGGTGTCGGCTTTATCAATATGGTTTCAAAGACCCTTGGCCACCCATTCGCTTATGAAAACCTTCTTGCAGGGGGTCTTGCATGTGAATCCCCCTATTAGAGCTCCCCTCTGCCCCTGGAATTTAAATCTGGTCTTGTCCGCTTTACAAAGGCAGCCGTTTGAACCTCTGACAGAAATCCCTCTTGTGCTACTAACCCGAAAGTTGGTTTTCTTGGTGGCTATGGCTTCAGCCAGAAGGGTTTCCGAGCTGGCAGCCTTGTCATGCAGGGAGCCATACCTTATTCTGCATAAGGACAGAGTTGTTCTGCGGCCTCAACCTTCTTTCCTTCCTAAGGTCATATTCAGTTTTCACTTGAATCAGGACCTAGTCCTACCTTCCTTCTTTCCTACTCCCCAGTCCAGAGAGGAAAGACGGCTTCATACTTTGGACGTGGTTCAAGCCATGAGGGTCTATCTCAAGGCTACAGAGAAGATTCGGAAAACAGATGTGCTTTTTGTTCTTCCGGATGGCCCCAAGAAGGGTCAGCCGGCTGCCAAGTCTTCCTTGGCTAGGTGGATTAAGCAGCTGATTTTTCAGGCCTATGGTCTGAAGCGCGTTCCACCTCCCTTATCAGTTAAAGCCCATTCTACGAGGGCCATGAGTGCCTCCTGGGCGGCACACCATCAGATTTCTATGGCACAGGTTTGCAAGGCGGCAACCTGGTCTTCCGTACATACGTTTACTAAATTTTATAAGTTGGACGTTGCAAAGGGTACGGACGCAGCTTTTGGGCAGGCGGTCCTACGGGCAGCAGTATAGAATCCTCTGGCCCGGTTCACGCCCCCTTGTGTTTCTGTTGATGGAGCCATGTTTTCTCCTGACAATGTTTTTATTTGGCTATTCTTGGCCTTACGGTCTCCCTCCCTTCATAGAGCATTGCTTTAGGACATCCCAAGTGTAATGGCTATGCGCTCTGTGTCCCGTGATGTACGATAAAGAAAAAAGGATTTTTAATAAACAGCTTACCTGTAAAATCCTTTTCTTGAAGTACATCACGGGACACAGAGCTCCCACCCCTCTTTTGGGGAACATTGTGTAACCTCGGGAGAATTGCTTGCTACAAAACTGAAGCACTCCCAGTGGGAGGGGGTTATATAGGGAGGAAACTTCCTGTGAAATTGATTACACCAGTGTCCACACCTGAAGGTACCCATATAACCCAAGTGTAATGGCTATGCGCTCTGTGTCCCGTGATGTACTTCAAGAAAAGGATTTTACAGGTAAGCTGTTTATTAAAAATCCTTTTTTTGCATAACGCTAGGGCTGCAAGTAACAATTATTTTCATAATCGATTAGTTGGCCGATTTATTGTTTCGATTAATCGGATAATAGCCTTTAAAAAAAAAATAAATAATTAGCATTTAAATAAAAAAAATTGGGACAATTTGTTGTTGGGCAGATTACAAAACACAAGTTGCCGCAAAAAACACATTACATGCTTTTCTGCAGCTTCTCCATTGAATTATATTGAACCAAAAAAAACAAAATGGCACCGTTTTGCGTTAAAAAGTCCTTGCCCTTTCCAAATACGCAGCAGCTGAAAAAAAATCATGGATGTGAACGTGTCGAATAGGAAAACATGTAAATGAACTGTAGTGTGTTTCTGCGAAAAGCACCAAAAAACAGTGTGACTCCAGGCCTGAGATGTTTAGTAACACAATGGGGGTTAAAAAAACAAAAATTAGTACAAAAAGAGCAAATAATCGCTACTGTAAGGGGTTAATTTTTTTACTGCGGGACAGTGAAAGTTATATTTACAGTAGTGATTTGCTTTTTTGTAGTATAAAGGGCTAATTTTCGTTTTTTTTTAACCCCATTATGTTGCTGGCCGATCGATTATGAAAATTGTAATCGATTAATTTCATAATCAATTAGTTGTCGATTAGTTGTTTCGGGCCCTACATAACGCTACTGTAACTGAATGATATTTACTATTATATAAATGTTGCATGTTCAGCTGAACTTCACAAATCATATTTACAGTGGGGGGAGTCATGTGTGTTTAAAATCAACTGCTTTGCTGGAAATATTGTCACACTGTCTGCATCTCTTAGAGTAGGGGTAATAAATTAAAATTCATGAAGGTCGGTTGCTAAAAAAATTTCCAGCTGAGGTCCGAATCTCAAGCTTGTGCTATTAAGAGAGATTGTAGTCATTGTATGTTTATCAACAATACATTGGGTGTGCCTGTTGGGGTGCCCCCTCACATTGGGTGTGCTCGTCAGGGTGCCGCCTCACATTGGGTGTGCCCGTCGGTGGCGTCGGGGTACCCCCTCACATTGGGTATGCCGGTCAGGGTGCCCTTTTAGACCTGTAGAGTCGTAGAGCACATTAAAGTGAACCTTGTAAAGTGTACTTGTCCCTGATGGACATTTGACTGTAGTCAGGCAGGCAAGGGTTGTGATCTTTAGAAGACGTGAGTTGCAGGGAGCAGGATCTGGGTGGAGAAGTTTGCTGCAGGGGGCAGGACACATGTGATGTCATTGGTTGCAACCAATGACTGCTCAGCAGCAGAGCGTCAGTGCTGTAGACTGGAGGGATGACAATCTTGACAGCCCATCTGCAATTTCGTGACCACTGTCTTAGACACTCCTGTCACAAGATTCACCCTCTGTAATCCCTGGCTGTGTTCCTACTTGTATTAAATATTTTGTGGTTCATTACCACCTTCTTATGTGTTTCTTTATGTTGTTCTGCTCAATATGAAGTAAGTAAATAGGGGGGGGGGGGGGCATTTTGGATGTCCAGGACCCCTACTTATTGGCCTGTGCATGGAGCTTAGAGATGGGATCCCAACACTAAAGTTCCCAAGGGATATTAGAAGCCATGGGATGGTATTAATCCTCAGCATCTACCAAAAACTGAAATATCAGGTTTAAGTGAACTGACATTTTTTAATATGAACATATCTATATATTTATTTTTAGATAATGCAAAAAAGAAGCTGAAGAAACTAAAGTTAAAAAGAAATAACAGAATAGAGCCTCTTGGCCCCCAAGAGGCAGAGACAAAGAGCCCGGCTACTCCTCCTCCACAGTTACCTGGTAAGTAGAGGCTTGAGTTGCTCAGAAGATGCGATGCGTTATATACTGGACAGCACCCGGAAGGAGAAATATGTTACAAGTCCCGAATCTCATTCTCCAGCCATTACAGGACACCTGAGGCAAAACCTCTGAACGTGCTTTGAGCCCTACCGTGGCGAAGTTATTAAAATCAATTGATTTACTTATGAAAGGAGTACTTCACTTTTCTGTGGTACAGAGATCTCTTAAAATTACCTCTATTTTACGCTGTCTTATTAGTTTTTGTGTAAATTATGTAGTATTTTACCATACACCAGTATTTATGTCTGTAAATAGTTTTTAAATAGTGAGATGAAGTTTTTAACCATAAAAAGATTGCTATGGCTTATAATTGTTAATGTGTTGTAGATTGCATGTGGTATGATTTTGAAGGTAAAGGGCCTTTTTTTACTTTTATCCAAAAGCAGACCGCTTTATCAGACCAATAGAGCCGGGGTCTGCTTTTGTGTTAAAAGTGAAAAACCCCTTCAAAGTGTTCACTTTCCACAAGGATCATCTTTTGGTGCCTTGATTTTGTTATATTGAGAGAAATTGTGTTTTGTTTTCCCTGTAGTTGGCTGGGGAACCCCAAAAGTTACTAGACTTCCAAAACTTGAGCCTCTGGGAGACACCCGTCATAATGGTAATTGTACAAAGCCTTCGCCTTCAGCTTCTTCGCATGCAAATCCATTTTCCTTGGTATTAACAGCACTCACCGTCTCATTATTAACCCCCGTCTCATGCATGGCTCTTTTCATATGGAAATTGGGTGTAACAAGTGGGGGGTTGATCATCTGTATTCAGTGGCAAACATGAATTCTAGAGCTTTTTTTCCAATCTAACCCAAACTATTCAGTTTTGAGTGGTGTAGGGAAGTTGGAACCCTTCTTAGGCTTTTATTGATTATCGGAAAGGAAAGCCAGCATTTTACACTTGGAAAAACCCAGAAAATGTTTATTGAAATCTCATATTAGAAGAAAATAATTCTGGATGAACATTCTGCACACTGCTATACACCCATTCTGGCAAACTGTGTTTACACTTATTGTAATACATGTTTAAGCTGGCCAACTGCGTCAGAGTAATCCCTCTAATGGCCAGTCCTGCTCTGCTCTGCCAATGCAAATGCTACAGTGGACAAAATGCCAACATGGGTCAAACAGACACTAAGTGGGGGAGAGCTGCTAGGTTTAGGTCTGGTCAATGACCTGCAATGCAACAGAAGCTAGATATACCTGTGCTCAGATCCCAATAGCTTGTACATGTATATAATCTATTGGGTGCTAAAGGGGTGTGACTACATGTTAACACTACAAATCCTGGATGGAACCCTCTGTACACTACTATACCCTTTTTGCCAAATTTTACAATGAAAAACAAGGTTTTTTAGTTCACACATATTGTAATACATGTTTAAAGCGGAGTTCCACTGCTTTAAGCACTCCTCGCCTCCTTACATGCCACATTTGGCATGTAATTATTTTTTGGGGGGGGGGGCTTCGTTGGGAGTGGGACTTCCTGTCCCACTTCCTACTTCCACTTAGGGGTCGTCTAGGTGACTCCTCCTCTGCCCCTAGGTGGCCCCTCCCTCTAGACGATCTCCTGGGACACGTGACAGGTCCCAGGAGATCGCCTGTCCACTCCGGGTGCGCAGCACCACATGCGCAGTGTGTACCAGGCCATGAAGCTGAAAGCTGTCACGGCTGGGGGCCCAGAGTGTAAATGGACGCGCCGAGGAGCGGGGAGTGGAGCAACGCTCCGTGCTGCCACATCACTGGACCGTGGAAAAGGTAAGTGTCTGTTTAAGTCAGCATCTTTTTATAGCTGCTGACTTTTAATAAACATTAAAAGGCTTTAAACTGGCCAACGGCATCAAAGTAATCCGCCTTATGGCCAGTCCTACTCTGCCAATGCAAATGGTAGTTTATATGCAAGTACCATGTATTGCAATATGTATGAACTCTGTTTTTTGTTGCAAAGTTTGCTAAAAAGGGTGTATAGCAGTGTGCAGAGGGTTCGTCCAGATTTTCCAGTGTAACATGTAGTCACATCCCTTTTATCACCTGATAGATTATAACCATGTACAAGCTATTGGGATTTGAGCACAGATATATCTTGTTTCTATATCAAAAGAAAAGACACCAAATTTTGGAGAGCACGGCAGCTTGTTTTATTAGGTTTACAGACAGAGATGACCATCTCTGTTTGCCACCTCTGGAAATGTTGGTGTTCTTTCTTCTGATATGGGGCTTCAGTGCACCTTTTCTGGATTTTTCTTATCTGGTGTGCTGGCTTTTTTTTTCTGATTTGGATTTACACAGCATCACTGTTTAGCTGTGCACCCACCCTTGTTTAAGCATTTCGAAGACGTTTGTGTGGTGTGGTATGGTATGATTAACTTATTTTTACTAGGAAAGCAAAGACCGCAATTACCCAACAGAGGCTCTATAGCAGGGATATGCAATTAGCGGACCTCCAGCTGTTGCAGAACTACAAGTCCCATGAGGCATAGCAAGACTCAAGCATGACACCCAAAGGCAGAGGCATGATGGGACTTGTAGTTTGCAACAGCTGGTCCTCTAATTGCATATCCCTGCTCTATAGTTTTCCTACTTTATTAAACCAAATTTTTTTTGCTGCGGGCTGTGTCCCCATTGGAGAGATTTAGCATGACTTCCAACTCCTCTGATAGACCTGTCACTGGGACAGGAATTGATGGTAAATCCTACAGTGGGGACACGGCAGTAAAAACTAGTTCTAACCTTGGCTTGCAATAAAACAAAAATAGCTTGCACTGGGGTTGGGATACAGTATATGTACCCTATTGACATATATGGAGTGATGCTGATGGTATGTATAGGCCTTGTTGCCATGAACGTTTCATCTGGGAATTCACAGAGCGCCTCCAGCGCGACTACCCATGTCACATTGTTCGCTGCATCTGTGCCTGCACTGATATCACCCCGACATTGCTAGTGTCCCTTCCTGTGAGATCACCATGCTACTATACTTAAAGGGAAACCACTGGCGTTGGGGGGAGCAAACAAAAAAATATAGCATACACAATTGCTACACAAACCCTATTGCAAACTACCTTTAATTTTTTTATCTGCAGTGCTGTCATTTTAAATTCAGTGCAATATGGCAGCCAGTTGGTGTACAAAACACCCCCAGGAATGTAATTTCCTGCTTGTGTGATTAACCTACTAATTTTTGCACTAAGATAGGAGTCAGGTGTTAGGCATCCTCTACAACAAACATTTCATTTTTGGTGATATACTCCCAAAGGGTAAACCATGTCTACAGGAATACAGACCCTGCAACTTTCCTCATTGGAATACTGCAAGTGCATCAGCGGAATAATGACAGTCACTCCTATTCAGATTCACATAATCAAACAGCTTTTTCTTAGAGCAGAAATATGCAATAAAGTTTGTTGAAATCTCGGCAATATATGTTGATCACCCAGAGGGGATAGTTGTTTTTTTTTTTTTTTTTCTCAGAGGTACTCCTTTTAAAGTAGCTCTGTCACTAAAGAAAATTAAAACGAGCTGCTAAATATTGATTGCTCCTAAAGGCAGTCTCAGAGCTTGCTTGCTTTGTCCTGCTGCCATATTCCTATTGGCTCACCAGCGTTATGGGTTGCCGCCTTGGCCAATAAGAATGTATAAGTGTATAAGTCAGGAGAGGATGGGCAGGATCGATCACTACAGAAAAGCCTGACATTGGGCTGCAGCAGTGGATGAGAGCTGCTGTACATATGTACACCTCTACTACCTTCACTTCATACCTGCTAGCAGCTTTTTTTATTGTGCAAGTACAGTAATTTTAAGGGCTAGATGCATGAATCTCTGTTTTTTATGGCAACAACATGCATTTTTGTGCAATATTTAAATAAAATGTAAAAATGTGCTACTACTTTAACTAACTTGTAGTGCACGTATCAACTAACATCTCTTCATCATCCCATCTAGAACCGGCATCTGGCCTAATGAGCATTCCCTTCCATCTTCGCTCACATTTTTACATGTGTTTTTTTTTTTTCCCCCATCAGCTGTACTAATCGGTAAATTTTATCTGTGTGTTTGATATTTTTATTTTGAAATAGATTTTTATGGAAAGCCTCTTCCGCCACTGACGATACGACAAAGACCCAACAGCGACGCTCATGATGTCATTTCTTGAGATGCAAAGTCCACTCCCCCTCCCACCCCCTCTGTGTCCTTGCACTGATGATGGTTAATTGAGAACACTAATTTGAATAAAAAAAAAAAAAAAAAAACACATCAGGCAAGTATTGTGAGCTACAGGCATAGGAAATGCTTTTATCAGCCATTGGGGTCGAGTGAGCAGTTTAGAGCTACCAAATATCGAATGCAGATTAAAGAGTAACTGTACCCCCAAAGGGGCTTTAAAAGAGAAGTATGGGAATTTTTTATTTTTTTTTCCTTTTAATAATCAGCAGGGGACACCGCTGATCGCTTGGTTGTCAGAGCTTCATAAGCAGAGATCTGGTGACTCAGCGGCTCTTAGTCTGCCCCCTTGCGCTCACTGGAGTGCTGGGCTATGAAGGGGGAGAGATTGGCCGGCTCAAACTTTAAGTGGCTCTCTGAGAGGCTGAGCCGGGTGGCGGTCCAGGCATGTGGGCAGTACTTGACCATATATGGTTGTGATCTTTCCCGAGCCTGGACTGGCTCTGTGACTTCAGCCAACTCTCTGCTGAATATGGGCCACAGGAATGCAGAACAAACTGCACTCATGTGATCCACAGAAGTAGTACAGCCAAACAAGCTTTGGCTGTACTTCTCCTTTTGGGTCTTCAGTGCTGTCTCGAACCTTTTGCAGGAAGCTCTCCTCCCACGCTTGACCTGGCTGTGAGTTCCCCATCTATTCATAGATGGAGAATTTAGGTAATACAGTAAGTCAATGTACTGAGCCCGCAATGGCAAATTCACCAGGGGCAATGACTGGATTAGCTCACTTGAAAAGCAAGCTTGTCCTGTCCTAGCCCTTTCAGGGTATGATGAGATATTTTTTCCTACACTGATCGCAGTGAAGGTGCTTACACCTTGCTCTATTCCACCCAAACCTGAGAGATTTGTATCTCTTTAAACAATTACTATTTTATCACTGTTTTCCAGCCCTCTCCTTTTTTTTTTTTTTTTATAAATCTGACTTCTTACCTACAAGAGAGGATGATTGAATGGCAAGTTAAGAATACAAAGAATGGATGGCCTGTAGTATTTCTTTTTTTATTTATTCTAAATAACAGGAAATCGAACACATGGATTTTGGCTCAGTATTAAACATTTCTATCAATTTTAAACTTCATAATAAATGTGTACAGATTTTAAAATTGTTTTTTATAATGTCATTCTGGAAAGCAAAATGTTTGCGGACTATTTTAACGCTGTAAAAATATCACTGTTTAAAGTATTTTACTGACTTTTAAATTGTATTCCTTTTTTCATGTTCATCAACTTTGGCCCATTGATGTATCCCCTGTTGGGTCATGGACAAAATGAATACAGAATATCAAGGTGAAAGGGCCCAGAAGAAGTTGCATTTAATGTGATCTGATCAGTAGGGGAGCCTAAGTTGTTGTGAATATAGTTGATCTCTACAGTGACCACCGTTGTCAGGCTGATTGCTTTACAAGGAATGGACACTGTTTAGAATTTGCATTATTTATTCAAAATTGGCCACATCTTCTGTTCCTGGTGGATATCAATGTTCTCTACAGTTATTAGTGCACCCTGCAGTCACTGAGCTTTGAATGCAGCCTCTTGTTGGCACCCAACACCATTTTAATTTACTGTTTAATATAAATTTCCATATTTAACATATAGGTCATTGTATATAATTTATCACAGTCTTGGTACCTTTTGAACACAAAATAAATTTATGTATATACAACAGCTTCTATATGTGTATTTTTTAACTTTATTCGGGTATAAAAAGATACACATTGTTACAATTCTCTAGTCAAAGTATTTTTAAATGCATGCAGTGTAATTACTTGACTCTTGCGGTCCCTGTATAGCAGGGCTCTAGTGTGAATCAATTCATGTGCTGACAAGAAGAATGCTGATAGTAGGAGAAAGAAGTGTAACGGACAGATGAGCTCATCACAATGCTCCTTCTCCTTTCATTCTCCAGTAACTGGCTAGGTGTGTCTAGGATGGCCTGGGCTCTGAGGAAGTGGGCTAAATGATGCTGGTCATCAGATCTAGCATCATAAAAACATTGTTGCAGGAGCGATTTCTTGATTGATGCTGAATATTGCAGTAAAAGCTGTTTTTAATTCGTTTGCCTTTTAATGGACCATGCAACTTTTATATTTGGGTATTTTTTTTTTGTCTGGAGTTCTGCTTTAAATATGAAAAGGAACCCTTATGAGTGGGACTTTAAGGGCAAACAGGGTTATGTGCAAAAATATAGGACTCAAAATGGAGGCATGTATTAAGTAACAAAAGCTTTATTATTGACAAAAAACATTAAATTGCATAGAAACAAAGGCTATTCATAGTGTGGTTAGCTATACAATATTCCTACTAAATGTCGTCACAACTTTGAGATTGTTCCTAAAATGTAGAAAATTGTATATCTCTGCTCTTCTCTGGGTATGGATACACTACAGAAAGGAACTATACTTTATTACAATGGGGTACGATACACTGCAAGAATAGATCCCAGAGGTGGTTCTGGCCAGCTCAGTAGATTGCGTTTGAAAAAGGTCTGTTTTTTTCCCCAAAATGTACATAATTAAACTGGGTACTAGCCTTTTTATAGGTAAAGTTGATCCAGGGAAAATCCGATTGTCTCTCGGGGGATCAGGAAGGAATTTTTTTCCCTGCTGTAGCAAATTGGATCATGCTTTGCTGGGGGGGTTTTCACCTTCCTCTGGATCAACTGTGGATGAAGGATTGTGTTTTTTTTTTTTTCTTGATTGAACTAGATGGGTGTTTTTTTTTATTTTTTTATTTTTTTATTATAGCCACAATAGAAATAATTATAAAATCATAATTATTATATAATCATAATTATAGAAATAATTATAAAATCATGAAATGACCACCAGGGGGAAAGGGGGAGAGCCGACCAAGAACCTATGGGCCACTGGTATCGGGGGGGGGGGGGGACAAAAAAGGGCAAAAAAACAGACTGCATCTTTGTATAATTCAGAAATATTGTGCTAGCTGGTCACATACTAGGTGCCATATACAGAAGCTGCAAGAATTAGCGGAGAGAGGAGAGCCTCTAATCTTTTCTGTATACAAAGTCAATGCATGGTGAAGTATGCCCATGAATAGTCAGAGGAAGACAGAGGGTGTAAGACCTGAGAATTACAGCCAGCATACAGAAGACTGGTACTGTGCAGAGTCCATACATACAGAATAAGAACAGATACTGAGAATTACAGCCAGCGTACAGAAGAAGTGGAAGTGGTACTGGGCAGAGTCCATACATACAGAATAAGAGCAGTCTGGCATTCACATGAATTGCTCAGTGTTCAGACATATTCATATAAACAACAAATCCCTGGTTTTATATTCAGTGTACACGGTGACCATAGCTGCCTTGTTCATGTCCAGATTGCATCATTGGGAGGAATTATGGGAGATTTGTAGATCCTGTAGGGTGACGGGTGAGTGAGGTACAAAAACAGAAACGGGGTGACTTCCTTAATTATAGGGTGAAATGACACGACTGCAGTAAAGATCTGACCCCTCGCCACTTTATCCAAATGAAAAGAACGTTTCTGTTTAGTTATATTTGAAAACAAACGTTCTATGAGAGTCCTATTGGACCTGGGAATGGTGGGTGTCTGGGGGATCCTCTGACACTGAACTACTATGTAGATGAAGCCTTCTGGCTTTGCTTCAACATACTTATCCTGGGTCAGCAACCGTACTGACACCAAGTTATCTGAATGACAGCCACATAGCTTCCAACTGTCCCTGATTTGGAGCAATTTCATTTCTGTCTCTACCACCCTCATTTTGGTCTGATCTCTATAGTTGTATATAAAATGCCCTTTTTATCTTGCAGAAAGTGTTTCCTAGTGCTAAACCTTTCATCCATATTCTAAATTGCTGCAATTTTACATTTTAAAAAAACAATATAAAGGGAATAGTAGTGGTAAAAATAATAATAATAATAA